>JAUIMM010002196.1:0-89512 GCA_031769625.1 Taudactylus pleione
CGTAATTTTTCATACGGGTAAATATATTTCTGGTGAGTTGTGTCAAAATTAAGCACCAAAATCAACTTCTGTCACCGCAGCAACTCTTTTTAAGTTGTACCAAAAGTTTTAAGCAGAATTTGGGGATTTTTGAAAAAAAAAAATTTTGGCCGATTTTTAAGGTCCGGGGCTTACGTAATTTTTCATACAGGTAAATATGTTTCTGGTGAGTTGTGTAAAAATTAAGCACCAAATTCTACTTCTGTCACCGCAGCAAATTTTTTTTAAGTTGTATCAAAAGTTTTAAGCAGAATTTGGGGATTTTTGAAAAAAAAAATTTTGGCTGATTTTTAAGGTCCGGGGCTTACGTAATTTTTCATACAGGTAAATATATTTCTGGTGAGTTGTGTCAAAATTAAGCACCAAAATCAACTTCTGTCACCGCAGCAAATCTTTTTTAAGTTGTATCAAAAGTTTTAAACAGAAT
Source organism: Taudactylus pleione (assembly GCA_031769625.1). Classification (NCBI taxonomy): domain Eukaryota; kingdom Metazoa; phylum Chordata; class Amphibia; order Anura; family Myobatrachidae; genus Taudactylus; species Taudactylus pleione. The sequence goes on from JAUIMM010002196.1 coordinate 467, forward strand.
TTGGGGATTTTTAAAAAAAAAATATTTGGCAGATTTTGAAGGTCCGGTAATTTTTCACATGGGTAAATATATTTCTGGTGAGTTGTGTCAATATTAAGCACCAAAATCAACTTCTGTCACCACAGCAAATCTTTTTTAAGTTGTACAAAAGTTTTAAGCAGAATTTGGGGATTTTTGAAAAAAAAAATTTTAGCCGATTTTTAAGGTCCGGGGCCTTACGTAATTTTTCATACGGGTAAATATATTTCTGGTGAGTTGTGTCAAAATTAGGCACCAAAATCAACTTCTGTCAAGACAGCAAATTTTTTTTAAGTTGTATCAAAAGTTTTAAGCAGAATTTGGGGATTTTTGAAAAAAAAAATTTTGCCCGATTTTTAAGGTCCGGGGCTTATGTAATTTTTCATACAGGTAAATATATTTCTGGTGAGTTGTGTCAAAATTAAGCACCAAAATCAACTTCTGTCACCACAGCAGCTCTTTTTTAAGTTGTACCAAAAGTTTTAAGCATAATTTGGGGATTTTTGAAAAAAAAAAATTTTGCCCGATTTTGAAGGTCCGGGGCTTACGGAATTTTTCGTACGGGTAAATATATTTCTGTTGAGTTGTGTCAAAATTAAGCACCAAAATCAACTTCTGTCACCACAGCAGCTCTTTTTTAAGTTGTACCAAAAGTTTTAAGCATAATTTGGGGATTTTTGAAAAAAAAAAAATTGGGGGGCCGATTTTGAAGGTCCGGTGCTTACGTAATTTTTCATACAGGTAAATATATTTCTGGTGAGTTGTGTCAAAATTAAGCACCAAAATCAACTTCTGTCACCACAGCAAATCTTTTTTAAGTTGTATCAAAAGTTTTAAGCAGAATTTGGGGATTTAAAAAAAAAAAAAAATTGGGGGGCCGATTTTGAAGGTCCGGGGCTTACGTAATTTTTCATACAGGTAAATATATTTCTAGTGAGTTGTGTCAAAATTAAGCACCAAAATCAACTTCTGTCAACATATCAAATTTTTTTTAAGTTGTATCAAAAGTTTTAAGCAGAATTTGGGGATTTTTGAAAAAAAAAATTTTGGCCGATTTTTAAGGTTCGGGGCTTATGTAATTTTTCATACAGGTAAAATATATTTCTGGTGAGTTGTGTCAAAATTAAGCACCAAAATCAACTTCTGTCACCGCAGCAAATCTTTTTTAAGTTTGTATCAAAAGTTTAAAGCAGAATTTGGGGATTTTAAAAAAAAAAAAAAATTGAGGGGCCGATTTTGAAGGTCCGGGGCTTACGTAATTTTTCATACAGGTAAATATATTTCTAGTGAGTTGTGTCAAAATTAAGCACCAAAATCAACTTCTGTCAACACAGCAAATTTTTTTTAAGTTGTATCAAAAGTTTTAAGCAGAATTTGGGGATTTTTGAAAAAAAAAATTTTGGCCGATTTTTAAGGTTCGGGGCTTATGTAATTTTTCATACAGGTAAATATATTTCTGGTGAGTTGTGTCAAAATTAAGCACCAAAATCAACTTCTGTCACCGCAGCAAATCTTTTTTAAGTTGTATCAAAAGTTTTAAGCAGAATTTGGGGATTTTTGAAAAAAAAAATTTTGCCCGATTTTGAAGGTCCGGGGCTTACGGAATTTTTCGTATGGTTAAATATATTTCTGGTGAGTTGTGTCAAAATGAAGCACCAAAATCAACTTCTGTCACCACAGCAGCTCTTTTTTAAGTTGTACCAAAAGTTTTAAGTAGAATTTGGGGATTTTTTGAAAAAAAAAATTTTGGGCCGATTTTTAAGGTCCGGGGCTTACGTAATTTTTCATACGGGTAAATATATTTCTGGTGAGTTGTGTCAAAATTAAGCACCAAAATCAACTTCTGTCACCGCAGCAACTCTTTTTAAGTTGTACCAAAAGTTTTAAGCAGAATTTGGGGATTTTTGAAAAAAAAAAAATTTTGGCCGATTTTTAAGGTCCGGGGCTTACGTAATTTTTCATACAGGTAAATATGTTTCTGGTGAGTTGTGTAAAAATTAAGCACCAAATTCTACTTCTGTCACCGCAGCAAATTTTTTTTAAGTTGTATCAAAAGTTTTAAGCAGAATTTGGGGATTTTTGAAAAAAAAAATTTTGGCTGATTTTTAAGGTCCGGGGCTTACGTAATTTTTCATACAGGTAAATATATTTCTGGTGAGTTGTGTCAAAATTAAGCACCAAAATCAACTTCTGTCACCGCAGCAAATCTTTTTTAAGTTGTATCAAAAGTTTTAAACAGAATTTGGGGATTTTTGAAAAAAAAAATATTTGGCAGATTTTGAAGGTCCGGGGTTTACGTAATTTTTCACATGGGTAAATATATTTCTGGTGAGTTGTGTCAATATTAAGCACCAAAATCAACTTCTGTCACCACAGCAAATCTTTTTTAAGTTGTACCAAAAGTTTTAAGCAGAATTTGGGGATTTTTGAAAAAAAAAAAATTTTAGCCGATTTTTAAGGTCCGGGGCTTACGTAATTTTTCATACGGGTAAATATATTTCTGGTGAGTTGTGTCAAAATTAGGCACCAAAATCAACTTCTGTCAAGACAGCAAATTTTTTTTAAGTTGTATCAAAAGTTTTAAGCAGAATTTGGGGATTTTTGAAAAAAAAAATTTTGCCCGATTTTTAAGGTCCGGGGCTTATGTAATTTTTCATACAGGTAAATATATTTCTGGTGAGTTGTGTCAAAATTAAGCACCAAAATCAACTTCTGTCACCACAGCAGCTCTTTTTTAAGTTGTACCAAAAGTTTTAAGCATAATTTGGGGATTTTTGAAAAAAAAAAATTTTGCCCGATTTTGAAGGTCCGGGGCTTACGGAATTTTTCGTACGGGTAAATATATTTCTGGTGAGTTGTGTCAAAATTAAGCACCAAAATCAACTTCTGTCACCACAGCAGCTCTTTTTTAAGTTGTACCAAAAGTTTTAAGCATAATTTGGGGATTTTTGAAAAAAAAAAATTGGGGGGCCGATTTTGAAGGTCCGGTGCTTACGTAATTTTTCATACAGGTAAATATATTTCTGGTGAGTTGTGTCAAAATTAAGCACCAAAATCAACTTCTGTCACCACAGCAAATCTTTTTTAAGTTGTATCAAAAGTTTTAAGCAGAATTTGGGGATTTTAAAAAAAAAAAAAATTGGGGGGCCGATTTTGAAGGTCCGGGGCTTACGTAATTTTTCATACAGGTAAATATATTTCTAGTGAGTTGTGTCAAAATTAAGCACCAAAATCAACTTCTGTCAACACAGCAAATTTTTTTTAAGTTGTATCAAAAGTTTTAAGCAGAATTTGGGGATTTTTGAAAAAAAAAATTTTGGCCGATTTTTAAGGTTCGGGGCTTATGTAATTTTTCATACAGGTAAATATATTTCTGGTGAGTTGTGTCAAAATTAAGCACCAAAATCAACTTCTGTCACCGCAGCAAATCTTTTTTAAGTTGTATCAAAAGTTTTAAGCAGAATTTGGGGATTTTTGAAAAAAAAAATTTTGCCCGATTTTGAAGGTCCGGGGCTTACGGAATTTTTCGTATGGTTAAATATATTTCTGGTGAGTTGTGTCAAAATGAAGCACCAAAATCAACTTCTGTCACCACAGCAGCTCTTTTTTAAGTTGTACCAAAAGTTTTAAGTAGAATTTGGGGATTTTTGAAAAAAAAAATTTTGGGCCGATTTTTAAGGTCCGGGGCTTACGTAATTTTTCATACGGGTAAATATATTTCTGGTGAGTTGTGTCAAAATTAAGCACCAAAATCAACTTCTGTCACCGCAGCAACTCTTTTTAAGTTGTACCAAAAGTTTTAAGCAGAATTTGGGGATTTTTGAAAAAAAAAAATTTTGGCCGATTTTTAAGGTCCGGGGCTTACGTAATTTTTCATACAGGTAAATATGTTTCTGGTGAGTTGTGTAAAAATTAAGCACCAAATTCTACTTCTGTCACCGCAGCAAATTTTTTTTAAGTTGTATCAAAAGTTTTAAGCAGAATTTGGGGATTTTTGAAAAAAAAAATTTTGGCTGATTTTTAAGGTCCGGGGCTTACGTAATTTTTCATACAGGTAAATATATTTCTGGTGAGTTGTGTCAAAATTAAGCACCAAAATCAACTTCTGTCACCACAGCAAATTTTTTTTAAGTTGTATCAAAATTTTTAAGTAGAATTTGGGGATTTTTGAAAAAAAAAATTTTGGCCGATTTTTAAGGTCCGGGGCTTACGTAATTTTTCATACAGGTAAATATGTTTCTGGTGAGTTGTGTAAAAATTAAGCACCAAATTCTACTTCTGTCACCGCAGCAAATTTTTTTTAAGTTGTATCAAAAGTTTTAAGCAGAATTTGGGGATTTTTGAAAAAAAAAATTTTGGCCGATTTTGAAGGTCCGGGGCTTACGTAATTTTTCATACAGGTAAATATATTTCTGGTGAGTTGTGTCAAAATTAAGCACCAAAATCAACGTCTGTCAGCACAGCAAATTTTTTTTAAAGTTGTATCAAAAGTTTTAAGCAGAATTTGGGGATTTTTGAAAAAAAAAATTTTGGCTGATTTTTAAGGTCCGGGGCTTACGTAATTTTTCATACAGGTAAATATATTTCTGGTGAGTTGTGTCAAAATTAAGCACCAAAATCAACTTCTGTCACCACAGCAAATTTTTTTTAAGTTGTATCAAAATTTTTAAACAGAATTTGGGGATTTTTGAAAAAAAAAAAATTTGGGTGCCGATTTTGAAGGTCCGGGGCTTACGTAATTTTTCATACAGGTAAATATATTTCTAGTGAGTTGTGTCAAAATTAAGCACCAAAATCAACTTCTGTCAACACAGCAAATTTTTTTTAAGTTGTATCAAAAGTTTTAAGCAGAATTTGGGGATTTTTGAAAAAAATAATTTTAGCCGATTTTTAAGGTTCGGGGCTTATGTAATTTTTCATACAGGTAAATATATTTCTGGTGAGTTGTGTCAAAATTAAGCACCAAAATCAACTTCTGTCACCGCAGCAAATTTTTTTAAGTTGTATCAAAAGTTTTAAGCAGAATTTGGGGATTTTTTTAAAAAAAAATTTTGCCCGATTTTGAAGGTCCGGGGCTTACGGAATTTTTCGTATGGGTAAATATATTTCTGGTGAGTTGTGTCAAAATGAAGCACCAAAATCAACTTCTGTCACCACAGCAGCTCTTTTTTAAGTTGTACCAAAAGTTTTTAGCAGAATTTGGGGATTTTTGAAAAAAAAAAATATTGGACGATTTTTAAGGTCCGGGGCTTACGTAATTTTTCATACAGGTAAATATGTTTCTGGTGAGTTGTGTAAAAATTAAGCACCAAATTCTACTTCTGTCACCGCAGCAAATCTTTTTTAAGTTGTATCAAAAGTTTTAAGCAGAATTTGGGGATTTTTGAAAAAAAAAAAAATTGGGGGGGCGATTTTGAAGGTCCGGGGCTTACGTAATTTTTCATACAGGTAAATATATTTCTGGTGAGTTGTGTCAAAATTAAGCACCAAAATCAACTTCTGTCACCACAGCAAATTTTTTTTAAGTTGTATCAAAAGTTTTAAGCAGAATTTGGGGATTTTTGAAAAAAAAAAATTTTGGCCGATTTTGAAGGTCCGGGGCTTACGTAATTTTTCATACAGGTAAATATATTTCTGGTGAGTTGTGTCAAAATTAAGCACCAAAATCAACGTCTGTCAGCACAGCAAATTTTTTTTAAAGTTGTATCAAAAGTTTTAAGCAGAATTTGGGGATTTTTGAAAAAAAAAATTTGGGCTGATTTTTAAGGTCCGGGGTTTACGTAATTTTTCATACAGGTAAATATATTTCTGGTGAGTTGTGTCAAAATTAAGCACCAAAATCAACTTCTGTCACCACAGCAAATTTTTTTTAAGTTGTATCAAAAGTTTTAAGTAGAATTTGGGGATTTTTGAAAAAAAAAATTTTGCCCGATTTTGAAGGTCCGGGGCTCACGGAATTTTTCGTACGGGTAAATATATTTCTGGTGAGTTTTGTCAAAATTAAGCACCAAAATCAACTTCTGTCACCACAGCAGCTCTTTTTTAAGTTGTACCAAAAGTTTTAAGCAGAATTTGGGGATTTTTGAAAAAAAAAATTTTGGCCCGATTTTTAAGGTCCGGGGCTTACGTAATTTTTCATACGGGTAAATATATTTCTGGTGAGTTGTGTCAAAATTAAGCACCAAAATCAACTTCTGTCACCGCAGCAACTCTTTTTTAAGTTGTATCAAAAGTTTTAAGCAGAATTTGGGGATTTTTGAAAAAAAACATTTTTGCCCGATTTTGAAGGTCCGGGGCTTACGTAATTTTTCATATGGGTAAATATATTTCTGGTGAGTTGTGTCAAAATTAAGCACCAAAATCAACTTCTGTCACCGCAGCAAATCTTTTTTAAGTTGTATCAAAAGTTTTAAACAGAATTTGGGGATTTTTGAAAAAAAAAATATTTGGCAGATTTTGAAGGTCCGGGGTTTACGTAATTTTTCACATGGGTAAATATATTTCTGGTGAGTTGTGTCAATATTAAGCACCAAAATCAACTTCTGTCACCACAGCAAATCTTTTTTAAGTTGTACCAAAAGTTTTAAGCAGAATTTGGGGATTTTTGAAAAAAAAAAATTTTAGCCGATTTTTAAGGTCCGGGGCTTACGTAATTTTTCATACGGGTAAATATATTTCTGGTGAGTTGTGTCAAAATTAGGCACCAAAATCAACTTCTGTCAAGACACCAAATTTTTTTTAAGTTGTATCAAAAGTTTTAAGCAGAATTTGGGGATTTTTGAAAAAAAAAATTTTGCCCGATTTTTAAGGTCCGGGGCTTATGTAATTTTTCATACAGGTAAATATATTTCTGGTGAGTTGTGTCAAAATTAAGCACCAAAATCAACTTCTGTCACCACAGCAGCTCTTTTTTAAGTTGTACCAAAAGTTTTAAGCATAATTTGGGGATTTTTGAAAAAAAAAATTTTGCCCGATTTTGAAGGTCCGGGGCTTACAGAATTTTTCGTACGGGTAAATATATTTCTGGTGAGTTGTGTCAAAATTAAGCACCAAAATCAACTTCTGTCACCACAGCAGCTCTTTTTTAAGTTGTACCAAAAGTTTTAAGCATAATTTGGGGATTTTTGAAAAAAAAAATTGGGGGGCCGATTTTGAAGGTCCGGTGCTTACGTAATTTTTCATACAGGTAAATATATTTCTGGTGAGTTGTGTCAAAATTAAGCACCAAAATCAACTTCTGTCACCACAGCAAATCTTTTTTAAGTTGTATCAAAAGTTTTAAGCAGAATTTGGGGATTTAAAAAAAAAAAAAAATTGGGGGGCCGATTTTGAAGGTCCGGGGCTTACGTAATTTTTCATACAGGTAAATATATTTCTAGTGAGTTGTGTCAAAATTAAGCACCAAAATCAACTTCTGTCAACATATCAAATTTTTTTTAAGTTGTATCAAAAGTTTTAAGCAGAATTTGGGGATTTTTGAAAAAAAAAATTTTGGCCGATTTTTAAGGTTCGGGGCTTATGTAATTTTTCATACAGGTAAATATATTTCTGGTGAGTTGTGTCAAAATTAAGCACCAAAATCAACTTCTGTCACCGCAGCAAATCTTTTTTAAGTTGTATCAAAAGTTTTAAGCAGAATTTGGGGATTTTTGAAAAAAAAAATTTTGCCCGATTTTGAAGGTCCGGGGCTTACGGAATTTTTCGTATGGTTAAATATATTTCTGGTGAGTTGTGTCAAAATGAAGCACCAAAATCAACTTCTGTCACCACAGCAGCTCTTTTTTAAGTTGTACCAAAAGTTTTAAGTAGAATTTGGGGATTTTTGAAAAAAAAAATTTTGGGCCGATTTTTAAGGTCCGGGGCTTACGTAATTTTTCTTACGGGTAAATATATTTCTGGTGAGTTGTGTCAAAATTAAGCACCAAAATCAACTTCTGTCACCGCAGCAACTCTTTTTAAGTTGTACCAAAAGTTTTAAGCAGAATTTGGGGATTTTTGAAAAAAAAAAATTTTGGCCGATTTTTAAGGTCCGGGGCTTACGTAATTTTTCATACAGGTAAATATGTTTCTGGTGAGTTGTGTAAAAATTAAGCACCAAATTCTACTTCTGTCACCGCAGCAAATTTTTTTTAAGTTGTATCAAAAGTTTTAAGCAGAATTTGGGGATTTTTGAAAAAAAAAATTTTGGCTGATTTTTAAGGTCCGGGGCTTACGTAATTTTTCATACAGGTAAATATATTTCTGGTGAGTTGTGTCAAAATTAAGCACCAAAATCAACTTCTGTCACCGCAGCAAATCTTTTTTAAGTTGTATCAAAAGTTTTAAACAGAATTTGGGGATTTTTGAAAAAAAAAATATTTGGCAGATTTTGAAGGTCCGGGGTTTACGTAATTTTTCACATGGGTAAATATATTTCTGGTGAGTTGTGTCAATATTAAGCACCAAAATCAACTTCTGTCACCACAGCAAATCTTTTTTAAGTTGTACCAAAAGTTTTAAGCAGAATTTGGGGATTTTTGAAAAAAAAAAATTTTAGCCGATTTTTAAGGTCCGGGGCTTACGTAATTTTTCATACGGGTAAATATATTTCTGGTGAGTTGTGTCAAAATTAGGCACCAAAATCAACTTCTGTCAAGACAGCAAATTTTTTTTAAGTTGTATCAAAAGTTTTAAGCAGAATTTGGGGATTTTTGAAAAAAAAAATTTTGCCCGATTTTTAAGGTCCGGGGCTTATGTAATTTTTCATACAGGTAAATATATTTCTGGTGAGTTGTGTCAAAATTAAGCACCAAAATCAACTTCTGTCACCACAGCAGCTCTTTTTTAAGTTGTACCAAAAGTTTTAAGCATAATTTGGGGATTTTTGAAAAAAAAAATTTTGCCCGATTTTGAAGGTCCGGGGCTTACGGAATTTTTCGTACGGGTAAATATATTTCTGGTGAGTTGTGTCAAAATTAAGCACCAAAATCAACTTCTGTCACCACAGCAGCTCTTTTTTAAGTTGTACCAAAAGTTTTAAGCATAATTTGGGGATTTTTGAAAAAAAAAAATTGGGGGGCCGATTTTGAAGGTCCGGTGCTTACGTAATTTTTCATACAGGTAAATATATTTCTGGTGAGTTGTGTCAAAATTAAGCACCAAAATCAACTTCTGTCACCACAGCAAATCTTTTTTAAGTTGTATCAAAAGTTTTAAGCAGAATTTGGGGATTTAAAAAAAAAAAAAAATTGGGGGGCCGATTTTGAAGGTCCGGGGCTTACGTAATTTTTCATACAGGTAAATATATTTCTAGTGAGTTGTGTCAAAATTAAGCACCAAAATCAACTTCTGTCAACACAGCAAATTTTTTTTAAGTTGTATCAAAAGTTTTAAGCAGAATTTGGGGATTTTTGAAAAAAAAAATTTTGGCCGATTTTTAAGGTTCGGGGCTTATGTAATTTTTCATACAGGTAAATATATTTCTGGTGAGTTGTGTCAAAATTAAGCACCAAAATCAACTTCTGTCACCGCAGCAAATCTTTTTTAAGTTGTATCAAAAGTTTTAAGCAGAATTTGGGGATTTTTGAAAAAAAAAATTTTGCCCGATTTTGAAGGTCCGGGGCTTACGGAATTTTTCGTATGGTTAAATATATTTCTGGTGAGTTGTGTCAAAATGAAGCACCAAAATCAACTTCTGTCACCACAGCAGCTCTTTTTTAAGTTGTACCAAAAGTTTTAAGTAGAATTTGGGGATTTTTGAAAAAAAAAATTTTGGGCCGATTTTTAAGGTCCGGGGCTTACGTAATTTTTCATACGGGTAAATATATTTCTGGTGAGTTGTGTCAAAATTAAGCACCAAAATCAACTTCTGTCACCGCAGCAACTCTTTTTAAGTTGTACCAAAAGTTTTAAGCAGAATTTGGGGATTTTTGAAAAAAAAAAATTTTGGCCGATTTTTAAGGTCCGGGGCTTACGTAATTTTTCATACAGTAAATATGTTTCTGGTGAGTTGTGTAAAAATTAAGCACCAAATTCTACTTCTGTCACCGTAGCAAATTTTTTTTAAGTTGTATCAAAAGTTTTAAGCAGAATTTGGGGATTTTTGAAAAAAAAAATTTTGGCTGATTTTTAAGGTCCGGGGCTTACGTAATTTTTCATACAGGTAAATATATTTCTGGTGAGTTGTGTCAAAATTAAGCACCAAAATCAACTTCTGTCACCACAGCAAATTTTTTATAAGTTGTATCAAAATTTTTAAGTAGAATTTGGGGATTTTTGAAAAAAAAAATTTTGGCCGATTTTTAAGGTCCGGGGCTTACGTAATTTTTCATACAGGTAAATATATTTCTGGTGAGTTGTGTCAAAATTAAGCACCAAAATCAATGTCTGTCAGCACAGCAAATTTTTTTTAAAGTTGTATCAAAAGTTTTAAGCAGAATTTGGGGATTTTTTTTAAAAAAAATTTTGGCCGATTTTTAAGGTCCGGGGCTTACGTAATTTTTCATACAGGTAAATATATTTCTGTTGAGTTGTGTCAAAATTAAGCACCAAAATCAACTTCTGTCACCGCAGCAAATCTTTTTTAAGTTGTATCAAAAGTTTTAAACAGAATTTGGGGATTTTTGAAAAAAAAAAAATTTGGGTGCCGATTTTGAAGGTCCGGGGCTTACGTAATTTTTCATACAGGTAAATATATTTCTGGTGAGTTGTGTCAAAATTAAGCACCAAAATCAACTTCTGTCACCGCAGCAAATTTTTTTAAGTTGTATCAAAAGTTTTAAGCAGAATTTGGGGATTTTTGAAAAAAAAAATTTTGCCCGATTTTGAAGGTCCGGGGCTTACGGAATTTTTCGTATGGGTAAATATATTTCTGGTGAGTTGTGTCAAAATTAAGCACCAAAATCAACTTCTGTCACCACAGCAGCTCTTTTTTAAGTTGTACCAAAAGTTTTAAGCAGAATTTGGGGATTTTTGAAAAAAAAAAATATTGGACGATTTTTAAGGTCCGGGGCTTACGTAATTTTTCATACAGGTAAATATGTTTCTGGTGAGTTGTGTAAAAATTAAGCACCAAATTCTACTTCTGTCACCGCAGCAAATCTTTTTTAAGTTGTATCAAAAGTTTTAAGCAGAATTTGGGGATTTTTGAAAAAAAAAAAAAAATTGGGGGGGCGATTTTGAAGGTCCGGGGCTTACGTAATTTTTCATACAGGTAAATATATTTCTGGTGAGTTGTGTCAAAATTAAGCACCAAAATCAACTTCTGTCACCACAGCAAATTTTTTTTAAGTTGTATCAAAAGTTTTAAGCAGAATTTGGGGATTTTTGAAAAAAAAAATTTTGGCCGATTTTGAAGGTCCGGGGCTTACGTAATTTTTCATACGGGTAAATATATTTCTGGTGAGTTGTGTCAAAATTAAGCACCAAAATCAACGTCTGTCAGCACAGCAAATTTTTTTTAAAGTTGTATCAAAAGTTTTAAGCAGAATTTGGGGATTTTTGAAAAAAAAAATTTGGGCTGATTTTTAAGGTCCGGGGCTTACGTAATTTTTCATACAGGTAAATATATTTCTGGTGAGTTGTGTCAAAATTAAGCACCAAAATCAACTTCTGTCACCACAGCAAATTTTTTTTAAGTTGTATCAAAAGTTTTAAGTAGAATTTGGGGATTTTTGAAAAAAAAAATTTTGCCCGATTTTGAAGGTCCGGGGCTTACGGAATTTTTCGTATGGGTAAATATATTTCTGGTGAGTTGTGTCAAAATTAAGCACCAAAATCAACTTCTGTCACCACAGCAGCTCTTTTTTAAGTTGTACCAAAAGTTTTAAGCAGAATTTGGGGATTTTTGAAAAAAAAAATTTTGGCCCGATTTTTAAGGTCCGGGGCTTACGTAATTTTTCATACGGGTAAATATATTTCTGGTGAGTTGTGTCAAAATTAAGCACCAAAATCAACTTCTGTCACCGCAGCAACTCTTTTTTAAGTTGTATCAAAAGTTTTAAGCAGAATTTGGGGATTTTTGAAAAAAAAAATTTTTGCCCGATTTTGAAGGTCCGGGGCTTACGTAATTTTTCATATGGGTAAATATATTTCTGGTGAGTTGTGTCAAAATTAAGCACCAAAATCAACTTCTGTCACCGCAGCAAATCTTTTTTAAGTTGTATCAAAAGTTTTAAACAGAATTTGGGGATTTTTGAAAAAAAAAATATTTGGCAGATTTTGAAGGTCCGGGGTTTACGTAATTTTTCACATGGTTAAATATATTTCTGGTGAGTTGTGTCAATATTAAGCACCAAAATCAACTTCTGTCACCACAGCAAATCTTTTTTAAGTTGTACCAAAAGTTTTAAGCAGAATTTGGGGATTTTTGAAAAAAAAATTTTTTAGCCGATTTTTAAGGTCCGGGGCTTACGTAATTTTTCATACAGGTAAATATATTTCTGGTGAGTTGTGTCAAAATTAGGCACCAAGATCAACTTCTGTCAAGACAGCAAATTTTTTTTAAGTTGTATCAAAAGTTTTAAGCAGAATTTGGGGATTTTTGAAAAAAAAAATTTTGCCCGATTTTTAAGGTCCGGGGCTTATGTAATTTTTCATACAGGTAAATATATTTCTGGTGAGTTGTGTCAAAATTAAGCACCAAAATCAACTTCTGTCACCACAGCAGCTCTTTTTTAAGTTGTACCAAAAGTTTTAAGCATAATTTGGGGATTTTTGAAAAAAAAAATTTTGCCCGATTTTGAAGGTCCGGGGCTTACGGAATTTTTCGTACGGGTAAATATATTTCTGGTGAGTTGTGTCAAAATTAAGCACCAAAATCAACTTCTGTCACCACAGCAGCTCTTTTTTAAGTTGTACCAAAGTTTTAAGCATAATTTGGGGATTTTTGAAAAAAAAAAATTGGGGGGGCCGATTTTGAAGGTCCGGGGCTTACGTAATTTTTCATACAGGTAAATATATTTCTAGTGAGTTGTGTCAAAATTAAGCACCAAAATCAACTTCTGTCAACACAGCAAATTTTTTTTAAGTTGTATCAAAAGTTTTAAGCAGAATTTGGGGATTTTTGAAAAAAAAAATTTTGCCCGATTTTGAAGGTCCGGGGCTTACGGAATTTTTCGTATGGGTAAATATATTTCTGGTGAGTTGTGTCAAAATTAAGCACCAAAATCAACTTCTGTCACCGCAGCAACTCTTTTTAAGTTGTACCAAAAGTTTTAAGCAGAATTTGGGGATTTTTGAAAAAAAAAATTTTGGCCGATTTTGAAGGTCCGGGGCTTACGTAATTTTTCATACAGGTAAATATATTTCTGGTGAGTTGTGTCAAAATTAAGCACCAAAATCAACGTCTGTCAGCACAGCAAATTTTTTTTAAAGTTGTATCAAAAGTTTTAAGCAGAATTTGGGGATTTTTGAAAAAAAAAATTTTGGCTGATTTTTAAGGTCCGGGGCTTACGTAATTTTTCATACAGGTAAATATATTTCTGGTGAGTTGTGTCAAAATTAAGCACCAAAATCAACTTCTGTCACCACAGCAAATTTTTTTTAAGTTGTATCAAAATTTTTAAGCAGAATTTGGGGATTTCTTTAAAAAAAAATTTTGGCCGATTTTTAAGGTCCGGGGCTTACGTAATTTTTCATACAGGTAAATATATTTCTGGTGAGTTGTGTCAAAATTAAGCACCAAAATCAACTTCTGTCACCGCAGCAAATCTTTTTTAAGTTTTATCAAAAGTTTTAAACAGAATTTGGGGATTTTTGAAAAAAAAAAAATTTGGGTGCCGATTTTGAAGGTCCGGGGCTTACGTAATTTTTCATACAGGTAAATATATTTCTAGTGAGTTGTGTCAAAATTAAGCACCAAAATCAACTTCTGTCAACACAGCAAATTTTTTTTAAGTTGTATCAAAAGTTTTAAGCAGAATTTGGGGATTTTTGAAAAAAAAAATTTTAGCCGATTTTTAAGGTTCGGGGCTTATGTAATTTTTCATACAGGTAAATATATTTCTGGTGAGTTGTGTCAAAATTAAGCACCAAAATCAACTTCTGTCACCGCAGCAAATTTTTTTAAGTTGTATCAAAAGTTTTAAGCAGAATTTGGGGATTTTTGAAAAAAAAAATTTTGCCCGATTTTGAAGGTCCGGGGCTTACGGAATTTTTCGTATGGGTAAATATATTTCTGGTGAGTTGTGTCAAAATTAAGCACCAAAATCAACTTCTGTCACCACAGCAGCTCTTTTTTAAGTTGTACCAAAAGTATTAAGCAGAATTTGGGGATTTTTGAAAAAAAAAAATATTGGACGATTTTTAAGGTCCGGGGCTTACGTAATTTTTCATACAGGTAAATATGTTTCTGGTGAGTTGTGTAAAAATTAAGCACCAAATTCTACTTCTGTCACCGCAGCAAATCTTTTTTAAGTTGTATCAAAAGTTTTAAGCAGAATTTGGGGATTTTTGAAAAAAAAAAATTGGGGGGGCGATTTTGAAGGTCCGGGGCTTACGTAATTTTTCATACAGGTAAATATATTTCTGGTGAGTTGTGTCAAAATTAAGCACCAAAATCAACTTCTGTCACCACAGCAAATTTTTTTTAAGTTGTATCAAAAGTTTTAAGCAGAATTTGGGGATTTTTGAAAAAAAAAATTTTGCCCGATTTTGAAGGTCCGGGGCTTACGGAATTTTTCGTATGGGTAAATATATTTCTGGTGAGTTGTGTCAAAATGAAGCACCAAAATCAACTTCTGTCACCACAGCAGCTCTTTTTTAAGTTGTACCAAAAGTTTTAAGCAGAATTTGGGGATTTTTGAAAAAAAAAATTTGGGGCCGATTTTTAACGTCCGGGGCTTACGTAATTTTTCATACGGGTAAATATATTTCTGGTGAGTTGTGTCAAAATTAAGCACCAAAATCAACTTCTGTCACCGCAGCAACTCTTTTTAAGTTGTACCAAAAGTTTTAAGCAGAATTTGGTGATTTTTGAAAAAAAAAATTTTGGCCGATTTTGAAGGTCCGGGGCTTACGTAATTTTTCATACAGGTAAATATATTTCTGGTGAGTTGTGTCAAAATTAAGCACCAAGATCAACTTCTGTCAAGACAGCAAATTTTTTTTAAGTTGTATCAAAAGTTTTAAGCAGAATTTGGGGATTTTTGAAAAAAAAAATTTTGCCCGATTTTTAAGGTCCGGGGCTTATGTAATTTTTCATACAGGTAAATATATTTCTGGTGAGTTGTGTCAAAATTAAGCACCAAAATCAACTTCTGTCACCACAGCAGCTCTTTTTTAAGTTGTACCAAAAGTTTTAAGCATAATTTGGGGATTTTTGAAAAAAAAAATTTTGCCCGATTTTGAAGGTCCGGGGCTTACGGAATTTTTCGTACGGGTAAATATATTTCTGGTGAGTTGTGTCAAAATTAAGCACCAAAATCAACTTCTGTCACCACAGCAGCTCTTTTTTAAGTTGTACCAAAAGTTTTAAGCATAATTTGGGGATTTTTGAAAAAAAAAAATTGGGGGGGCCGATTTTGAAGGTCCGGGGCTTACGTAATTTTTCATACAGGTAAATATATTTCTAGTGAGTTGTGTCAAAATTAAGCACCAAAATCAACTTCTGTCAACACAGCAAATTTTTTTTAAGTTGTATCAAAAGTTTTAAGCAGAATTTGGGGATTTTTGAAAAAAAAAATTTTGCCCGATTTTGAAGGTCCGGGGCTTACGGAATTTTTCGTATGGGTAAATATATTTCTGGTGAGTTGTGTCAAAATTAAGCACCAAAATCAACTTCTGTCACCGCAGCAACTCTTTTTAAGTTGTACCAAAAGTTTTAAGCAGAATTTGGGGATTTTTGAAAAAAAAAATTTTGGCCGATTTTGAAGGTCCGGGGCTTACGTAATTTTTCATACAGGTAAATATATTTCTGGTGAGTTGTGTCAAAATTAAGCACCAAAATCAACGTCTGTCAGCACAGCAAATTTTTTTTAAAGTTGTATCAAAAGTTTTAAGCAGAATTTGGGGATTTTTGAAAAAAAAAATTTTGGCTGATTTTTAAGGTCCGGGGCTTACGTAATTTTTCATACAGGTAAATATATTTCTGGTGAGTTGTGTCAAAATTAAGCACCAAAATCAACTTCTGTCACCACAGCAAATTTTTTTTAAGTTGTATCAAAATTTTTAAGCAGAATTTGGGGATTTCTTTAAAAAAAAATTTTGGCCGATTTTTAAGGTCCGGGGCTTACGTAATTTTTCATACAGGTAAATATATTTCTGGTGAGTTGTGTCAAAATTAAGCACCAAAATCAACTTCTGTCACCGCAGCAAATCTTTTTTAAGTTTTATCAAAAGTTTTAAACAGAATTTGGGGATTTTTGAAAAAAAAAAAATTTGGGTGCCGATTTTGAAGGTCCGGGGCTTACGTAATTTTTCATACAGGTAAATATATTTCTAGTGAGTTGTGTCAAAATTAAGCACCAAAATCAACTTCTGTCAACACAGCAAATTTTTTTTAAGTTGTATCAAAAGTTTTAAGCAGAATTTGGGGATTTTTGAAAAAAAAAATTTTAGCCGATTTTTAAGGTTCGGGGCTTATGTAATTTTTCATACAGGTAAATATATTTCTGGTGAGTTGTGTCAAAATTAAGCACCAAAATCAACTTCTGTCACCGCAGCAAATTTTTTTAAGTTGTATCAAAAGTTTTAAGCAGAATTTGGGGATTTTTGAAAAAAAAAATTTTGCCCGATTTTGAAGGTCCGGGGCTTACGGAATTTTTCGTATGGGTAAATATATTTCTGGTGAGTTGTGTCAAAATTAAGCACCAAAATCAACTTCTGTCACCACAGCAGCTCTTTTTTAAGTTGTACCAAAAGTATTAAGCAGAATTTGGGGATTTTTGAAAAAAAAAAATATTGGACGATTTTTAAGGTCCGGGGCTTACGTAATTTTTCATACAGGTAAATATGTTTCTGGTGAGTTGTGTAAAAATTAAGCACCAAATTCTACTTCTGTCACCGCAGCAAATCTTTTTTAAGTTGTATCAAAAGTTTTAAGCAGAATTTGGGGATTTTTGAAAAAAAAAAAATTGGGGGGGCGATTTTGAAGGTCCGGGGCTTACGTAATTTTTCATACAGGTAAATATATTTCTGGTGAGTTGTGTCAAAATTAAGCACCAAAATCAACTTCTGTCACCACAGCAAATTTTTTTTAAGTTGTATCAAAAGTTTTAAGCAGAATTTGGGGATTTTTGAAAAAAAAAATTTTGCCCGATTTTGAAGGTCCGGGGCTTACGGAATTTTTCGTATGGGTAAATATATTTCTGGTGAGTTGTGTCAAAATGAAGCACCAAAATCAACTTCTGTCACCACAGCAGCTCTTTTTTAAGTTGTACCAAAAGTTTTAAGCAGAATTTGGGGATTTTTGAAAAAAAAAATTTGGGGCCGATTTTTAACGTCCGGGGCTTACGTAATTTTTCATACGGGTAAATATATTTCTGGTGAGTTGTGTCAAAATTAAGCACCAAAATCAACTTCTGTCACCGCAGCAACTCTTTTTAAGTTGTACCAAAAGTTTTAAGCAGAATTTGGTGATTTTTGAAAAAAAAAATTTTGGCCGATTTTGAAGGTCCGGGGCTTACGTAATTTTTCATACAGGTAAATATATTTCTGGTGAGTTGTGTCAAAATTAAGCACCAAAATCAACGTCTGTCAGCACAGCAAATTTTTTTTAAAGTTGTATCAAAAGTTTTAAGCAGAATTTGGGGATTTTTGAAAAAAAAAAATTTTGGCTGATTTTTAAGGTCCGGGGCTTACGTAATTTTTCATACAGGTAAATATATTTCTGGTGAGTTGTGTCAAAATTAAGCACCAAAATCAACTTCTGTCACCACAGCAAATTTTTTTTAAGTTGTATCAAAAGTTTTAAGTAGAATTTGGGGATTTTTGAAAAAAAAAATTTTGCCCGATTTTGAAGGTCCGGGGCTTACGGAATTTTTCGTACGGGTAAATATATTTCTGGTGAGTTGTGTCAAAATTAAGCACCAAAATCAACTTCTGTCACCACAGCAGCTCTTTTTTAAGTTGTACCAAAAGTTTTAAGCAGAATTTGGGGATTTTTGAAAAAAAAAATTTTGGCCCGATTTTTAAGGTCCGGGGCTTACGTAATTTTTCATACGGGTAAATATATTTCTGGTGAGTTGTGTCAAAATTAAGCACCAAAATCAACTTCTGTCACCGCAGCAACTCTTTTTTAAGTTGTATCAAAAGTTTTAAGCAGAATTTGGGGATTTTTGAAAAAAAAAATTTTTGCCCGATTTTGAAGGTCCGGGGCTTACGTAATTTTTCATATGGGTAAATATATTTCTGGTGAGTTGTGTCAAAATTAAGCACCAAAATCAACTTCTGTCACCGCAGCAAATCTTTTTTAAGTTGTATCAAAAGTTTTAAACAGAATTTGGGGATTTTTGAAAAAAAAAATATTTGGCAGATTTTGAAGGTCCGGGGTTTACGTAATTTTTCACATGGTTAAATATATTTCTGGTGAGTTGTGTCAATATTAAGCACCAAAATCAACTTCTGTCACCACAGCAAATCTTTTTTAAGTTGTACCAAAAGTTTTAAGCAGAATTTGGGGATTTTTGAAAAAAAAAATTTTTAGCCGATTTTTAAGGTCCGGGGCTTACGTAATTTTTCATACGGGTAAATATATTTCTGGTGAGTTGTGTCAAAATTAGGCACCAAGATCAACTTCTGTCAAGACAGCAAATTTTTTTTAAGTTGTATCAAAAGTTTTAAGCAGAATTTGGGGATTTTTGAAAAAAAAAATTTTGCCCGATTTTTAAGGTCCGGGGCTTATGTAATTTTTCATACAGGTAAATATATTTCTGGTGAGTTGTGTCAAAATTAAGCACCAAAATCAACTTCTGTCACCACAGCAGCTCTTTTTTAAGTTGTACCAAAAGTTTTAAGCATAATTTGGGGATTTTTGAAAAAAAAAATTTTGCCCGATTTTGAAGGTCCGGGGCTTACGGAATTTTTCGTACGGGTAAATATATTTCTGGTGAGTTGTGTCAAAATTAAGCACCAAAATCAACTTCTGTCACCACAGCAGCTCTTTTTTAAGTTGTACCAAAAGTTTTAAGCATAATTTGGGGATTTTTGAAAAAAAAAAATTGGGGGGCCGATTTTGAAGGTCCGGGGCTTACGTAATTTTTCATACAGGTAAATATATTTCTAGTGAGTTGTGTCAAAATTAAGCACCAAAATCAACTTCTGTCAACACAGCAAATTTTTTTTAAGTTGTATCAAAAGTTTTAAGCAGAATTTGGGGATTTTTGAAAAAAAAAATTTTGCCCGATTTTTAAGGTCCGGGGCTTACGGAATTTTTCGTATGGGTAAATATATTTCTGGTGAGTTGTGTCAAAATTAAGCACCAAAATCAACTTCTGTCACCGCAGCAACTCTTTTTAAGTTGTACCAAAAGTTTTAAGCAGAATTTGGGGATTTTTGAAAAAAAAAATTTTGGCCGATTTTGAAGGTCCGGGGCTTACGTAATTTTTCATACAGGTAAATATATTTCTGGTGAGTTGTGTCAAAATTAAGCACCAAAATCAACGTCTGTCAGCACAGCAAATTTTTTTTAAAGTTGTATCAAAAGTTTTAAGCAGAATTTGGGGATTTTTGAAAAAAAAAATTTTGGCTGATTTTTAAGGTTCGGGGCTTACGTAATTTTTCATACAGGTAAATATATTTCTGGTGAGTTGTGTCAAAATTAAGCACCAAAATCAACTTCTGTCACCACAGCAAATTTTTTTTAAGTTGTATCAAAATTTTTAAGCAGAATTTGGGGATTTCTTTAAAAAAAAATTTTGGCCGATTTTTAAGGTCCGGGGCTTACGTAATTTTTCATACAGGTAAATATATTTCTGGTGAGTTGTGTCAAAATTAAGCACCAAAATCAACTTCTGTCACCGCAGCAAATCTTTTTTAAGTTTTATCAAAAGTTTTAAACAGAATTTGGGGATTTTTGAAAAAAAAAAAATTTGGGTGCCGATTTTGAAGGTCCGGGGCTTACGTAATTTTTCATACAGGTAAATATATTTCTAGTGAGTTGTGTCAAAATTAAGCACCAAAATCAACTTCTGTCAACACAGCAAATTTTTTTTAAGTTGTATCAAAAGTTTTAAGCAGAATTTGGGGATTTTTGAAAAAAAAAATTTTAGCCGATTTTTAAGGTTCGGGGCTTATGTAATTTTTCATACAGGTAAATATATTTCTGGTGAGTTGTGTCAAAATTAAGCACCAAAATCAACTTCTGTCACCGCAGCAAATTTTTTTAAGTTGTATCAAAAGTTTTAAGCAGAATTTGGGGATTTTTGAAAAAAAAAATTTTGCCCGATTTTGAAGGACCGGGGCTTACGGAATTTTTCGTATGGGTAAATATATTTCTGGTGAGTTGTGTCAAAATTAAGCACCAAAATCAACTTCTGTCACCACAGCAGCTCTTTTTTAAGTTGTACCAAAAGTATTAAGCAGAATTTGGGGATTTTTGAAAAAAAAAAATATTGGACGATTTTTAAGGTCCGGGGCTTACGTAATTTTTCATACAGGTAAATATGTTTCTGGTGAGTTGTGTAAAAATTAAGCACCAAATTCTACTTCTGTCACCACAGCAAATCTTTTTTAAGTTGTATCAAAAGTTTTAAGCAGAATTTGGGGATTTTTGAAAAAAAAAAAATTGGGGGGGCGATTTTGAAGGTCCGGGGCTTACGTAATTTTTCATACAGGTAAATATATTTCTGGTGAGTTGTGTCAAAATTAAGCACCAAAATCAACTTCTGTCACCACAGCAAATTTTTTTTAAGTTGTATCAAAAGTTTTAAGCAGAATTTGGGGATTTTTGAAAAAAAAAATTTTGCCCGATTTTGAAGGTCCGGGACTTACGGAATTTTTCGTATGGGTAAATATATTTCTGGTGAGTTGTGTCAAAATGAAGCACCAAAATCAACTTCTGTCACCACAGCAGCTCTTTTTTAAGTTGTACCAAAAGTTTTAAGCAGAATTTGGGGATTTTTGAAAAAAAAAATTTGGGGCCGATTTTTAACGTCCGGGGCTTACGTAATTTTTCATACGGGTAAATATATTTCTGGTGAGTTGTGTCAAAATTAAGCACCAAAATCAACTTCTGTCACCGCAGCAACTCTTTTTAAGTTGTACCAAAAGTTTTAAGCAGAATTTGGTGATTTTTGAAAAAAAAAATTTTGGCCGATTTTGAAGGTCCGGGGCTTACGTAATTTTTCATACAGGTAAATATATTTCTGGTGAGTTGTGTCAAAATTAAGCACCAAAATCAACGTCTGTCAGCACAGCAAATTTTTTTTAAAGTTGTATCAAAAGTTTTAAGCAGAATTTGGGGATTTTTGAAAAAAAAAATTTTGGCTGATTTTTAAGGTCCGGGGCTTACGTAATTTTTCATACAGGTAAATATATTTCTGGTGAGTTGTGTCAAAATTAAGCACCAAAATCAACTTCTGTCACCACAGCAAATTTTTTTTAAGTTGTATCAAAATTTTTAAGTAGAATTTGGGGATTTTTGAAAAAAAAAATTTTGGCCGATTTTTAAGGTCCGGGGCTTACGTAATTTTTCATACAGGTAAATATATTTCTGGTGAGTTGTGTCAAAATTAAGCACCAAAATCAACGTCTGTCAGCACAGCAAATTTTTTTTAAAGTTGTATCAAAAGTTTTAAGCAGAATTTGGGGATTTTTTTTAAAAAAAATTTTGGCCGATTTTTAAGGTCCGGGGCTTACGTAATTTTTCATACAGGTAAATATATTTCTGGTGAGTTGTGTCAAAATTAAGCACCAAAATCAACTTCTGTCACCGCAGCAAATCTTTTTTAAGTTTTATCAAAAGTTTTAAACAGAATTTGGGGATTTTTGAAAAAAAAAAAATTTGGGTGCCGATTTTGAAGGTCCGGGGCTTACGTAATTTTTCATACAGGTAAATATATTTCTAGTGAGTTGTGTCAAAATTAAGCACCAAAATCAACTTCTGTCAACACAGCAGCTCTTTTTTAAGTTGTACCAAAAGTTTTAAGCAGAATTTGGGGATTTTTGAAAAAAAAAATTTTGGCCCGATTTTTAAGGTCCGGGGCTTACGTAATTTTTCATACGGGTAAATATATTTCTGGTGAGTTGTGTCAAAATTAAGCACCAAAATCAACTTCTGTCACCGCAGCAACTCTTTTTTAAGTTGTATCAAAAGTTTTAAGCAGAATTTGGGGATTTTTGAAAAAAAAAATTTTTGCCCGATTTTGAAGGTCCGGGGCTTACGTAATTTTTCATATGGGTAAATATATTTCTGGTGAGTTGTGTCAAAATTAAGCACCAAAATCAACTTCTGTCACCGCAGCAAATCTTTTTTAAGTTGTATCAAAAGTTTTAAACAGAATTTGGGGATTTTTGAAAAAAAAAATATTTGGCAGATTTTGAAGGTCCGGGGTTTACGTAATTTTTCACATGGTTAAATATATTTCTGGTGAGTTGTGTCAATATTAAGCACCAAAATCAACTTCTGTCAACACAGCAAATCTTTTTTAAGTTGTACCAAAAGTTTTAAGCAGAATTTGGGGATTTTTGAAAAAAAAAAAATTTGGGTGCCGATTTTGAAGGTCCGGGGCTTACGTAATTTTTCATACAGGTAAATATATTTCTAGTGAGTTGTGTCAAAATTAAGCACCAAAATCAACTTCTGTCAACACAGCAAATTTTTTTTAAGTTGTATCAAAAGTTTTAAGCAGAATTTGGGGATTTTTGAAAAAAAAAATTTTAGCCGATTTTTAAGGTTCGGGGCTTATGTAATTTTTCATACAGGTAAATATATTTCTGGTGAGTTGTGTCAAAATTAAGCACCAAAATCAACTTCTGTCACCGCAGCAAATTTTTTTAAGTTGTATCAAAAGTTTTAAGCAGAATTTGGGGATTTTTGAAAAAAAAAATTTTGCCCGATTTTGAAGGTCCGGGGCTTACGGAATTTTTGGTATGGGTAAATATATTTCTGGTGAGTTGTGTCAAAATTAAGCACCAAAATCAACTTCTGTCACCACAGCAGCTCTTTTTTAAGTTGTACCAAAAGTTTTAAGCAGAATTTGGGGATTTTTGAAAAAAAAAAATATTGGACGATTTTTAAGGTCCGGGGCTTACGTAATTTTTCATACAGGTAAATATGTTTCTGGTGAGTTGTGTAAAAATTTAGCACCAAATTCTACTTCTGTCACCGCAGCAAATCTTTTTTAAGTTGTATCAAAAGTTTTAAGCAGAATTTGGGGATTTTTGAAAAAAAAAAAATTGGGGGGGCGATTTTGAAGGTCCGGGGCTTACGTAATTTTTCATACAGGTAAATATATTTCTGGTGAGTTGTGTCAAAATTAAGCACCAAAATCAACTTCTGTCACCACAGCAATTTTTTTTTAAGTTGTATCAAAAGTTTTAAGCAGAATTTGGGGATTTTTGAAAAAAAAAATTTTGGCCGATTTTGAAGGTCCGGGGCTTACGTAATTTTTCATACAGGTAAATATATTTCTGGTGAGTTGTGTCAAAATTAAGCACCAAAATCAACGTCTGTCAGCACAGCAAATTTTTTTTAAAGTTGTATCAAAAGTTTTAAGCAGAATTTGGGGATTTTTTTAAAAAAAAATTTTGGCCGATTTTTAAGGTCCGGGGCTTACGTAATTTTTCATACAGGTAAATATATTTCTGGTGAGTTGTGTCAAAATTAAGCACCAAAATCAACTTCTGTCACCACAGCAGCTCTTTTTTAAGTTGTACCAAAAGTTTTAAGCATAATTTGGGGATTTTTGAAAAAAAAAATTTTGCCCGATTTTGAAGGTCCGGGGCTTACGGAATTTTTCGTACGGGTAAATATATTTCTGGTGAGTTGTGTCAAAATTAAGCACCAAAATCAACTTCTGTCACCACAGCAGCTCTTTTTTAAGTTGTACCAAAAGTTTTAAGCATAATTTGGGGATTTTTGAAAAAAAAAAATTGGGGGGCCGATTTTGAAGGTCCGGGGCTTACGTAATTTTTCATACAGGTAAATATATTTCTAGTGAGTTGTGTCAAAATTAAGCACCAAAATCAACTTCTGTCAACACAGCAAATTTTTTTTAAGTTGTATCAAAAGTTTTAAGCAGAATTTGGGGATTTTTGAAAAAAAAAATTTTCCCGATTTTGAAGGTCCGGGGCTTACGGAATTTTTCGTATGGGTAAATATATTTCTGGTGAGTTGTGTCAAAATTAAGCACCAAAATCAACTTCTGTCACCGCAGCAACTCTTTTTAAGTTGTACCAAAAGTTTTAAGCAGAATTTGGGGATTTTTGAAAAAAAAAATTTTGGCCGATTTTGAAGGTCCGGGGCTTACGTAATTTTTCATACAGGTAAATATATTTCTGGTGAGTTGTGTCAAAATTAAGCACCAAAATCAACGTCTGTCAGCACAGCAAATTTTTTTTAAAGTTGTATCAAAAGTTTTAAGCAGAATTTGGGGATTTTTGAAAAAAAAAATTTTGGCTGATTTTTAAGGTTCGGGGCTTACGTAATTTTTCATACAGGTAAATATATTTCTGGTGAGTTGTGTCAAAATTAAGCACCAAAATCAACTTCTGTCACCACAGCAAATTTTTTTTAAGTTGTATCAAAATTTTTAAGCAGAATTTGGGGATTTCTTTAAAAAAAAATTTTGGCCGATTTTTAAGGTCCGGGGCTTACGTAATTTTTCATACAGGTAAATATATTTCTGGTGAGTTGTGTCAAAATTAAGCACCAAAATCAACTTCTGTCACCGCAGCAAATCTTTTTTAAGTTTTATCAAAAGTTTTAAACAGAATTTGGGGATTTTTGAAAAAAAAAAAATTTGGGTGCCGATTTTGAAGGTCCGGGGCTTACGTAATTTTTCATACAGGTAAATATATTTTTAGTGAGTTGTGTCAAAATTAAGCACCAAAATCAACTTCTGTCAACACAGCAAATTTTTTTTAAGTTGTATCAAAAGTTTTAAGCAGAATTTGGGGATTTTTGAAAAAAAAAATTTTAGCCGATTTTTAAGGTTCGGGGCTTATGTAATTTTTCATACAGGTAAATATATTTCTGGTGAGTTGTGTCAAAATTAAGCACCAAAATCAACTTCTGTCACCGCAGCAAATTTTTTTAAGTTGTATCAAAAGTTTTAAGCAGAATTTGGGGATTTTTGAAAAAAAAAATTTTGCCCGATTTTGAAGGTCCGGGGCTTACGGAATTTTTCGTACGGGTAAATATATTTCTGGTGAGTTGTGTCAAAATTAAGCACCAAAATCAACTTCTGTCACCACAGCAGCTCTTTTTTAAGTTGTACCAAAAGTATTAAGCAGAATTTGGGGATTTTTGAAAAAAAAAAATATTGGACGATTTTTAAGGTCCGGGGCTTACGTAATTTTTCATACAGGTAAATATGTTTCTGGTGAGTTGTGTAAAAATTAAGCACCAAATTCTACTTCTGTCACCACAGCAAATCTTTTTTAAGTTGTATCAAAAGTTTTAAGCAGAATTTGGGGATTTTTGAAAAAAAAAAAATTGGGGGGGCGATTTTGAAGGTCCGGGGCTTACGTAATTTTTCATACAGGTAAATATATTTCTGGTGAGTTGTGTCAAAATTAAGCACCAAAATCAACTTCTGTCACCACAGCAAATTTTTTTTAAGTTGTATCAAAAGTTTTAAGCAGAATTTGGGGATTTTTGAAAAAAAAAATTTTGCCCGATTTTGAAGGTCCGGGGCTTACGGAATTTTTTGTATGGGTAAATATATTTCTGGTGAGTTGTGTCAAAATGAAGCACCAAAATCAACTTCTGTCACCACAGCAGCTCTTTTTTAAGTTGTACCAAAAGTTTTAAGCAGAATTTGGGGATTTTTGAAAAAAAAAATTTGGGGCCGATTTTTAACGTCCGGGGCTTACGTAATTTTTCATACGGGTAAATATATTTCTGGTGAGTTGTGTCAAAATTAAGCACCAAAATCAACTTCTGTCACCGCAGCAACTCTTTTTAAGTTGTACCAAAAGTTTTAAGCAGAATTTGGTGATTTTTGAAAAAAAAAATTTTGGCCGATTTTGAAGGTCCGGGGCTTACGTAATTTTTCATACAGGTAAATATATTTCTGGTGAGTTGTGTCAAAATTAAGCACCAAAATCAACGTCTGTCAGCACAGCAAATTTTTTTTAAAGTTGTATCAAAAGTTTTAAGCAGAATTTGGGGATTTTTGAAAAAAAAAATTTTGGCTGATTTTTAAGGTCCGGGGCTTACGTAATTTTTCATACAGGTAAATATATTTCTGGTGAGTTGTGTCAAAATTAAGCACCAAAATCAACTTCTGTCACCACAGCAAATTTTTTTTAAGTTGTATCAAAATTTTTAAGTAGAATTTGGGGATTTTTGAAAAAAAAAATTTTGGCCGATTTTTAAGGTCCGGGGCTTACGTAATTTTTCATACAGGTAAATATATTTCTGGTGAGTTGTGTCAAAATTAAGCACCAAAATCAACGTCTGTCAGCACAGCAAATTTTTTTTAAAGTTGTATCAAAAGTTTTAAGCAGAATTTGGGGATTTTTTTTTAAAAAAATTTTGGCCGATTTTTAAGGTCCGGGGCTTACGTAATTTTTCATACAGGTAAATATATTTCTGGTGAGTTGTGTCAAAATTAAGCACCAAAATCAACTTCTGTCACCGCAGCAAATCTTTTTTAAGTTTTATCAAAAGTTTTTAACAGAATTTGGGGATTTTTGAAAAAAAAAAAATTTGGGTGCCGATTTTGAAGGTCCGGGGCTTACGTAATTTTTCATACAGGTAAATATATTTCTAGTGAGTTGTGTCAAAATTAAGCACCAAAATCAACTTCTGTCAACACAGCAGCTCTTTTTTAAGTTGTACCAAAAGTTTTAAGCAGAATTTGGGGATTTTTGAAAAAAAAAATTTTGGCCCGATTTTTAAGGTCCGGGGCTTACGTAATTTTTCATACGGGTAAATATATTTCTGGTGAGTTGTGTCAAAATTAAGCACCAAAATCAACTTCTGTCACCGCAGCAACTCTTTTTTAAGTTGTATCAAAAGTTTTAAGCAGAATTTGGGGATTTTTGAAAAAAAAAATTTTTGCCCGATTTTGAAGGTCCGGGGCTTACGTAATTTTTCATATGGGTAAATATATTTCTGGTGAGTTGTGTCAAAATTAAGCACCAAAATCAACTTCTGTCACCGCAGCAAATCTTTTTTAAGTTGTATCAAAAGTTTTAAACAGAATTTGGGGATTTTTGAAAAAAAAAATATTTGGCAGATTTTGAAGGTCCGGGGTTTACGTAATTTTTCACATGGTTAAATATATTTCTGGTGAGTTGTGTCAATATTAAGCACCAAAATCAACTTCTGTCAACACAGCAAATCTTTTTTAAGTTGTACCAAAAGTTTTAAGCAGAATTTGGGGATTTTTGAAAAAAAAAAAATTTGGGTGCCGATTTTGAAGGTCCGGGGCTTACGTAATTTTTCATACAGGTAAATATATTTCTAGTGAGTTGTGTCAAAATTAAGCACCAAAATCAACTTCTGTCAACACAGCAAATTTTTTTTAAGTTGTATCAAAAGTTTTAAGCAGAATTTGGGGATTTTTGAAAAAAAAAATTTTAGCCGATTTTTAAGGTTCGGGGCTTATGTAATTTTTCATACAGGTAAATATATTTCTGGTGAGTTGTGTCAAAATTAAGCACCAAAATCAACTTCTGTCACCGCAGCAAATTTTTTTAAGTTGTATCAAAAGTTTTAAGCAGAATTTGGGGATTTTTGAAAAAAAAAATTTTGCCCGATTTTGAAGGTCCGGGGCTTACGGAATTTTTGGTATGGGTAAATATATTTCTGGTGAGTTGTGTCAAAATTAAGCACCAAAATCAACTTCTGTCACCACAGCAGCTCTTTTTTAAGTTGTACCAAAAGTTTTAAGCAGAATTTGGGGATTTTTGAAAAAAAAAAATATTGGACGATTTTTAAGGTCCGGGGCTTACGTAATTTTTCATACAGGTAAATATGTTTCTGGTGAGTTGTGTAAAAATTTAGCACCAAATTCTACTTCTGTCACCGCAGCAAATCTTTTTTAAGTTGTATCAAAAGTTTTAAGCAGAATTTGGGGATTTTTGAAAAAAAAAAAATTGGGGGGGCGATTTTGAAGGTCCGGGGCTTACGTAATTTTTCATACAGGTAAATATATTTCTGGTGAGTTGTGTCAAAATTAAGCACCAAAATCAACTTCTGTCACCACAGCAAATTTTTTTTAAGTTGTATCAAAAGTTTTAAGCAGAATTTGGGGATTTTTGAAAAAAAAAATTTTGGCCGATTTTGAAGGTCCGGGGCTTACGTAATTTTTCATACAGGTAAATATATTTCTGGTGAGTTGTGTCAAAATTAAGCACCAAAATCAACGTCTGTCAGCACAGTAAATTTTTTTTAAAGTTGTATCAAAAGTTTTAAGCAGAATTTGGGGATTTTTGAAAAAAAAAATTTGGGCTGATTTTTAAGGTCCGGGGCTTACGTAATTTTTCATACAGGTAAATATATTTCTGGTGAGTTGTGTCAAAATTAAGCACCAAAATCAACTTCTGTCACCACAGCAGATTTTTTTTAAGTTGTATCAAAAGTTTTAAGTAGAATTTGGGGATTTTTGAAAAAAAAAATTTTGGCCGATTTTTAAGGTCCGGGGCTTACGTAATTTTTCATACAGGTAAATATATTTCTGGTGAGTTGTGTCAAAATTAAGCACCAAAATCAACGTCTGTCAGCACAGCAAATTTTTTTTAAAGTTGTATCAAAAGTTTTAAGCAGAATTTGGGGATTTTTTTAAAAAAAAATTTTGGCCGATTTTTAAGGTCCGGGGCTTACGTAATTTTTCATACAGGTAAATATATTTCTGGTGAGTTGTGTCAAAATTAAGCACCAAAATCAACTTCTGTCACCGCAGCAAATCTTTTTTAAGTTGTATCAAAAGTTTTAAACAGAATTTGGGGATTTTTGAAAAAAAAAAAATTGGGGGGCCGATTTTGAAGGTCCGGGGCTTACGTAATTTTTCATACAGGTAAATATATTTCTAGTGAGTTGTGTCAAAATTAAGCACCAAAATCAACTTCTGTCAACACAGCAAATTTTTTTTAAGTTGTATCAAAAGTTTTAAGCAGAATTTGGGGATTTTTGAAAAAAAAAATTTTAGCCGATTTTTAAGGTTCGGGGCTTATGTAATTTTTCATACAGGTAAATATATTTCTGGTGAGTTGTGTCAAAATTAAGCACCAAAATCAACTTCTGTCACCGCAGCAAATTTTTTTAAGTTGTATCAAAAGTTTTAAGCAGAATTTGGGGATTTTTGAAAAAAAAAATTTTGCCCGATTTTGAAGGTCCGGGGCTTACGGAATTTTTCGTATGGGTAAATATATTTCTGGTGAGTTGTGTCAAAATTAAGCACCAAAATCAACTTCTGTCACCACAGCAGCTCTTTTTTAAGTTGTACCAAAAGTTTTAAGCAGAATTTGGGGATTTTTGAAAAAAAAAAAATATTGGACGATTTTTAAGGTCCGGGGCTTACGTAATTTTTCATACAGGTAAATATGTTTCTGGTGAGTTGTGTAAAAATTAAGCACCAAATTCTACTTCTGTCACCGCAGCAAATCTTTTTTAAGTTGTATCAAAAGTTTTAAGCAGAATTTGGGGATTTTTGAAAAAAAAAAAATTGGGGGGCCGATTTTGAAGGTCCGGGGCTTACGTAATTTTTCATACAGGTAAATATATTTCTGGTGAGTTGTGTCAAAATTAAGCACCAAAATCAACTTCTGTCACCACAGCAAATTTTTTTTAAGTTGTATCAAAAGTTTTAAGCAGAATTTGGGGATTTTTGAAAAAAAAAATTTTGGCCGATTTTGAAGGTCCGGGGCTTACGTAATTTTTCATACAGGTAAATATATTTCTGGTGAGTTGTGTCAAAATTAAGCACCAAAATCAACGTCTGTCACCACAACAAATTTTTTTTAAGTTGTATCAAAAGTTTTAAGTAGAATTTGGGGATTTTTGAAAAAAAAAATTTTGGCCGATTTTTAAGGTCCGGGGCTTACGTAATTTTTCATACAGGTAAATATATTTCTGGTGAGTTGTGTCAAAATTAAGCACCAAAATCAACGTCTGTCAGCACAGCAAATTTTTTTTAAAGTTGTATCAAAAGTTTTAAGCAGAATATGGGGATTTTTTAAAAAAAAATTTTTGCCGATTTTTAAGGTCCGGGGCTTACGTAATTTATCATACAAGTAAATATATTTCTGGTGAGTTGTGTCAAAATTAAGCACCAAATTCAACTTCTGTCACCACAGCAAATCTTTTTTAAGTTGTATGAAAAGTTTTAAGCAGAATTTGGGTATTTTTGAAAAAAATAATTTTGGGCCGATTTTTAAGGTCCGGGGCTTACCTAATTTTTCATACAGGTAAATATATTTCTGGTGAGTTGTGTCAAAATTAAGCACCAAAATCAACTTCTGTCACCACAGCAAATCTTTTTTAAGTTGTACCAAAAGTTTTAAGCAGAATTTGGGGATTTTTGAAAAAAAAAAATTTGGGCCTATTTTTAAGGTCCAGGGCTTACGTAATTTTTCATATGGGTAAATATATTTCTGGTGAGTTGTGTCAAAATTAAGCACCAAAATCAACTTCTGTCACATCAGCAAATCTTTTTTAAGTTGTATGAAAAGTTTTAAGAAGAATTTGGGTATTTTTGAAAAAAATAATTTTGGGCTGATTTTGAAGGTCCGGGGCTTACGTAATTTTTCATATGGGTAAATATATTTCTGGTGAGTTGTGTCAAAATTAAGCGCCAAAATCATCTTCTCTCACCGCAGCAAATCTTTTTTAAGTTGTATCAAAAGTTTTAAGCAGAATTTGGGGATTTTTGAAAAAAAAAAAATTGGGGGGCCGATTTTGAAGGTCCGGGGCTTACGTAATTTTTCATACAGTTAAATATATTTCTGGTGAGTTGTGTCAAAATTAAGCACCAAAATCAACTTCTGTTACCACAGCAAATTTTTTTTAAGTTGTATCAAAAGTTTAAAGCAGAATTTGGGGATTTTTGAAAAAAAAAAAATTTGGGGGCCGATTTTGAAGGTCCGGGGCTTACATAATTTTTCATACAGGTAAATATATTTCTGGTGAGTTGTGTCAAAATTAAGCACCAAAATCAACTTCTGTCACTGCAGCAAGTCTTTTTTAAGTTGTATAAAAAGTTTTAAGCAGAATTTGGAGATTTTTGAAAAAAAAAAATTTTGGACGATTTTTAAGGTCCAGGGCTTACGTAATTTTTCATACAGGTAAATATATTTCTGGTGAGTTGTGTCAAAATTAAGCACCAAAATCAACTTCTGTCACCGCAGCAAATCTTTTTTAAATTGTATCAAAAGTTTTAAGCAGAATTTGGGGATTTTTAAAAAAAAAAATTTTGGCCGATTTTGAAGGTCCGGGTCTTACGTAATTTTTCATATGGGTAAATATATTTCTGGTGAGTTGTGTCAAAATTAAGCACCAAAATCAACTTCTGTCACCACAGCAAATTTTTTTAAGTTGTATCAAAAGTTTTAAGCAGAATTTGGGGATTTTTGAATAAAAAAATTTTGCCCGATTTTGAAGGTCCGGGGCTTACGGAATTTTTCGTACGGTTAAATATATTTCTGGTGAGTTGTGTCAAAATTAAGCACCAAAATCAACTTCTGTCACCACAGCAGCTCTTTTTTAAGTTGTACCAAAAGTTTTAAGCATAATTTGGGGATTTTTGAAAAAAAAAAATTTTGCACGATTTTAAATGTCCCTGGCTTTCGTAATTTTTCATACGGGTAAATATATTTCTGGTGAGTTGTGTCAAAATTAAGCACCAAAATCAACTTCAGTCACCACAGCAAATCTTTTTTAATTTGTACCAAAAGTTTTAAGCAGAATTTGGGGATTTTTGAAAAAAAAAATTTTAGGCCGATTTTTAAGGTCCGGGGCTTACGTAATTTTTCATACGGGTAAATAAATTTCTGGTGAGTTGTGTCAAAATTAAGCACCAAAATCAACTTCTGTCACCGCAGCAACTCTTTTTTAAGTTGTACCAAAAGTTTTAAGCAGAATTTGGGGATTTTTGAAAAAAAAAAATTTGGGGGCCGATTTTGAATGTCCGGGGCTTACGTAATTTTTCATACAGGTAAATATATTTCTGGTGAGTTGTGTCAAAATTAAGCACCAAAATCAACTTCTGTTACCACAGCAAATTTTTTTTAAGTTGTATCAAAAGTTTTAAGCAGAATTTGGGGATTTTTGAAAAAAAAAAAATTGGGGGGCCGATCTTGAAGGTCCAGGGCTTACGAAATTTTTCATACCGGTAAATATATTTCTGGTGAGTTGTATCAAAATTAAGCACCAAAATCAACTTCTGTCACCGCAGCAAGTCTTTTTTAAGTTGTATCAAAAGTTTTAAGCAGAATTTGGAGATTTTTGAAAAAAAAAAATTTTGGCCGATTTTTAAGGTCCAGGGCTTACGTAATTTTTCATACAGGTAAATATATTTCTGGTGAGTTGTGTCAAAATTAAGCACCAAAATCAACTTCTGTCACCGCAGCAAATCTTTTTTAAATTGTATCAAAAGTTTTAAGCAGAATTTGGGGATTTTTTTAAAAAAAAAATTTTGGCCGATTTTGAAGGTCCGGGTCTTACGTAATTTTTCATATGGGTAAATATATTTCTGGTGAGTTGTGTCAAAATTAAGCACCAAAATCAACTTCTGTCACCACAGCAAATTTTTTTTAAGTTGTATCAAAAGTTTTAAGCAGAATTTGGGGATTTTTGAATAAAAAAATTTTGCCCGATTTTGAAGGTCCGGGGCTTACGGAATTTTTCGTACGGTTAAATATATTTCTGGTGAGTTGTGTCAAAATTAAGCACCAAAATCAACTTCTGTCACCACAGCAGCTCTTTTTTAAGTTGTACCAAAAGTTTTAAGCATAATTTGGGGATTTTTGAAAAAAAAAAAATTTTGCACGATTTTAAATGTCCCTGGCTTTCGTAATTTTTCATACGGGTAAATATATTTCTGGTGAGTTGTGTCAAAATTAAGCACCAAAATCAACTTCAGTCACCACAGCAAATCTTTTTTAAGTTGTACCAAAAGTTTTAAGCAGAATTTGGGGATTTTTGAAAAAAAAAATTTTAGGCCGATTTTTAAGGTCCGGGGCTTACGTAATTTTTCATACGGGTAAATAAATTTCTGGTGAGTTGTGTCAAAATTAAGCACCAAAATCAACTTCTGTCACCGCAGCAACTCTTTTTTAAGTTGTACCAAAAGTTTTAAGCAGAATTTGGGGATTTTTGAAAAAAAAAAATTTGGGGCCGATTTTGAATGTCCGGGGCTTACGTAATTTTTCATACAGGTAAATATATTTCTGGTGAGTTGTGTCAAAATTAAGCACCAAAATCAACTTCTGTTACCACAGCAAATTTTTTTTAAGTTGTATCAAAAGTTTTAAGCAGAATTTGGGGATTTTTGAAAAAAAAAAAATTGGGGGGCCGATTTTGAAGGTCCGGGGCTTACGTAATTTTTCATACGGGTAAATAAATTTCTGGTGAGTTGTGTCAAAATTAGGCACCAAAATCAACTTCTGTCACATCAGCAAATCTTTTTTAAGTTGTATGAAAAGTTTTAAGCAGAATTTGGGTATTTTTGAAAAAAATAATTTTGGGCCGATTTTTAAGGTCCGGGGCTTACGTAATTTTTCATATGGGTAAATATATTTCTGGTGAGTTGTGTCAAAATTAAGCACCAAAATCAACTTCTGTCACAGCAGCAAATTGTTTTTAAGTTGAATCAAAAGTTTTAAGCAGAATTTATAGATTTTTGAAAAAAAAACATTTTGGCCGATTTTGAAGGTCCGGGGCTTACGTAATTTTTCATATGGGTAAATATATTTCTGGTGAGTTGTGTCAAAATTAGGCACCAAAATCAACTTCTGTCACCACAGCAACTCTTTTTTAAGTTGTATCAAAAGTTTTAAGCAGAATTTGGGGATTTTTGAAAAAAAAAATTTTTGCCGATTTTTAAGGTCCAGGGCTTACGTAATTTTTCATACAGGTAAATATATTTCTGGTGAGTTGTGTCAAAATTAAGCTCCAAAATCAACTTCTGTCACCGCAGCAAATCTTTTTTAAGTTGTATCAAAAGTTTTAAACAGAATTTGGGGATTTTTGAAAAAAAAAATTTTGCCCGATTGTGAAGGTCCGGGGCTTACGTAATTTTTCATACAAGTAAATATATTTCTGGTAAGTTGTGTGAATATTAAGCACCAAAATCAACTTCTGTCACCGCAGCAAATCTTTTTTAAGTTGTACCAAAAGTTTTAAGCAGAATTTGGGGATTTTTGAAAAAAAAAATTTGGGCCTATTTTTAAGGTCCAGGGCTTACGTAATTTTTCATATGGGTAAATATATTTCTGGTGAGTTGTGTCAAAATTAAGCACCAATATCAACTTCTGTCACATCACCAAATCTTTTTTAAGTTGTATGAAAAGTTTTAAGAAGAATTTGGGTATTTTTGAAAAAAATAATTTTGGGCTGATTTTGAAGGTCCGGGGCTTATGTAATTTTTCATATGGGTAAATATATTTCTGGTGAGTTGTGTCAAAATTAAGCGCCAAAATCATCTTCTCTCACCGCAGCAAATCTTTTTTAAGTTGTATCAAAAGTTTTAAGCAGAATTTGGGGATTTTTGAAAAAAAAAAAATTGGGGGGCCGATTTTGAAGGTCCGGGGCTTACGTAATTTTTCATACAGTTAAATATATTTCTGGTGAGTTGTGTCAAAATTAAGCACCAAAATCAACTTCTGTTACCACAGCAAATTTTTTTTAAGTTGTATCAAAAGTTTAAAGCAGAATTTGGGGATTTTTGAAAAAAAAAAAATTTGGGGGCCGATTTTGAAGGTCCGGGGCTTACATAATTTTTCATACAGGTAAATATATTTCTGGTGAGTTGTGTCAAAATTAAGCACCAAAATCAACTTCTGTCACTGCAGCAAGTCTTTTTTAAGTTGTATAAAAAGTTTTAAGCAGAATTTGGAGATTTTTGAAAAAAAAAAATTTTGGCCGATTTTTAAGGTCCAGGGCTTACGTAATTTTTCATACAGGTAAATATATTTCTGGTGAGTTGTGTCAAAATTAAGCACCAAAATCAACTTCTGTCACCACAGCAAATTTTTTTAAGTTGTATCAAAAGTTTTAAGCAGAATTTGGGGATTTTTGAATAAAAAAATTTTGCCCGATTTTGAAGGTCCGGGGCTTACGGAATTTTTCGTACGGTTAAATATATTTCTGGTGAGTTGTGTCAAAATTAAGCACCAAAATCAACTTCTGTCACTGCAGCAAGTCTTTTTTAAGTTGTATAAAAAGTTTTAAGCAGAATTTGGAGATTTTTGAAAAAAAAAAATTTTGGCCGATTTTTAAGGTCCAGGGCTTACGTAATTTTTCATACAGGTAAATATATTTCTGGTGAGTTGTGTCAAAATTAAGCACCAAAATCAACTTCTGTCACCGCAGCAAATCTTTTTTAAATTGTATCAAAAGTTTTAAGCAGAATTTGGGGATTTTTAAAAAAAAAAAATTTTGGCCGATTTTGAAGGTCCGGGTCTTACGTAATTTTTCATATGGGTAAATATATTTCTGGTGAGTTGTGTCAAAATTAAGCACCAAAATCAACTTCTGTCACCACAGCAAATTTTTTTAAGTTGTATCAAAAGTTTTAAGCAGAATTTGGGGATTTTTGAATAAAAAAATTTTGCCCGATTTTGAAGGTCCGGGGCTTACGGAATTTTTCGTACGGTTAAATATATTTCTGGTGAGTTGTGTCAAAATTAAGCACCAAAATCAACTTCTGTCACCACAGCAGCTCTTTTTTAAGTTGTACCAAAAGTTTTAAGCATAATTTGGGGATTTTTGAAAAAAAAAATTTTGCACGATTTTAAATGTCCCTGGCTTTCGTAATTTTTCATACGGGTAAATATATTTCTGGTGAGTTGTGTCAAAATTAAGCACCAAAATCAACTTCAGTCACCACAGCAAATCTTTTTTAAGTTGTACCAAAAGTTTTAAGCAGAATTTGGGGATTTTTGAAAAAAAAAATTTTAGGCCGATTTTTAAGGTCCGGGGCTTACGTAATTTTTCATACGGGTAAATAAATTTCTGGTGAGTTGTGTCAAAATTAAGCACCAAAATCAACTTCTGTCACCGCAGCAACTCTTTTTTAAGTTGTACCAAAAGTTTTAAGCAGAATTTGGGGATTTTTGAAAAAAAAAAACATTTTGGCCGATTTTGAAGGTCCGGGGCTTATGGAATTTTTCATTTGGGTAAATATATTTCTGGTGAGTTGTGTCAAAATTAAGCACCAAAATCAACTTCTGTCACCGCAGCAAATTTTTTTAAGTTGTATCAAAAGTTTTAAGCAGAATTTGGGGATTTTTGAAAAAAAAAATTTTGCCCGATTTTGAAGGTCCGGGGCTTACGGAATTTTTCGTATGGGTAAATATATTTCTGGTGAGTTGTGTCAAAATTAAGCACCAAAATCAACTTCTGTCACCACAGCAGCTCTTTTTTAAGTTGTACCAAAAGTTTTAAGCAGAATTTGGGGATTTTTGAAAAAAAAAAAATATTGGACGATTTTTAAGGTCCGGGGCTTACGTAATTTTTCATACAGGTAAATATGTTTCTGGTGAGTTGTGTAAAAATTAAGCACCAAATTCTACTTCTGTCACCACAGCAAATCTTTTTTAAGTTGTATCAAAAGTTTTAAGCAGAATTTGGGGATTTTTGAAAAAAAAAAAATTGGGGGGCCGATTTTGAAGGTCCGGGGCTTACGTAATTTTTCATACAGGTAAATATATTTCTGGTGAGTTGTGTCAAAATTAAGCACCAAAATCAACTTCTGTCACCACAGCAAATTTTTTTTAAGTTGTATCAAAAGTTTTAAGCAGAATTTGGGGATTTTTGAAAAAAAAAATTTTGGCCGATTTTGAAGGTCCGGGGCTTACGTAATTTTTCATACAGGTAAATATATTTCTGGTGAGTTGTGTCAAAATTAAGCACCAAAATCAACGTCTGTCACCACAACAAATTTTTTTTAAGTTGTATCAAAAGTTTTAAGTAGAATTTGGGGATTTTTGAAAAAAAAAATTTTGGCCGATTTTTAAGGTCCGGGGCTTACGTAATTTTTCATACAGGTAAATATATTTCTGGTGAGTTGTGTCAAAATTAAGCACCAAAATCAACGTCTGTCAGCACAGCAAATTTTTTTTAAAGTTGTATCAAAAGTTTTAAGCAGAATATGGGGATTTTTTTAAAAAAAATTTTTGCCGATTTTTAAGGTCCGGGGCTTACGTAATTTATCATACAAGTAAATATATTTCTGGTGAGTTGTGTCAAAATTAAGCACCAAATTCAACTTCTGTCACCACAGCAAATCTTTTTTAAGTTGTATGAAAAGTTTTAAGCAGAATTTGGGTATTTTTGAAAAAAATAATTTTGGGCCGATTTTTAAGGTCCGGGGCTTACCTAATTTTTCATACAGGTAAATATATTTCTGGTGAGTTGTGTCAAAATTAAGCACCAAAATCAACTTCTGTCACCACAGCAAATCTTTTTTAAGTTGTACCAAAAGTTTTAAGCAGAATTTGGGGATTTTTGAAAAAAAAAAATTTGGGCCTATTTTTAAGGTCCAGGGCTTACGTAATTTTTCATATGGGTAAATATATTTCTGGTGAGTTGTGTCAAAATTAAGCACCAAAATCAACTTCTGTCACATCAGCAAATCTTTTTTAAGTTGTATGAAAAGTTTTAAGAAGAATTTGGGTATTTTTGAAAAAAATAATTTTGGGCTGATTTTGAAGGTCCGGGGCTTACGTAATTTTTCATATGGGTAAATATATTTCTGGTGAGTTGTGTCAAAATTAAGCGCCAAAATCATCTTCTCTCACCGCAGCAAATCTTTTTTAAGTTGTATCAAAAGTTTTAAGCAGAATTTGGGGATTTTTGAAAAAAAAAAAATTGGGGGGCCGATTTTGAAGGTCCGGGGCTTACGTAATTTTTCATACAGTTAAATATATTTCTGGTGAGTTGTGTCAAAATTAAGCACCAAAATCAACTTCTGTTACCACAGCAAATTTTTTTTAAGTTGTATCAAAAGTTTAAAGCAGAATTTGGGGATTTTTGAAAAAAAAAAAATTTGGGGGCCGATTTTGAAGGTCCGGGGCTTACATAATTTTTCATACAGGTAAATATATTTCTGGTGAGTTGTGTCAAAATTAAGCACCAAAATCAACTTCTGTCACTGCAGCAAGTCTTTTTTAAGTTGTATAAAAAGTTTTAAGCAGAATTTGGAGATTTTTGAAAAAAAAAAATTTTGGCCGATTTTTAAGGTCCAGGGCTTACGTAATTTTTCATACAGGTAAATATATTTCTGGTGAGTTGTGTCAAAATTAAGCACCAAAATCAACTTCTGTCACCGCAGCAAATCTTTTTTAAATTGTATCAAAAGTTTTAAGCAGAATTTGGGGATTTTTAAAAAAAAAAATTTTGGCCGATTTTGAAGGTCCGGGTCTTACGTAATTTTTCATATGGGTAAATATATTTCTGGTGAGTTGTGTCAAAATTAAGCACCAAAATCAACTTCTGTCACCACAGCAAATTTTTTTAAGTTGTATCAAAAGTTTTAAGCAGAATTTGGGGATTTTTGAATAAAAAAATTTTGCCCGATTTTGAAGGTCCGGGGCTTACGGAATTTTTCGTACAGGTAAATATATTTCTGGTGAGTTGTGTCAAAATTAAGCACCAAAATCAACTTCTGTCACCACAGCAGCTCTTTTTTAAGTTGTACCAAAAGTTTTAAGCATAATTTGGGGATTTTTGAAAAAAAAAAATTTTGCACGATTTTAAATGTCCCTGGCTTTCGTAATTTTTCATACGGGTAAATATATTTCTGGTGAGTTGTGTCAAAATTAAGCACCAAAATCAACTTCAGTCACCACAGCAAATCTTTTTTAATTTGTACCAAAAGTTTTAAGCAGAATTTGGGGATTTTTTAAAAAAAAAATTTTAGGCCGATTTTTAAGGTCCGGGGCTTACGTAATTTTTCATACGGGTAAATAAATTTCTGGTGAGTTGTGTCAAAATTAAGCACCAAAATCAACTTCTGTCACCGCAGCAACTCTTTTTTAAGTTGTACCAAAAGTTTTAAGCAGAATTTGGGGATTTTTGAAAAAAAAAAATTTGGGGGCCGATTTTGAATGTCCGGGGCTTACGTAATTTTTCATACAGGTAAATATATTTCTGGTGAGTTGTGTCAAAATTAAGCACCAAAATCAACTTCTGTTACCACAGCAAATTTTTTTTAAGTTGTATCAAAAGTTTTAAGCAGAATTTGGGGATTTTTGAAAAAAAAAAAATTGGGGGGCCGATCTTGAAGGTCCAGGGCTTACGAAATTTTTCATACCGGTAAATATATTTCTGGTGAGTTGTGTCAAAATTAAGCACCAAAATCAACTTCTGTCACCGCAGCAAGTCTTTTTTAAGTTGTATCAAAAGTTTTAAGCAGAATTTGGAGATTTTTGAAAAAAAAAAATTTTGGCCGATTTTTAAGGTCCAGGGCTTACGTAATTTTTCATACAGGTAAATATATTTCTGGTGAGTTGTGTCAAAATTAAGCACCAAAATCAACTTCTGTCACCGCAGCAAATCTTTTTTAAATTGTATCAAAAGTTTTAAGCAGAATTTGGGGATTTTTTAAAAAAAAAAATTTTGGCCGATTTTGAAGGTCCGGGTCTTACGTAATTTTTCATATGGGTAAATATATTTCTGGTGAGTTGTGTCAAAATTAAGCACCAAAATCAACTTCTGTCACCACAGCAAATTTTTTTTAAGTTGTATCAAAAGTTTTAAGCAGAATTTGGGGATTTTTGCATAAAAAAATTTTGCCCGATTTTGAAGGTCCGGGGCTTACGGAATTTTTCGTACGGTTAAATATATTTCTGGTGAGTTGTGTCAAAATTAAGCACCAAAATCAACTTCTGTCACCACAGCAGCTCTTTTTTAAGTTGTACCAAAAGTTTTAAGCATAATTTGGGGATTTTTGAAAAAAAAAAATTTTGCACGATTTTAAATGTCCCTGGCTTTCGTAATTTTTCATACGGGTAAATATATTTCTGGTGAGTTGTGTCAAAATTAAGCACCAAAATCAACTTCAGTCACCACAGCAAATCTTTTTTAAGTTGTACCAAAAGTTTTAAGCAGAATTTGGGGATTTTTGAAAAAAAAAATTTTAGGCCGATTTTTAAGGTCCGGGGCTTACGTAATTTTTCATACGGGTAAATAAATTTCTGGTGAGTTGTGTCAAAATTAAGCACCAAAATCAACTTCTGTCACCGCAGCAACTCTTTTTTAAGTTGTACCAAAAGTTTTAAGCAGAATTTGGGGATTTTTGAAAAAAAAAAACATTTTGGCCGATTTTGAAGGTCCGGGGCTTATGGAATTTTTCATTTGGGTAAATATATTTCTGGTGAGTTGTGTCAAAATTAAGCACCAAAATCAACTTCTGTCACCGCAGCAAATTTTTTTAAGTTGTATCAAAAGTTTTAAGCAGAATTTGGGGATTTTTGAAAAAAAAAATTTTGCCCGATTTTGAAGGTCCGGGGCTTACGGAATTTTTCGTATGGGTAAATATATTTCTGGTGAGTTGTGTCAAAATTAAGCACCAAAATCAACTTCTGTCACCACAGCAGCTCTTTTTTAAGTTGTACCAAAAGTTTTAAGCAGAATTTGGGGATTTTTGAAAAAAAAAAAATATTGGACGATTTTTAAGGTCCGGGGCTTACGTAATTTTTCATACAGGTAAATATGTTTCTGGTGAGTTGTGTAAAAATTAAGCACCAAATTCTACTTCTGTCACCGCAGCAAATCTTTTTTAAGTTGTATCAAAAGTTTTAAGCAGAATTTGGGGATTTTTGAAAAAAAAAAAATTGGGGGGCCGATTTTGAAGGTCCGGGGCTTACGTAATTTTTCATACAGGTAAATATATTTCTGGTGAGTTGTGTCAAAATTAAGCACCAAAATCAACTTCTGTCACCACAGCAAATTTTTTTTAAGTTGTATCAAAAGTTTTAAGCAGAATTTGGGGATTTTTGAAAAAAAAAATTTTGGCCGATTTTGAAGGTCCGGGGCTTACGTAATTTTTCATACAGGTAAATATATTTCTGGTGAGTTGTGTCAAAATTAAGCACCAAAATCAACGTCTGTCACCACAACAAATTTTTTTTAAGTTGTATCAAAAGTTTTAAGTAGAATTTGGGGATTTTTGAAAAAAAAAATTTTGGCCGATTTTTAAGGTCCGGGGCTTACGTAATTTTTCATACAGGTAAATATATTTCTGGTGAGTTGTGTCAAAATTAAGCACCAAAATCAACGTCTGTCAGCACAGCAAATTTTTTTTAAAGTTGTATCAAAAGTTTTAAGCAGAATATGGGGATTTTTTTTAAAAAAATTTTTGCCGATTTTTAAGGTCCGGGGCTTACGTAATTTATCATACAAGTAAATATATTTCTGGTGAGTTGTGTCAAAATTAAGCACCAAATTCAACTTCTGTCACCACAGCAAATCTTTTTTAAGTTGTATGAAAAGTTTTAAGCAGAATTTGGGTATTTTTGAAAAAAATAATTTTGGGCCGATTTTTAAGGTCCGGGGCTTACCTAATTTTTCATACAGGTAAATATATTTCTGGTGAGTTGTGTCAAAATTAAGCACCAAAATCAACTTCTGTCACCACAGCAAATCTTTTTTAAGTTGTACCAAAAGTTTTAAGCAGAATTTGGGGATTTTTGAAAAAAAAAAATTTGGGCCTATTTTTAAGGTCCAGGGCTTACGTAATTTTTCATATGGGTAAATATATTTCTGGTGAGTTGTGTCAAAATTAAGCACCAAAATCAACTTCTGTCACATCAGCAAATCTTTTTTAAGTTGTATGAAAAGTTTTAAGAAGAATTTGGGTATTTTTGAAAAAAATAATTTTGGGCTGATTTTGAAGGTCCGGGGCTTACGTAATTTTTCATATGGGTAAATATATTTCTGGTGAGTTGTGTCAAAATTAAGCGCCAAAATCATCTTCTCTCACCGCAGCAAATCTTTTTTAAGTTGTATCAAAAGTTTTAAGCAGAATTTGGGGATTTTTGAAAAAAAAAAAATTGGGGGGCCGATTTTGAAGGTCCGGGGCTTACGTAATTTTTCATACAGTTAAATATATTTCTGGTGAGTTGTGTCAAAATTAAGCACCAAAATCAACTTCTGTTACCACAGCAAATTTTTTTTAAGTTGTATCAAAAGTTTAAAGCAGAATTTGGGGATTTTTGAAAAAAAAAAAATTTGGGGTCCGATTTTGAAGGTCCGGGGCTTACATAATTTTTCATACAGGTAAATATATTTCTGGTGAGTTGTGTCAAAATTAAGCACCAAAATCAACTTCTGTCACTGCAGCAAGTCTTTTTTAAGTTGTATAAAAAGTTTTAAGCAGAATTTGGAGATTTTTGAAAAAAAAAAATTTTGGCCGATTTTTAAGGTCCAGGGCTTACGTAATTTTTCATACAGGTAAATATATTTCTGGTGAGTTGTGTCAAAATTAAGCACCAAAATCAACTTCTGTCACCGCAGCAAATCTTTTTTAAATTGTATCAAAAGTTTTAAGCAGAATTTGGGGATTTTTAAAAAAAAAAATTTTGGCTGATTTTGAAGGTCCGGGTCTTACGTAATTTTTCATATGGGTAAATATATTTCTGGTGAGTTGTGTCAAAATTAAGCACCAAAATCAACTTCTGTCACCACAGCAAATTTTTTTAAGTTGTATCAAAAGTTTTAAGCAGAATTTGGGGATTTTTGAATAAAAAAATTTTGCCCGATTTTGAAGGTCCGGGGCTTACGGAATTTTTCGTACAGGTAAATATATTTCTGGTGAGTTGTGTCAAAATTAAGCACCAAAATCAACTTCTGTCACCACAGCAGCTCTTTTTTAAGTTGTACCAAAAGTTTTAAGCATAATTTGGGGATTTTTGAAAAAAAAAAATTTTGCACGATTTTAAATGTCCCTGGCTTTCGTAATTTTTCATACGGGTAAATATATTTCTGGTGAGTTGTGTCAAAATTAAGCACCAAAATCAACTTCAGTCACCACAGCAAATCTTTTTTAATTTGTACCAAAAGTTTTAAGCAGAATTTGGGGATTTTTAAAAAAAAAAATTTTAGGCCGATTTTTAAGGTCCGGGGCTTACGTAATTTTTCATACGGGTAAATAAATTTCTGGTGAGTTGTGTCAAAATTAAGCACCAAAATCAACTTCTGTCACCGCAGCAACTCTTTTTTAAGTTGTACCAAAAGTTTTAAGCAGAATTTGGGGATTTTTGAAAAAAAAAAATTTGGGGGCCGATTTTGAATGTCCGGGGCTTACGTAATTTTTCATACAGGTAAATATATTTCTGGTGAGTTGTGTCAAAATTAAGCACCAAAATCAACTTCTGTTACCACATCAAATTTTTTTTAAGTTGTATCAAAAGTTTTAAGCAGAATTTGGGGATTTTTAAAAAAAAAAAAATTGGGGGGCCGATCTTGAAGGTCCAGGGCTTACGAAATTTTTCATACCGGTAAATATATTTCTGGTGAGTTGTGTCAAAATTAAGCACCAAAATCAACTTCTGTCACCGCAGCAAGTCTTTTTTAAGTTGTATCAAAAGTTTTAAGCAGAATTTGGAGATTTTTGAAAAAAAAAAATTTTGGCCGATT
Organism: Taudactylus pleione; assembly: GCA_031769625.1. NCBI lineage: Eukaryota > Metazoa > Chordata > Amphibia > Anura > Myobatrachidae > Taudactylus > Taudactylus pleione. The sequence goes on from JAUIMM010002196.1 coordinate 44,370, forward strand.
TTTAAGGTCCAGGGCTTACGTAATTTTTCATACAGGTAAATATATTTCTGGTGAGTTGTGTCAAAATTAAGCACCAAAATCAACTTCTGTCACCGCAGCAAATCTTTTTTAAATTGTATCAAAAGTTTTAAGCAGAATTTGGGGATTTTTAAAAAAAAAAAATTTTGGCCGATTTTGAAGGTCCGGGTCTTACGTAATTTTTCATATGGGTAAATATATTTCTGGTGAGTTGTGTCAAAATTAAGCACCAAAATCAACTTCTGTCACCACAGCAAATTTTTTTTAAGTTGTATCAAAAGTTTTAAGCAGAATTTGGGGATTTTTGCATAAAAAAATTTTGCCCGATTTTGAAGGTCCGGGGCTTACGGAATTTTTCGTACGGTTAAATATATTTCTGGTGAGTTGTGTCAAAATTAAGCACCAAAATCAACTTCTGTCACCGCAGCAACTCTTTTTTAAGTTGTACCAAAAGTTTTAAGCAGAATTTGGGGATTTTTGAAAAAAAAAAATTTGGGGCCGATTTTGAATGTCCGGGGCTTACGTAATTTTTCATACAGGTAAATATATTTCTGGTGAGTTGTGTCAAAATTAAGCACCAAAATCAACTTCTGTTACCACAGCAAATTTTTTTTAAGTTGTATCAAAAGTTTTAAGCAGAATTTGGGGATTTTTGAAAAAAAAAAAATTGGGGGGCCGATTTTGAAGGTCCGGGGCTTACGTAATTTTTCATATGGGTAAATATATTTCTGGTGAGTTGTGTCAAAATTAGGCACCAAAATCAACTTCTGTCACATCAGCAAATCTTTTTTAAGTTGTATGAAAAGTTTTAAGCAGAATTTGGGTATTTTTGAAAAAAATAATTTTGGGCCGATTTTTAAGGTCCGGGGCTTACGTAATTTTTCATATGGGTAAATATATTTCTGGTGAGTTGTGTCAAAATTAAGCACCAAAATCAACTTCTGTCACAGCAGCAAATTGTTTTTAAGTTGAATCAAAAGTTTTAAGCAGAATTTATAGATTTTTGAAAAAAAAACATTTTGGCCGATTTTGAAGGTCCGGGGCTTACGTAATTTTTCATATGGGTAAATATATTTCTGGTGAGTTGTGTCAAAATTAGGCACCAAAATCAACTTCTGTCACCACAGCAACTCTTTTTTAAGTTGTATCAAAAGTTTTAAGCAGAATTTGGGGATTTTTGAAAAAAAAAATTTTTGCCGATTTTTAAGGTCCAGGGCTTACGTAATTTTTCATACAGGTAAATATATTTCTGGTGAGTTGTGTCAAAATTAAGCTCCAAAATCAACTTCTGTCACCGCAGCAAATCTTTTTTAAGTTGTATCAAAAGTTTTAAACAGAATTTGGGGATTTTTGAAAAAAAAAATTTTGCCCGATTGTGAAGGTCCGGGGCTTACGTAATTTTTCATACAAGTAAATATATTTCTGGTAAGTTGTGTGAATATTAAGCACCAAAATCAACTTCTGTCACCGCAGCAAATCTTTTTTAAGTTGTACCAAAAGTTTTAAGCAGAATTTGGGGATTTTTGAAAAAAAAAAATTTGGGCCTATTTTTAAGGTCCAGGGCTTACGTAATTTTTCATATGGGTAAATAAATTTCTGGTGAGTTGTGTCAAAATTAAGCACCAAAATCAACTTCTGTCACCGCAGCAACTCTTTTTTAAGTTGTACCAAAAGTTTTAAGCAGAATTTGGGGATTTTTGAAAAAAAAAAATTTGGGGCCGATTTTGAATGTCCGGGGCTTACGTAATTTTTCATACAGGTAAATATATTTCTGGTGAGTTGTGTCAAAATTAAGCACCAAAATCAACTTCTGTTACCACAGCAAATTTTTTTTAAGTTGTATCAAAAGTTTTAAGCAGAATTTGGGGATTTTTGAAAAAAAAAAAATTGGGGGGCCGATTTTGAAGGTCCGGGGCTTACGTAATTTTTCATATGGGTAAATATATTTCTGGTGAGTTGTGTCAAAATTAGGCACCAAAATCAACTTCTGTCACATCAGCAAATCTTTTTTAAGTTGTATGAAAAGTTTTAAGCAGAATTTGGGTATTTTTGAAAAAAATAATTTTGGGCCGATTTTTAAGGTCCGGGGCTTACGTAATTTTTCATATGGGTAAATATATTTCTGGTGAGTTGTGTCAAAATTAAGCACCAAAATCAACTTCTGTCACAGCAGCAAATTGTTTTTAAGTTGAATCAAAAGTTTTAAGCAGAATTTATAGATTTTTGAAAAAAAAACATTTTGGCCGATTTTGAAGGTCCGGGGCTTACGTAATTTTTCATATGGGTAAATATATTTCTGGTGAGTTGTGTCAAAATTAGGCACCAAAATCAACTTCTGTCACCACAGCAACTCTTTTTTAAGTTGTATCAAAAGTTTTAAGCAGAATTTGGGGATTTTTGAAAAAAAAAATTTTTGCCGATTTTTAAGGTCCAGGGCTTACGTAATTTTTCATACAGGTAAATATATTTCTGGTGAGTTGTGTCAAAATTAAGCTCCAAAATCAACTTCTGTCACCGCAGCAAATCTTTTTTAAGTTGTATCAAAAGTTTTAAACAGAATTTGGGGATTTTTGAAAAAAAAAATTTTGCCCGATTGTGAAGGTCCGGGGCTTACGTAATTTTTCATACAAGTAAATATATTTCTGGTAAGTTGTGTGAATATTAAGCACCAAAATCAACTTCTGTCACCGCAGCAAATCTTTTTTAAGTTGTACCAAAAGTTTTAAGCAGAATTTGGGGATTTTTGAAAAAAAAAAATTTGGGCCTATTTTTAAGGTCCAGGGCTTACGTAATTTTTCATATGGGTAAATATATTTCTGGTGAGTTGTGTCAAAATTAAGCACCAATATCAACTTCTGTCACATCACCAAATCTTTTTTAAGTTGTATGAAAAGTTTTAAGAAGAATTTGGGTATTTTTGAAAAAAATAATTTTGGGCTGATTTTGAAGGTCCGGGGCTTACGTAATTTTTCATATGGGTAAATATATTTCTGGTGAGTTGTGTCAAAATTAAGCGCCAAAATCATCTTCTCTCACCGCAGCAAATCTTTTTTAAGTTGTATCAAAAGTTTTAAGCAGAATTTGGGGATTTTTGAAAAAAAAAAATTGGGGGGCCGATTTTGAAGGTCCGGGGCTTACGTAATTTTTCATACAGTTAAATATATTTCTGGTGAGTTGTGTCAAAATTAAGCACCAAAATCAACTTCTGTTACCACAGCAAATTTTTTTTAAGTTGTATCAAAAGTTTAAAGCAGAATTTGGGGATTTTTGAAAAAAAAAAAATTTGGGGGCCGATTTTGAAGGTCCGGGGCTTACATAATTTTTCATACAGGTAAATATATTTCTGGTGAGTTGTGTCAAAATTAAGCACCAAAATCAACTTCTGTCACTGCAGCAAGTCTTTTTTAAGTTGTATAAAAAGTTTTAAGCAGAATTTGGAGATTTTTGAAAAAAAAAAATTTTGGCCGATTTTTAAGGTCCAGGGCTTACGTAATTTTTCATACAGGTAAATATATTTCTGGTGAGTTGTGTCAAAATTAAGCACCAAAATCAACTTCTGTCACCACAGCAAATTTTTTTAAGTTGTATCAAAAGTTTTAAGCAGAATTTGGGGATTTTTGAATAAAAAAATTTTGCCCGATTTTGAAGGTCCGGGGCTTACGGAATTTTTCGTATGGTTAAATATATTTCTGGTGAGTTGTGTCAAAATTAAGCACCAAAATCAACTTCTGTCACTGCAGCAAGTCTTTTTTAAGTTGTATAAAAAGTTTTAAGCAGAATTTGGAGATTTTTGAAAAAAAAAAATTTTGGCCGATTTTTAAGGTCCAGGGCTTACGTAATTTTTCATACAGGTAAATATATTTCTGGTGAGTTGTGTCAAAATTAAGCACCAAAATCAACTTCTGTCACCGCAGCAAATCTTTTTTAAATTGTATCAAAAGTTTTAAGCAGAATTTGGGGATTTTTAAAAAAAAAAAATTTTGGCCGATTTTGAAGGTCCGGGTCTTACGTAATTTTTCATATGGGTAAATATATTTCTGGTGAGTTGTGTCAAAATTAAGCACCAAAATCAACTTCTGTCACCACAGCAAATTTTTTTAAGTTGTATCAAAAGTTTTAAGCAGAATTTGGGGATTTTTGAATAAAAAAATTTTGCCCGATTTTGAAGGTCCGGGGCTTACGGAATTTTTCGTACGGTTAAATATATTTCTGGTGAGTTGTGTCAAAATTAAGCACCAAAATCAACTTCTGTCACCACAGCAGCTCTTTTTTAAGTTGTACCAAAAGTTTTAAGCATAATTTGGGGATTTTTGAAAAAAAAAATTTTGCACGATTTTAAATGTCCCTGGCTTTCGTAATTTTTCATACGGGTAAATATATTTCTGGTGAGTTGTGTCAAAATTAAGCACCAAAATCAACTTCAGTCACCACAGCAAATCTTTTTTAAGTTGTACCAAAAGTTTTAAGCAGAATTTGGGGATTTTTGAAAAAAAAAATTTTAGGCCGATTTTTAAGGTCCGGGGCTTACGTAATTTTTCATACGGGTAAATAAATTTCTGGTGAGTTGTGTCAAAATTAAGCACCAAAATCAACTTCTGTCACCGCAGCAACTCTTTTTTAAGTTGTACCAAAAGTTTTAAGCAGAATTTGGGGATTTTTGAAAAAAAAAAACATTTTGGCCGATTTTGAAGGTTCGGGGCTTATGGAATTTTTCATTTGGGTAAATATATTTCTGGTGAGTTGTGTCAAAATTAAGCACCAAAATCAACTTCTGTCACCACAGCAACTCTTTTTTAAGTTGTATCAAAAGTTTTAAGCAGAATTTGGGGATTTTTTTAAAAAAAAAATTTGCCCGATTTTGAAGGTCCGGGGCTTACGGAATTTTTCATATGGGTAAATATATTTCTGGTGAGTTGTGTCAAAATAAAGCACCAAAATCAACTTCTGTCACCGCAGCAAATCTTTTTTAAGTTGTATCAAAAGTTTTAAGCAGAATTTGGGGAATTTTGAAAAAAAAAATTTTGGCCAATTTTTAAGGTCCGGGGCTTATGTAATTTTTCATAAAGGTAAATATATTTCTGGTGAGTTGTGTCAAAATTAAGCACCAAATTCAACTTCTGTCACCGCAGCAAATCTTTTTTAAGTTGTATCAAAAGTTTTAAGCAGAATTTGGCGATTTTTGAAAATAAAAATTTTTGGCCTATTTTTAAGGTCCGGGGCTTACGTAATTTTTCATATGGATAAATATATTTCTGGTGAGTTGTGTCAAAATTAAGCACCAAAATCAACTTCTGTCACTGCAGCACATCTTTTTTAAGTTGTATCAAAAGTTTTAAGCAGAATTTGGGGATTTTTAAAAAAAAAAAATTTGGGCCGATTTTTAAGGTCCGGGGCTTACGTAATTTTTCATACGGGTAAATATATTTCTGGTTAGTTGTGTCAAAATTAAGCACCAAAATCAACTTCTGTCACTGCAGCAAATCTTTTTTAAGTTGTATCAAAAGTTTTAAGCAGAATTTGGGGAATTTTGAAAAAAAAAATTTTTGGCCAATTTTTAAGGTCCGGGGCTTATGTAATTTTTCATATGGGTAAATATATTTCTGGTGAGATGTTTCAAAATTAAGCACCAAAATCAACTTCTGTCACTGCAGCAAATCTTTTTTAAGTTGTATCAAAAGTTTTAAGCAGAATTTGGGGAATTTTAAAAAAAAAAATTTTTGGCCGATTTTTAAGGTCCGGGGCTTACGTAATTTTTCATATGGGTAAATATATTTCTGGTGGGTTGTGTCAAAATTAAGCACCAAAATCAACTTCTGTCACCACAACAAATCTTTTTTAAGTTGTACTAAAAGTTTTAAGCAGAATTCGGGGATTTTTTTAAAAAAAAAATTTGGGCCGATTTTTAAGGTCCGGGGCTTACGTAATTTTTCATACGGGTAAATATATATCTGGTGAGTTGTGTCAAAATTAAGCACCAAAATCAACTTCTGTCACCACAGCACATCTTTTTTAAGTTGTATCAAAAGTTTTAAGCAGAATTTGGGTATTTTTGAAAAAAAAAATTTTTGGCCGATTTTGAAGGTTCGGGGCTTACGTAATTTTTCAAATGGGTAAATATATTTCTGGTGAGTTGTGTCAAAATTAAGCACCAAAATCAACTTCTGTCACCACAGCAAATCTTTTTTAAGTTGTACTAAAAGTTTTAAGCAGAATTTGGGGATTTTTGAAAAAAAAAATTTTGGCCCAATTTTTAAGGTCCGGGGCTTACGTAATTTTTCATATGGCTAAATATATTTCTGGTGAGTTGTGTCAAAATTAAGCACCAAAATCAACTTCTGTCACCGCAGCAAATCTTTTTTAAGTTGTATCAAAAGTTTTGAGCAGAATTTGGGGATTTTTGAAAAAAAAAAATTTTTGCCTGATTTTGAAGGTCCGGGGCTTACAGAATTTTTCATTTGGGTAAATATATTTATGGTGAGTTGTGTCAAAATTAAGCACCAAAATCAACTTCTGTCACCACAGCAACTCTTTTTTAAGTTGTATCAAAAGTTTTAAGCAGAATTTGGGGCTTTTTTTTTTTTAATTTTTTTTGGCTGATTACATAATTTTTCATACAGGTAAATATTTTTCTGGTGAGTTGTGTCAAAATTAAGTTCCAAAATCAACTTCTGTCACCACAGCAACTCTTTTTTAAGTTGTATCAAAAGTTTTAAGCAGAATTTGGGGCTTTTTTTTTTTTATTTTTTTTTGGCTGATTACATAATTTTTCATACAGGTAAATATTTTTCTGGTGAGTTGTGTCAAAATTAAGTTCCAAAGTCAACTTCTGTCACCGCAGCACATCTTTTTTAAGTTGTATCAAAAGTTTTAAGCAGAATTTGGGGATTTTTGAAAAAAAAAATTTTGGCCGATTTCTAAGGTCCGGGGCTTACGTAATTTTTCATATGAGTAAATATATTTCTGGTGAGTTGTGTCAAAATTAAGCTCCAAAATCAACTTCTGTCACTGCAGCAAATCTTTTTTAAGTTGTATCAAAAGTTTTAAGCAGAAATTGGGGATTTTTGAAAAAAAAATTTTTTGGCCGATATTTAAGGTCCGGGGCTTACGTAATTTTTCATACGGGTAAATATATTTCTGGTTAGTTGTGTCAAAATTAAGCACCAAAATCAACTTCTGTCACTGCAGCAAATCTTTTTTAAGTTGTATCAAAAGTTTTAAGCAGAATTTGGGGAATTTTGAAAAAAAAAATTTTTGGCCAATTTTTAAGGTCCGGGGCTTATGTAATTTTTCATATGGGTAAATATATTTCTGGTGAGATGTTTCAAAATTAAGCACCAAAATCAACTTCTGTCACTGCAGCAAATCTTTTTTAAGTTGTATCAAAAGTTTTAAGCAGAATTTGGGGAATTTTGAAAAAAAAAATTTTTGGCCGATTTTTAAGGTCCGGGGCTTACGTAATTTTTCATATGGGTAAATATATTTCTGGTGGGTTGTGTCAAAATTAAGCACCAAAATCAACTTCTGTCACCACAACAAATCTTTTTTAAGTTGTACTAAAAGTTTTAAGCAGAATTCGGGGATTTTTTTAAAAAAAAAATTTGGGCCGATTTTTAAGGTCCGGGGCTTACGTAATTTTTCATACGGGTAAATATATTTCTGGTGAGTTGTGTCAAAATTAAGCACCAAAATCAACTTCTGTCACCGCAGCAAATCTTTTTTAAGTTGTATCAAAAGTTTTGAGCAGAATTTGGGGATTTTTGAAAAAAAAAATTTTTGCCTGATTTTGAAGGTCCGGGGCTTACAGAATTTTTCATTTGGGTAAATATATTTATGGTGAGTTGTGTCAAAATTAAGCACCAAAATCAACTTCTGTCACCACAGCAACTCTTTTTTAAGTTGTATCAAAAGTTTTAAGCAGAATTTGGGGCTTTTTTTTTTTTAATTTTTTTTGGCTGATTACATAATTTTTCATACAGGTAAATATTTTTCTGGTGAGTTGTGTCAAAATTAAGTTCCAAAATCAACTTCTGTCACCACAGCAACTCTTTTTTAAGTTGTATCAAAAGTTTTAAGCAGAATTTGGGGCTTTTTTTTTTTTAATTTTTTTTGGCTGATTACATAATTTTTCATACAGGTAAATATTTTTCTGGTGAGTTGTGTCAAAATTAAGTTCCAAAGTCAACTTCTGTCACCGCAGCACATCTTTTTTAAGTTGTATCAAAAGTTTTAAGCAGAATTTGGGGATTTTTGAAAAAAAAAATTTTGGCCGATTTCTAAGGTCCGGGGCTTACATAATTTTTCATATGAGTAAATATATTTCTGGTGAGTTGTGTCAAAATTAAGCTCCAAAATCAACTTCTGTCACTGCAGCAAATCTTTTTTAAGTTGTATCAAAAGTTTTAAGCAGAAATTGGGGATTTTTGAAAAAAAAATTTTTTGGCCGATATTTAAGGTCCGGGGCTTATGTAATTTTTCATACAGGTAAATATATTTCTGGTGAGTTGTGTCAAAATTAAGTTCCAAAATCAACTTCTGTCACCGCAGCAAATCTTTTTTAAGTTGTATCAAAAGTTTTAAGCAGAATTTGGGGAATTTTGAAAAAAAAAATTTTGCCCGATTTTGAAGGTCCGGGGCTTACGGAATTTTTCATTTGGGTAAATATATTTCTGGTGAGTTGTGTCAAAATTAAGCACCAAAATCAACTTCTGTCACCACAGCAACTCTTTTTTAAGTTGTCTCAAAAGTTTTAAACAGAATTTGGGGATTTTTTTTTTTTTAAATTTTTGGCTGATTTTTAAGGTCCGGGGCTTACATAATTTTTCATACAGGTAAATATATTTCTGGTGAGTTGTGTCAAAATAAAGCACCAAAATCAACTTCTGTCACCGCAGCAAATCTTTTTTAAGTTGTATCAAAAGTTTTAAGCAGAATTTGGGGAATTTGGAAAAAAAAAATTTTGGGCCAATTTTTAAGGTCCGGGGCTTACGTAATTTTTCATATGGGTAAATATATTTCTGGTGGGTTGTGTCAAAATTAAGCACCAAAATCAACTTCTGTCACCACAACAAATCTTTTTTAAGTTGTACTAAAAGTTTTAAGCAGAATTTGGGGATTTTTAAAAAAAAAAATTTTTTGATATTTAATGTCCGGGGCTTACGTAATTTTTCAAATGGGTAAATATATTTCTGGTGAGTTGTGTCAAAATTAAGCACCAAAATCAACTTCTGTCTCTGTAGCATACCATTTGGGAGAGGAGTGTCCTAGGAGGAGGTGGTGAGCTGCTGAGACAGGGAGAGGGCTTCCCCAGGCAGGCTGATTCCTCCTGGGGAAGATATCGCTGCTGATCCTGCTGTTTGTGGTGCTGAGGATTTGCTGTGGTGCTGCTGCCTTTCAGCACCATGACTAAGAGAGGCAGACCCCGGGCTGGAGGATCAAGCAGGGGTTCTGTCGCTCCTGTCCCGCCTGACCCGCCTGACCCGCCTAACCTGCCTGCCGGAGGACTGCAGCGCGAGGCCGGGGATCCACCCGCCGGTTCGCGGAGGCCGCAAGTGTGCGCGGCTGGAGCTCCGGACCCCCCTGTCCCTTTGGCGCGCCTGCCCGGGAGACGGAGTGCGGGGAGTCTGACGGAGCAGCCGAAGCAGCCGGAGCTGATGGAGCGGACGGCGGCGGCAAGCGGAGGACTCCCTGTACCAGCGGCGGACGTGCCGGGGAGTCGGAAGGCGGCTGCTGTGCTGGTGGACCCGGCGGCTGGTGGAGGAGGTGTCCTGGACCCCCCTGGACTTTCAGTTCGGAGAGCGGGGGGTCCAGTGGAGTTCAGCAGAGTGCCAGTCTCCAAACCGCTGGCGGCGGGACCCCCGAGTGACGCAACTCGGGGGGTAATGGCGGCCCCCGCTAGCGGTGCAGCGGAGGTGGTTATAGTGGCTGCAGACTCTGCCTCCAAACTGTCAGTAGAGGGACCCCCGAGTGAGGCAACTCGGGGGGGTATGGAGACCCTCACTGGCAGTGAATCGGAGGACATGGAGATGACAGAAAGCAGCAATCTGGTGATCAGTGCTGGAGGTGCAGTTATGGTGACCCCTAGCCCAGCGGTGCTCCCCAAACTGTCAGTGGAGGGACCCCTGAGTGAGGCAACTCAGGGGGAGATGGTGGCCCCCACTGGCAGTGAAGCGGGGGGTGCCGCAAAAGGGGAGAAGACGGTGGAGGAGGACCAAGTGTCTGCGGATGAAGAAGATGACGTGTATGCTGCTTTGAGCATGGATCAGCTTCAAAAAGAGATTAGGAAGCTGAGCAACAAGCTAAGCGAAAAAAAGAGAAAAAGAAATGTTAGCGCTACCTGGGACAGATGGTCTTTTAAAGAGGAAATTACGGCTTTGTCCGTTTCATTGGGAAATGCTAAGGACCGCTTGGAATATTTAAAGAAAATAAAAAAAAAGATGATCAAATCGGAATCTACCTCTATGAGTGACATGGAGGTGGTTAAGTCAGAACAGGAGGAGGTTCCGTCTTCAGCTGCTGTGGAGGCTCAGCCGTCCGAGGATGCTGGTCGGAGAGTGCAGGGGGAGCCAGTTGATAAGGTAAGCGATGATGCAAAGGAGACTGGGGGGATTGGGAGTGGGGGTGCCCAAATTGTTACCCTGGTCCCCCTGGTCCCTATAGGCGGAGCAACAGTACCTGTGGGGGAACTGGCAGCTACTATCCCTGATTGCACTGAGGCCATGGATTCTGAGCTGATTCAGGCAGCAGTATTGGTAGAAGCTGGCATGGAGGGTGAATCCCATCAGGATAAGGCTCCTGAGGAAGTGCCAGGGGTGTCATCTGTATCAGTCAGCCGTCCAATATTGGCACAGGGAATGCCGATACTGAATAAAGAGACTCTTTCGGCTGAACAAAGAAAGGTGATTGAAACTATATATGGTGATAAAATGCTAGTCCCTGAAAGGGCTAGAGTGGCTGCCGCTGCAATAGAAAAAGACATGGTCTCGAGAGGTGAGAGGCAGTCTAAATCAGCTCCGGGTGTTCTGTCTTATGCCAGTGTGGTTACTAGACAAAGAGCAAATAATGTGTCATATGCTGCACCTATGCCTGGAGGTGTTGGCAAAAGAAGGAACCTTGTTCAATTTAAGTGGATTGCTCCAGGGGAAGCCCCAAGTAGAGAGGCTTTCCTTAAAATGGTGTTCAGCCTGGGGTTCGGTGCGGCAGATCTGTACGCCTGCATTCACCCAGTGCGGACCCTGGAGTATGACTTGAGCTTTGTATCGTACCAGGGTCTGCAGGTTTTCTGGGTGAAGTGGCAGGCGTGCAGATCCAAGGACCCATTTGAGAAGTATGTGGTTAACCTGGTCACCAGGCAGGACAGGGTCAAAGCTACGATCCTAGTCAGAAATGAATCATTACCTCCAGAGGATATTGCCTTTTGGCTTAAGAGATTTTGTGATCTTGAATCGGGGGTAACAAAGGCTGGTTATGTGTTGGGTGTGTGGGGAGGGGCGTGGGAAGTAGGAATTAGGTTGAGGTATTCTGAAAGGGGGTGTGTGCATGTGCCCTCGGCTGCCTATATAGGTAGGGACAGGGTTCAGTGTTTTTATCCTGGGCAGCCGAGGACATGTTTTAAGTGTGGTGATCACCGTCACGTTAGTTCCGAGTGCACTGTGGTGAAGTGTTCTTTGTGTGGGGGTGTGGGTCACTGGTCTAGAGATTGTCACACTGTCAGGTGCAATTTGTGTGGGGTGGAGGGGCACCCTTATAGCAGATGTCCGAAAGCCAGTCACAATGTGGTGTTAGAACAGGTGGTGGGTAGTAGTGTGGTGGTGAGTGAGGTGGTGAATGAGGTAGAAGAAGAGGGTATAGAGCAGGATGAGGTGGTAAATGTTGAAAGTAGGGAGGAGGTAATGGAGGAGACATTTCAGGAGGTTAGGCGGGGAGGGAAGGGGATAAAAGAGAAAGATACAGAAACACAAGTGGTGTTATCAAATAAATTTGATGTTTTCTCCTCTGATGAGGAGGAAATCATAAGGAAAGATGGAGAGTGTTATCTGGTGTCAAAAAAAAACAAAAGAAAAACAAAGAGGTCTTTTAAAGAAAGTGAGAGGCACCGGGACGGGAAAAAAAGAAGGGAGTCAATCCCGGAGGTGGGGGAAGAGGCGGTAAATAAGGAAACTCTGGCCCCGATGGAAAGAAGGGTGGTGGAAAGGAGAAAGGAGGAGGTGGTGGCAATGGAGGAGACAGTGGCGGTTCAGCAGGAGGTAGTCAAAGAGACTGATGTGGAGTCATCCCAGAGCTCGGGGGTTGGGCCAAGTGGCACTGGTGGTGGGGTACACTGCCAGGTCATAAAGTTTGTGGCCAAGGCCCCTGACCCTGGGATCCCTGAGGAGGGTGGTGTACCCTCTGGGGGTGGAAGGGAGGGGGGTGGGGATGCCACAAGCGGTGGTGTGGCTGGCCCGCAGGGGGCTGGTGTGCAGTGTTAAGACTTGTTTTTTGGTGATGGTATGTAAAAGTAAGCAAGGTCTTGTAATATTCCATAACCTAGAAACATGGATCCTCATCCTATACGATGTGCCACGATTAATGTGGCTTCCGTGTTGTCCGAATGTGCTCGTATGATGGCCTTTGATTTTTTCAATACGATTGATGTTGATGTTTTATTTTTGCAAGAGACTAGGATTAGTAAATTGGATATCCTCCACAAGGCGAAGCAGGAGTGGAGGAGGGGTCCTTCTTACTGGTCTCTTGCGGCCGAGCCATACGGTGGGGTGGCAGTCCTTTTTTCTGATATGGTAACTGTGCACAAGGTTATTGAATTGCAAGCAGGTAGATGTATGATTTTGGATGTCAACATAAAGGGACAAGATGTGAGATTAATTAATGTGTATGGGCCACAGACACCAGGTGATAGGAAAAGTCTCTTTATGGAGATAAAACCTTTTCTTTTTACAGCCCAGCAGGTCGTCTTTGGTGGTGATTTTAATACCGTTGTTAGGCCAAAAGACAGGGGAGGCTCAAGGAGACCCCTGGGCTATGATTCCAATTTTTTAGTTAGCATGGTTAGACAGGCTGGTTTGGTGGATGTGCATATTCGTCACTCCCCAGACCTCACGGGTTTCACCTACTTTAGTGGTAGTCGTAGGTCTAGGATAGATAGGTTTTTTGTTAAGGAGACTTCCAAGACTTCATCCCTTGGGGTGAGGTTGGTGGAATTTTCCGATCACGGTTTGCTCTCAGTAACTTTGAATGCTTCAGAAACCCCTCAGAAGGGGCGGGGTCTGTGGCATTTGAACTCTGAACTCCTGGAAGAAGAGAGAGTTAGGCAGTCCTTCAGGGTCTTCTTTCAATCTCAGGAGACACTTCTGGAGGCTGGTTGGAGTAGGTCTGAGTGGTGGGAGGTGATTAAAAAGAGAACCTGCAAATTTTTCCGTGGCCTTATAGCTAGGAAAAACTTGATAAAGCAAAATATCTACCGTAATCTGAGAAGGAAATTGGATCTCCTGATCTCTGAGGAGGGAGATGATGGGGAAATCTCCCGAGTGAAGGCTCAGATGAAAGAGTTCCAATATAACCGATTGGCATCCTTGGTTTTGGAAAGGGATTATGGTATGTACCACTCGCCTGATCCCTACCAGAGCTGTAGGAGGTCAGTCGACGCCAAACATGTCAGAGGACTGGTGGACGGACAGGGTGTTCTTCGTACTGACAAGGAAGGCATTCTGGATGTTATTGTGTCCTACTATTCTGATCTTCTGTCTGAGCAGCCACTCATCAGGGAGAGGATGGAGGAATTTCTGAGGGGAACCCCTGGTCTGAGTTCTCAGGGTGCCTCTCTTGACTCCTTGGCAAGTGATATAACCGCAGAGGAAGTTAGGAAGGCGATAATGGGTTTAAATCCCAAGAAATCACCAGGACCAGATGGTTTAACATCTGAATTTTATAAGACCTTTGCTGACCTCCTGATTCCCCGCCTTGTGGAAGTTTTTAATGAGAGCCTGGATGAGGGAGTCCTCCCTCCTTCCATGAGGTTATCTGCGCTTATTTTGCTGTCCAAAGGGAAGGACTCGTCTCGTATTGAGAACTGGCGCCCCATAGCCCTTCTCAATACAGACAGGAAGATTTTGGCAAAGGTACTGTTTAACAGGCTTTCAGAGTTTTCTGAGCTGTTGCTTTCTCCTTCTCAGCACTGTACGGTGAAGGGTCGTAGCACTTTTAGTGCTGTCCTTGGTGTCCGGGAGGCCATTGAGCGGTGCAGGGCTGAGAAGTGGGGAAAGTACTTACTGGCATTGGATCAGTCTAAAGCTTTTGACCGAGTGAATCATGAGTACCTTTGGGCTCTACTGAGATGGTATGGTCTTCCAGAGAGGGTGGTTAATTGGTTACAGACGATCTATCGTATGGCTGAAAGCTTTCCACTGGTAAACGGTTGGGTGGGCCCTACCTTTGGTGTAGGCTCGGGTGTTCGTCAGGGGTGTCCCCTGAGCCCCCTCCTGTATGTCTTTGCAATCGATCCCTTCGTTAGGAGGGTAGAGTGTGGGACTGTAGGGGGGGTGCAGCTGAGTCCGGAGTTTGCATTGAGGGTGGTGGCTTACGCAGATGATGTCACGGTGGTTCTGTCCCCGCAGGCAGAGGCCCGTGGCATAGAACACCTCATTTGCGAGTACTCTGAGGCTTCGTGCTCCAGAGTAAACCGAGAAAAGTGTGATGTTTTCTGGATGGGGGAGGAGGGGGAGCCTTTTCCTCTTCCGGACAGCTTCCCTCAGGTCAACGATCAGATTAAAATTCTTGGTATCAAATTTGATCATGGAGATTATGCCTCCCTAAATTGGGTTAACAAGCTGGAGGATGCTACCAAGAAGGTAGAGAGTTGGAAAAGATGGAAATTGTCTTTGAGGGAAAGGGTTGACTTGTGCAAAACTTACCTGATCCCGATTTTTTTGTATGTCAGTTACGTGTGCTTTTTGCCACAATCTTTGTGGTCCAGATTGAATTCCTTGTTCTTCCTCTTGTTGTGGAAGATCAGGATCAATATAGTGAAGAGGGGTATCACCTACAGACCGAGGAAAGATGGGGGTTTGAACATGGTAAACCCAGTGATCTTTTTTGTTACAGCTTTTTTAAAGCTTAACATTGGGAGCATGTTTTTAGACACTCCTCCTCGGTGGGTAGAGGGATTTAGACCATGGGTGTTTCCCTTCCTCAGATTCTGGATAGATGGAGGCCAAGTGAGAAGTTTCCGGATTCGTCATGGTTACCTCCCGATCTACGTCATCCAGAGCTTGAAGGTGATAAAGCGATATGACGTGGGAGTGGGTGAAGTCAAAAACTTCTCTAGGAGGGAGTTGGAGAGAGGAATTTTGCACACCCACTTTCATGTTCCGCTGTCACTGAGGGACTGTCCAGGTAATGTCGCTTCGGCTGGATTGGTTTTGTTAAATTCACAAAGGTTACCGCCCAAGTTCAAAGATATTGCCTGGCTCACTTTTCATGGGAGGCTTTATGTTGGAGGGAACCTCAGGTGGCGAAGTGCCAGTGAACGTGGCTGCCCACGGGAGGAATGTCCAGGGGTGGAGGAGACGATGGACCACTTCCTGCTTGAGTGTCCTTTTAATGTAAAGGTTTATGAGGAGGTTTCAAAGGCCATTGGTATCCCGTGCCTTTCGGGTCTTAGTTACCCTGAGTGGGCTTATGGGGTAGTCAGAAGATACGGTGACTTTAATTTAACCACAATTTTTTTAGTTAGTTTAGCTGTTAGGTATCACACGTGGAATGCACGGTGCCAGGTATCTATTTGAAGGAAGGTCCTCCCCTGTGATGTGGTGGTAGGTATGATTATGCAAGAGGTGAAAAAGATGATGGATCTGGATAAGGGGAGACTGGATGCTGTCAGATGGTCACAGTGGTGGGGCCGTTTGAAACCCCCTTGAGTGGGTGGTTGAAAGTCTCTTCTTGTTCAGCTGGGTTTCTTTTCTGTCCTTTCACTCCCTGTAGATTTTTTATTCTATTTTTTGGTTTTTGTTGAAAAGGTTTTACATACATCTACCTGAGGTGGTGTGTATTGGTGATGGGTAGGATTAGATAAGATAGATAGTAGCTAAAGTTTTTTGTATTGTTTTATGGTTTGCTGTGTATATATACATATATAATATATAAAAAAAAAAAAAAAAAATATATATAGATAGTGGTTAAGGTAGTTGTTGTTCTAAAATCCTTGCTTACTTTTTCTCATAGGAGATAAGTTGTTTATTATTAGGATTGGTAAAGTTTTCTTTTGGTTATAAGGCATAATATGGAGTAATATTGTGTATCCTTATGTTGATATTTGATTTTGTGTATATATATATTTTATCTATTTATTTATTTATTTTTTATATATGTAATTATTGTATATATATATATATCTTTGTTGCAAGTTAAAATAAAGAAGCATATTCTGTCACCGCAGCACATCTTTTTTAAGCTGTATCAAAAGTTTTAAGCAGAATTTGGGGATTTTTGAAAAAAAAAATTTTGGGCCGATTTTGAAGGTCCGGGGCTTACGTAATTTTTCATACAGGTAAATATATTTCTGGTGAGTTGTGTCAAAATTAAGCACCAAAATCAACTTCTGTCACCGCAGCACATCTTTTTTAAGTTGTATCAAAAGTTTTAAGCAGAATTTGGGTATTTTTGAAAAAAAAAAATTTTGGCCGATTTTGAAGGTCCGGGGCTTACGTAATTTTTCAAATGGGTAAATATATTTCTGGTGAGTTGTGTCAAAATTAAGCACCAAAATCAACTTCTGTCACCACAGCAAATCTTTTTTAAGTTGTACTAAAAGTTTTAAGCAGAATTTGGGGATTTTTGAAAAAAAAAATTTTGGCCCAATTTTTAAGGTCCGGGGCTTACGTAATTTTTCATATGGGTAAATATATTTCTGGTGAGTTGTGTCAAAATTAAGCACCAAAATCAACTTCTGTCACCGCAGCAAATCTTTTTTAAGTTGTATCAAAAGTTTTGAGCAGAATTTGGGGATTTTTGAAAAAAAAAAATTTTTGCCTGATTTTGAAGGGCCGGGTCTTACAGAATTTTTCATTTGGGTAAATATATTTATGGTGAGTTGTGTCAAAATTAAGCACCAAAATCAACTTCTGTCACCACAGCAACTCTTTTTTAAGTTGTATCAAAAGTTTTAAGCAGAATTTGGGGATTTTTTTTTTTAAATTTTTTTTGGCTGATTACATAATTTTTCATACAGGTAAATATTTTTCTGGTGAGTTGTGTCAAAATTAAGTTCCAAAATCAACTTCTGTCACCGCAGCACATCTTTTTTAAGTTGTATCAAAAGTTTTAAGCAGAATTTGGGGATTTTTGAAAAAAAAAATTTTTGGCCGATTTTTAAGGTCCGGGGCTTATGTAATTTTTCATATGGGTAAATATATTTCTGGTGAGTTGTGTCAAAATTAAGCACCAAAATCAACTTCTGTCACCGCAGCACATCTTTTTTAAGTTGTATCAAAAGTTTTAAGCTGAATTTGGGGAATTTTGAAAAAAAAAATGTTTGGCCGATTTTTAAGGTCCGGGGCTTACAGAATTTTTCATTTGGGTAAATATATTTATGGTGAGTTGTGTCAAAATTAAGCACCAAAATCAACTTCTGTCACCACAGCAAATCTTTTTTAAGTTGTACTAAAAGTTTTGAGCAGAATTTGGGGATTTTTGAAAAAAAAAATTTTGGGACGATTTTTAAGGTCCGGGGCTTACGTAATTTTTCATACGGGTAAATATATTTCTTTTGAGTTGTGTCAAAATTAAGCAAAAAAATCAACTTCTGTCACCACAGGAAATCTTTTTTAAGTTGTACCAAAAGTTTTAAGCAGAATTTGGGGAATTTTGAAAAAAAAAAAATTTGGGCTGATTTTTAAGGTCCGGGGCTTACGTAATTTTTCATTTGGGTAAATATATTTCTGGTGAGTTGTGTCAAAATTAAGCACCAAAATCAACTTCTGTCACTGCAGCAAATCTTTTTTAAGTTGTATCAAAAGTTTTAAGCAGAATTTGGGGATTTTTTTGAAAATTTTTTTTTGGCTAATTACATAATTTTTCATACGGGTAAATATATTTCTGGTGAGTTGTGTCAAAATTAAGCACCAAAATCAATTTCTGTCACCACAGCAAATCTTTTTTAAGTTGTATCAAAAGTTTTAAGCAGAATTTGGGGAATTTTGAAAAAAAAAATTTTGGGCCGATTTTTAAGGTCCGGGGCTTACGTAATTTTTCATACGGGTAAATATATTTCTGGTGAGTTGTGTCAAAATTAAGCAACAAAATCAACTTCTGTCACCGCAGCACATCTTTTTTAAGTTGTATCAAAAGTTTTAAGCAGAATTTGGGGATTTTTGATAAAAAAAAATTTTGCCCGATTTTGAAGGTCCGGGGCTTACAGAATTTTTCATTTGGGTAAATATATTTCTGGTGAGTTGTGTCAAAATTAAGCACCAAAATCAACTTCTGTCACCACAGCAACTCTTTTTTAAGTTGTCTCAAAAGTTTTAAACAGAATTTGGGGATTTTTTTTTTTTTTTTTAATTTTTGGCTGATTTTTAAGGTCCGGGGCTTACATAATTTTTCATACAGGTAAATATATTTCTGGTGAGTTGTGTCAAAATTAAGCACCAAAATCAACTTCTGTCACCACAGCAATTCATTTTTAAGTTGTACCTAAAGTTTTAAGCAGAATTTGGGGATTTTAGATAAATAAAATTTTTGGCCGATTGTTAAGGTCCAGGGCTTTCGTAATTTTTCATAGGGGTAAATATATTTCTGGTGAGTTGTGTCAAAATTAAGCACCAAAATCAACTTCTGTCACAACAGCAATTTTTTTTTAAGTTGTACCTAAAGTTTTAAGCAGAATTTGGGGATTTTTGAAAAAAAAAACTTTTTGGCCGATTTTTAAGGTCCGGGGCTTACGTAATTTTTCATATGGGTAAATATATTTCTGGTGAGTTGTGTCAAAATTAAGCACCAAAATCAACTTCTGTCACTGCAGCAAATCTTTTTTAGGTTGTATCAAAAGTTTTAAGCAGAATTTGGGGAATTTTGAAAAAAAAATTTTTTGGCCGATTTTTAAGGTCCGGGGCTTATGTAATTTTTCATACAGGTAAATATATTTCTGGTGAGTTGTGTCAAAATTAAGCACCAAAATCAACTTCTGTCACCGCATCAAATCTTTTTTAAGTTGTATCAAAAGTTTTAAGCAGAATTTGGCGATTTTTGAAAAAAAAAATTTGGGGCCGATGTTTAAGGTCCGGGGCTTACGTAATTTTTCATATGGTTAAATATATTTCTGGTGAGTTGTTTCAAAATTAAGCACCAAAATCAATTTCTGTCACTGCAGCAAATCTTTTTTAAGTTGTATCAAAAGTTTTAAGCAGAATTTGGGGAATTTTTAAAAAAAAAACATTTTGGCCGATTTTGAAGGTCCGGGGCTTATGGAATTTTTCATTTGGGTAAATATATTTCTGGTGAGTTGTGTCAAAATTAAGCACCAAAATCAACTTCTGTCACCACAGCAACTCTTTTTTAAGTTGTATCAAAAGTTTTAAGCAGAATTTGGGGATTTTTTTAAAAAAAAATTTTGCCCGATTTTGAAGGTCCGGGGCTTACGGAATTTTTCATATGGGTAAATATATTTCTGGTGAGTTGTGTCAAAATAAAGCACCAAAATCAACTTCTGTCACCGCAGCAAATCTTTTTTAAGTTGTATCAAAAGTTTTAAGCAGAATTTGGGGAATTTTGAAAAAAAAAAATTTTGGCCAATTTTTAAGGTCCGGGGCTTATGTAATTTTTCATAAAGGTAAATATATTTCTTGTGAGTTGTGTCAAAATTAAGCACCAAATTCAACTTCTGTCACCGCAGCAAATCTTTTTTAAGTTGTATCAAAAGTTTTAAGCAGAATTTGGCGATTTTTGAAAATAAAAATTTTTGGCCTATTTTTAAGGTCCGGGGCTTACGTAATTTTTCATATGGATAAATATATTTCTGGTGAGTTGTGTCAAAATTAAGCACCAAAATCAACTTCTGTCACTGCAGCACATCTTTTTTAAGTTGTATCAAAAGTTTTAAGCAGAATTTGGGGATTTTTGAAAAAAAAATTTTGGCCCAATTTTTAAGGTCCGGGGCTTACGTAATTTTTCATATGGGTAAATATATTTCTGGTGAGTTGTGTCAAAATTAAGCACCAAAATCAACTTCTGTCACCGCAGCACATCTTTTTTAAGTTGTATCAAAAGTTTTAAGCAGAATTTGGGGATTTTTTTTTTTACATTTTTTTTGGCTGATTACATAATTTTTCATACAGGTAAATATTTTTCTGGTGAGTTGTGTCAAAATTAAGTTCCAAAATCAACTTCTGTCACCGTAGCACATCTTTTTTAAGTTGTATCAAAAGTTTTAAGCAGAATTTGGGTATTTTTGAAAAAAAAAATTTTTGGCCGATTTTGAAGGTCCGGGGCTTACGTAATTTTTCAAATGGGTAAATATATTTCTGGCGAATTGTGTCAAAATTAAGCACCAAAATCAACTTCTGTCACCACATCAAATCTTTTTTAAGTTGTATCAAAAGTTTTAAGCTGAATTTGGGGAATTTTGAAAAAAAAAATTTTTGGCCGATTTTTAAGGTCCGGGGCTTACGTAATTTTACATAGGGGTAAATATATTTCTGGTGAGTTGTGTCAAAATTAAGCACCAAAATCAACTTCTGTCACCGCAGCAAATCTTTTTTAAGTTGTATCAAAAGTTTTAAGCAGAATTTGGGGATTTTTGAAAAATAAATTTTTTGGCCGATTTTTAAGGTCCGGGGCTTACGTAATTTTTCATAGGGGTAAATATATTTCTGGTGAGTTGTGTCAAAATTAAGCACCAAAATCAACTTCTGTCACCGCAGCAAATCTTTTTTAAGTTGTATCAAAAGTTTTGAGCAGAATTTGGGGATTTTTGAAAAAAAAAAAATTTTGCCTGATTTTGAAGGTCCGGGGCTTACAGAATTTTTCATTTGGGTAAATATATTTATGGTGAGTTGTGTCAAAATTAAGCACCAAAGTCAACTTCTGTCACCACAGCAAATCTTTTTTAAGTTGTACTAAAAGTTTTGAGCAGAATTTGGGGATTTTTGAAAAAAAAAATTTTGGGATGATTTTTAAGGTCTGGGGCTTACGTAATTTTTCATACGGGTAAATATATTTCTTTTGAGTTGTGTCAAAATTAAGCAAAAAAATCAACTTCTGTCACCACAGGAAATCTTTTTTAAGTTGTACCAAAAGTTTTAAGCAGAATTTGGGGAATTTTGAAAAAAAAAAAATTTGGGCTGATTTTTAAGGTCCGGGGCTTACGTAATTTTTCATACGGGTAAATATATTTCTGGTGAGTTGTGTCAAAATTAAGCACCAAAATCAACTTCTGTCACTGCAGCAAATCTTTTTTAAGTTGTATCAAAAGTTTTAAGCAGAATTTGGGGATTTTTTTGAAAATTTTTTTTTGGCTAATTACATAATTTTTCATACGGGTAAATATATTTCTGGTGAGTTGTGTCAAAATTAAGCACCAAAATCAATTTCTGTCACCACAGCAAATCTTTTTTAAGTTGTATCAAAAGTTTTAAGCAGAATTTGGGGAATTTTGAAAAAAAAAATTTTGGGCCGATTTTTAAGGTCCGGGGCTTACGTAATTTTTCATACGGGTAAATATATTTCTGGTGAGTTGTGTCAAAATTAAGCAACAAAATCAACTTCTGTCACCGCAGCACATCTTTTTTAAGTTGTATCAAAAGTTTTAAGCAGAATTTGGGGATTTTTGATAAAAAAAAATTTTGCCCGATTTTGAAGGTCCGGGGCTTACAGAATTTTTCATTTGGGTAAATATATTTCTGGTGAGTTGTGTCAAAATTAAGCACCAAAATCAACTTCTGTCACCACAGCAACTCTTTTTTAAGTTGTCTCAAAAGTTTTAAACAGAATTTGGGGATTTTTTTTTTTTTTTTAATTTTTGGCTGATTTTTAAGGTCCGGGGCTTACATAATTTTTCATACAGGTAAATATATTTCTGGTGAGTTGTGTCAAAATTAAGCACCAAAATCAACTTCTGTCACCACAGCAATTCATTTTTAAGTTGTACCTAAAGTTTTAAGCAGAATTTGGGGATTTTAGATAAATAAAATTTTTGGCCGATTGTTAAGGTCCAGGGCTTTCGTAATTTTTCATAGGGGTAAATATATTTCTGGTGAGTTGTGTCAAAATTAAGCACCAAAATCAACTTCTGTCACAACAGCAATTTTTTTTTAAGTTGTACCTAAAGTTTTAAGCAGAATTTGGGGATTTTTGAAAAAAAAAAAAATTTTTGGCCGATTTTTAAGGTCCGGGGCTTACGTAATTTTTCATATGGGTAAATATATTTCTGGGGAGTTGTGTCAAAATAAAGCACCAAAATCAACTTCTGTCACCACAGCAACTCTTTTTTAAGTTGTATCAAAAGTTTTAAGCAGAATTTGGGGATTTTTAAAAAAAAAAATTTTGCCCGATTTTGAAGGTCCGGGGCTTACGGAATTTTTCATATGGGTAAATATATTTCTGGGGAGTTGTGTCAAAATAAAGCACCAAAATCAACTTCTGTCACCGCAGCAAATCTTTTTCAAGTTGTATCAAAAGTTTTAAGCAGAATTTGGGGAATTTTGAAAAAAAAAAATTTTGGCCAATTTTTAAGGTCCGGGGCTTATGTAATTTTTCATAAAGGTAAATATATTTCTGGTGAGTTGTGTCAAATTAAGCACCAAATTCAACTTCTGTCACCGCAGCAAATCTTTTTTAAGTTGTATCAAAAGTTTTAAGCAGAATTTGGCGATTTTTGAAAATAAAAATTTTTGGCCTATTTTTAAGGTCCGGGGCTTACGTAATTTTTCATATGGATAAATATATTTCTGGTGAGTTGTGTCAAAATTAAGCACCAAAATCAACTTCTGTCACTGCAGCACATCTTTTTTAAGTTGTATCAAAAGTTTTAAGCAGAATTTGGGGATTTTTGAAAAAAAAATTTTGGCCCAATTTTTAAGGTCCGGGGTTTACGTAATTTTTCATATGGGTAAATATATTTCTGGTGAGTTGTGTCAAAATTAAGCACCAAAATCAACTTCTGTCACCGCAGCACATCTTTTTTAAGTTGTATCAAAAGTTTTAAGCAGAATTTGGGGATTTTTTTTTTTAAATTTTTTTTGGCTGATTACATAATTTTTCATACAGGTAAATATTTTTCTGGTGAGTTCTGTCAAAATTAAGTTCCAAAATCAACTTCTGTCACCGTAGCACATCTTTTTTAAGTTGTATCAAAAGTTTTAAGCAGAATTTGGGGATTTTTGAAAAAAAAAATTTTTGGCCGATTTTTAAGGTCCGGGGCTTATGTAATTTTTCATATGGGTAAATATATTTCTGGTGAGTTGTGTCAAAATTAAGCACCAAAATCAACTTCTGTCACCGCAGCACATCTTTTTTAAGTTGTATCAAAAGTTTTAAGCAGAATTTGGGGATTTTTGAAAAATAATATTTTTGGCCTATTTTTAAGGTCCGGGGCTTACGTAATTTTACATAGGGGTAAATATATTTCTGGTGAGTTGTGTCAAAATTAAGCACCAAAATCAACTTCTGTCACCGCAGCAAATCTTTTTTAAGTTGTATCAAAAGTTTTAAGCAGAATTTGGGTATTTTTGATAAAAAAAAATTTTGGCCGATTTTGAAGATCGGGGCTTACGTAATTTTTCAAATGGGTAAATATATTTCTGGCGAATTGTGTCAAAATTAAGCACCAAAATCAACTTCTGTCACCACATCAAATCTTTTTTAAGTTGTACTAAAAGTTTTAAGCAGAATTTGGGGATTTTTGAAAAAAAAAATTTTGGCCGATTTTTAAGGTCCGGGGCTTACGTAATTTTTCATACGGGTAAATATATTTCTGGTGAGTTGTGTCAAAATTAAGCACCAAAATCAACTTCTGTCACTGCAGCAAATATTTTTTAAGTTGTATCAAAAGTTTTAAGCAGAATTTGGGGAATTTTGAAAATAAAAAATTTTTGCCGATTTTTAAGGTCCGGGGCTTACGTAATTTTTCATATGAGTAAATATATTTCTGGTGAGTTGTGTCAAAATTAAGCACCAAAATCAACTTCTGTCACTGCAGCAAATCTTTTTTAATTTGTATCAAAAGTTTTAAGCAGAATTTGGGGATTTTTAAAAAAAAAAAACATTTTGGCCGATTTTGAAGGTCCGGGGCTTACGTAATTTTTCAAATGGGTAAATATATTTCTGGTGAGTTGTGTCAAAATTAAGCACCAAAATCAAGTTCTGTCACAACAGCAAATCTTTTTTAATTTGTACTAAAAGTTTTAAGCAGAATTTGGGGATTTTTGAAAAAAAAAAATTTGGGACGATTTTTGTGGTCCGGGGCTTACGTAATTTTTCATACGGGTAAATATATTTCTGGTGAGTTGTGTCAAAATTAAGCACCAAAATCAACTTCTGTCACTGCAGCAAATATTTTTTAATTTGTATCAAAAGTTTTAAGCAGAATTTGGGGAATTTTTTTAAAAAAAATTTGGGCCGATTTTTAAGGTCCGGGGCTTACGTAATTTTTCATATGAGTAAATATATTTCTGGTGAGTTGTGTCAAAATTAAGCTCCAAAATCAACTTCTGTCACTGCAACAAATCTTTTTTAAGTTGTATCAAAAGTTTTAAGCAGAATTTGGAGATTTTTGAAAAAAAAAAATTTTGGCTGATTTTCAAGGTCTGGGGCTTACGTAATTTTTCATATGGGTAAATATATTTCTGGTGAGTTGTGTCAAAATTAAGCACCAAAATCAACTTCTGTCACCACAGCAATTCTTTTTTAAGTTGTATCAAAAGTTTTAAGCAGAATTTGGGGATTTTTGAAAAAAAAAAAATTTTGCCGATTTTGAAGGTTCGGGGCTTACGTAATTTTTCATACAGGTAAATATATTTCTGGTGAGTTGTGTCAAAATTAAGCTCCAAAATCAACTTCTGTCACCGCAGCAAATCTTTTTTAAGTTGTATCAAAAGTTTTAAGCGGAATTTGGGGATTTTTGAAAAAAAACTTTTTTCCCCGATTTTGAAGGTCCGGGGCTTATGTAATTTTTCATATGGGTGAATATATTTCTGGTGAGTTGTGTCAAAATTAAGCACCAAAATCAACTTCTGTCTCCGCAGCAAATCTTTTTTAAGTTGTATCAAAAGTTTTAAACAGAATTTGGGGAATTTTGAAAAAAAAAATTTGGGGCCGATTTTTAAGGTCCGGGGCTTACGTAATTTTTCATACAGGTAAATATATTTCTGGTGAGTTGTGTCAAAATTAAGCACCAAAATCAACTTCTGTCACCGCAGCAAATCTTTTTTAAGTTGTATCAAAAGTTTTAAGCAGAATTTGGGGATTTTTGAAAAAAAAAATTTTGCCCGATTTTGAAGGTCCGGGGCTTACGGAATTTTTCGTACGGGTAAATATATTTCTGGTGAGTTGTGTCAAAATTAAGCACCAAAATCAACTTCTGTCACCACAGCAGCTCTTTTTTAAGTTGTACCAAAAGTTTTAAGCATAATTTGGGGATTTTTGAAAAAAAAAAATTGGGGTGCCGATTTTGAAGGTCCGGGTCTTACGTAATTTTTCATACAGGTAAATATATTTCTGGTGAGTTGTGTCAAAATTAAGCACCAAAATCAACTTCTGTCACCACAGCAAATCTTTTTAAAGTTGTATCAAAAGTTTTAAGCAGAATTTAGGGATTTTTGAAAAAAAAAAATTGGGGGGCCGATTTTGAAGGTCCGGGGCTTACGTAATTTTTCATACAGGTAAATATATTTCTAGTGAGTTGTGTCAAAATTAAGCACCAAAATCAACTTCTGTCAACACAGCAAATTTTTTTTAAGTTGTATCAAAAGTTTTAAGCAGAATTTGGGGATTTGTGAAAAAAAAAATTTTGGCCGATTTTTAAGGTTCGGGGCTTATGTAATTTTTCATACGGGTAAATATATTTCTGGTGAGTTGTGTCAAAATTAAGCACCAAAATCAACTTCTGTCACCGCAGCAAATCTTTTTTAAGTTGTATCAAAAGTTTTAAGCAGAATATGGGGATTTTTGAAAAAAAAAATTTTGGCCGATTTTTAAGGTTCGGGGCTTACGTAATTTTTCATACAGGTAAATATATTTCTAGTGAGTTGTGTCAAAATTAAGCACCAAAATCAACTTCTGTCACCGCAGCAAATCTTTTTTAAGTTGTATCAAAAGTTTTAAGCAGAATTTGGGTATTTTCGAAAAAAAAAATTTTGCCCGATTTTGAAGGTCCGGGGCTTACGGAATTTTTCGTACGGGTAAATATATTTCTGGTGAGTTGTGTCAAAATTAAGCACCAAAATCAACTTCTGTCACCACAGCAGCTCTTTTTTAAGTTGTACCAAAAGTTTTAAGCAGAATTTGGGGATTTTTGAAAAAAAAAATTTTGGCCCGATTTTTAAGGTCCGGGGCTTACGTAATTTTTCATACGGGTAAATATATTTCTGGTGAGTTGTGTCAAAATTAAGCACCAAAATCAACTTCTGTCACCGCATCAAATCTTTTTTAAGTTGTATCAAAAGTTTTAAACAGAATTTGGGGATTTTTGAAAAAAAAAATTTTTGGCAGATTTTGAAGGTCCGGGGTTTACGTAATTTTTCACATCGGTAAATATATTTCTGGTGAGTTGTGTCAAAATTAAGCACCAAAATCAACTTCTGTCACCACAGCAAATATTTTTTAACTTGTACCAAAAGTTTTAAGCAGAATTTGGGGATTTTTGAAAAAAAAAAAAAATTTTGCCGATTTTTAAGGTCCGGGGCTTACGTAATTTTTCATACGGGTAAATATATTTCTGGTGAGTTGTGTCAAAATTAAGCACCAAAATCAACTTCTGTCTCCGCAGCAAATCTTTTTTAAGTTGTATCAAAAGTTTTAAACAGAATTTGGGGAATCTTGAAAAAAAAAATTTGGGACCGATTTTTAAGGTCCGGGGCTTACGTAATTTTTCATACAGGTAAATATATTTCTGGTGAGTTGTGTCAAAATTAAGCACCAAAATCAACTTCTGTCACCGCAGCAAATCTTTTTTAAGTTGTATCAAAAGTTTTAAGCAGAATTTGGATAATTTTTGAAAAAAAAAAATTTTAGCCGATTTTCAAGGTCTGGGGCTTACGTAATTTTTCATACAGGTAAATATATTTCTGGTGAGTTGTGTCAAAATTAAGCTCCAAAATCAACTTCTGTCACCACAGCAAATCTTTTTTAAGTTGTATCAAAAGTTTTAAGCAGAATTTGGGGATTTTTGAAAAAAAACTTTTTTCCCCGATTTTGAAGGTCCGAGGCTTATGTAATTTTTCATATGGGTGAATATATTTCTTGTGAGTTGTGTCAAAATTAAGCACCAAAATCAATTTCTGTCTCCGCAGCAAATCTTTTTTAAGTTGTATCAAAAGTTTTAAACAGAATTTGGGGAATTTTGAAAAAAAAAATTTGGGGCCGATTTTTAAGGTCCGGGGCTTACGTAATTTTTCATATGGGTAAATATATTTCTGGTGAGTTGTGTCAAAATTAAGCACCAAAATCAACTTCTGTCACTGCAGCAAATCTTTTTTAAGTTGTATCAAAAGTTTTAAGCAGAATTTGGGGATTTTTGAAAAAAAAAATTTTGCCCGATTTTGAAGGTCCGGGGCTTACGGAATTTTTCGTATGGGTAAATATATTTCTGGTGAGTTGTGTCAAAATTAAGCACCAAAATCAACTTCTGTCACCACAGCAGCCCTTTTTTAAGTTGTACCAAAAGTTTTAAGCATAATTTGGGGATTTTTGAAAAAAAATAATTGGGGGGCCGATTTTGAAGGTCCGGGGCTTACGTAATTTTTCATACAGGTAAATATATTTCTAGTGAGTTGTGTCAAAATTAAGCACCAAAATCAACTTCTGTCAACACAGCAAATTTTTTTTTAAGTTGTATTAAAAGTTTTAAGCAGAATTTGGGGATTTGTGAAAAAAAAAATTTTGGCCGATTTTTAAGGTTCGGGGCTTATGTAATTTTTCATACAGGTAAATATATTTCTGGTGAGTTGTGTCAAAATTAAGCACCAAAATCAACTTCTGTCACCGCAGCAAATCTTTTTTAAGTTGTATCAAAAGTTTTAAGCAGAATTTGGGGATTTTTGAAAAAAAAAATTTTGGCCCGATTTTTAAGGTCCGGGGCTTACGTAATTTTTCATACGGGTAAATATATTTCTGGTGAGTTGTGTCAAAATTAAGCACCAAAATCATCTTCTGTCACCGCATCAAATCTTTTTTAAGTTGTATCAAAAGTTTTAAACAGAATTTGGGGATTTTTGAAAAAAAAAAAATTTTGGCAGATTTTGAAGGTCCGGGGTTTACGTAATTTTTCACATGGGTAAATATATTTCTGGTGAGTTGTGTCAAAATTAAGCACCAAAATCAACATCTGTCACCACAGCAAATCTTTTTTAACTTGTACCAAAAGTTTTAAGCAGAATTTGGGGATTTTTGAAAAAAAAATTTTTTAGCCGATTTTTAAGGTCCGGGGCTTACGTAATTTTTCATACGGGTAAATATATTTCTGTTGAGTTGTGTCAAAATTAAGCACCAAAATCAACTTCTGTCTCCGCAGCAAATCTTTTTTAAGTTGTAACAAAAGTTTTAAACAGAATTTGGGAAATTTTGAAAAAAAAAATTTGGGGCCGATTTTTAAGGTCCGGGGCTTACGTAATTTTTCATACAGGTAAATATATTTCTGGTGAGTTGTGTCAAAATTAAGCACCAAAATCAACTTCTGTCAACGCAGCAAATCTTTTTTAAGTTGTATCAAAAGTTTTAAGCAGAATTTGGGGATTTTTGAAAAAAAACTTTTTTCCCCGATTTTGAAGGTCCGAGGCTTATGTAATTTTTCATATGGGTGAATATATTTCTTGTGAGTTGTGTCAAAATTAAGCACCAAAATCAATTTCTGTCTCCGCAGCAAATCTTTTGGGAGAGGAGTGTCCTAGGAGGAGGTGGTGAGCTGCTGAGACAGGGAGAGGGCTTCCCCAGGCAGGCTGATTCCTCCTGGGGAAGATATCGCTGCTGATCCTGCTGTTTGTGGTGCTGAGGATTTGCTGTGGTGCTGCTGCCTTTCAGCACCATGACTAAGAGAGGCAGACCCCGGGCTGGAGGATCAAGCAGGGGTTCTGTCGCTCCTGTCCCGCCTGACCCGCCTGACCCGCCTAACCTGCCTGCCGGAGGACTGCAGCGCGAGGCCGTGGATCCACCCGCCGGTTCGCGGAGGCCGCAAGTGTGCGCGGCTGGAGCTCCGGACCCCCCTGTCCCTTTGGCGCGCCTGCCCGGGAGACGGAGTGCGGGGAGTCTGACGGAGCAGCCGAAGCAGCCGAAGCAGCCGGAGCTGATGGAGCGGACGGCGGCGGCAAGCGGAGGACTCCCTGTACCAGCGGCGGACGTGCCGGGGAGTCGGAAGGCGGCAGCTGTGCTGGTGGACCCGGCGGCGGGCGGAGGAGGTGTCCTGGACCCCCCTGGACTTTCAGTTCGGAGAGCGGGGGGTCCAGTGGAGTTCAGCAGAGTGCCAGTCTCCAAACCGCTGGCGGCGGGACCCCCGAGTGACGCAACTCGGGGGGTAATGGCGGCCCCCGCTAGCGGTGCAGCGGAGGTGGTTATAGTGGCTGCAGACTCTGCCTCCAAACTGTCAGTAGAGGGACCCCCGAGTGAGGCAACTCGGGGGGGTATGGAGACCCTCACTGGCAGTGAAGAGGAGGATATGGAGGTGATGGCTGATTTGGTGACCCCTAGCCCAGCAGCGCTCCCCAAACTGTCAGTGAAGGGACCCCTGAGTGAGGCAACTCAGGGGGATATGGTGGCCCCCACTGGCAGTGAAGCGGGGAGTGCTGCAGAAGGGGAGAAGACAGAAGACGGGGAGCTAGAGTCTGATACTGAGGAGGATGATTTGTTTGCAGCTTTAAGCATGGACCAGCTGCAAAAAGAGATTAAAAAACTGAGCAGCAAGCTGTCAGATAAGAGAAAGAGGAGGAATCTGGCAGCTCCCTTGGAGAGACAATTCCTTAAGGGGGAAATTGCTGAACTAGCAGTTTCCCTGGACAATGCCAAAGAGCGGCTGGAGTACTTGAAAAAAATTAAAAAGAAACTGATAAAGTCCGAATCTACCTCAATGAGTGATATGGAAGGTTTAAAAGTGGAGAAGGTGGAGGCTGCATCAGCTATGGCGGTGAAAGTGGCAGAGCTGCAGGAGGATCCAGGCCCAGAGGTAAGCGATGATGCAAAGGGGACTGGGGGGATCGGGGGTCCCCATAATGCTTCGGTTCCCCTGGTTCCCGCTAGCGGAGCTTTTTTACCTGCAAGGGCAGTCAGTGGCAATAGTATGATGGAAGTGTGTTCCGAAGCAACTGACTCAGAGTTAGTCCAGGTGGCAGTATTGGTGGAGGCTGGCATGGAGGGTAGACCAAAAGAACTGGTTCCTGAGGAAGTGCCAGGTGTGTTAAGTCTGGTCGGTGGTGTTGTCCCTGTGGATGTGTCAGCGCAAGGGATGCCAGTCCTGGACAAGTCATCCCTTTCAAATGCGCAAAGGGACATTGTGGAGACTGTTTATGGAGACAGGTTGCTAGTCCCAGAGAGGGCAAGGGTGGCAGCTGCAGTGATTGAAAAAGACTTGGCTCAGAGGAGGGAGAGACAGGCTAAGTCTGTCCCAGGTACCCTGTCTTATGCAAATGTGGTATCTGGGAGGAAAACAACTAATGTACCACCAGCTGCACCCTTGCCTGGGAGTACTGGAAAAAGACATAATCTAATCCAATTTAAGTGGATTGCTCCTGGAGAAGCTCCAGGAAGAGAGGTGTTTTTAAAAATGGTGTTTAGTTTGGGGTTCTGTCCTGCAGATCTGTACGCCTGCATCCACCCAGTGCGGACCCTGGAGTATGATGTGAGTTTTCTGACGTACCAGGGTCTGCAAACTTTCTGGGGGAGGCTGCAGGCGTGTAGAGACAAGGACCCCTTTAACAAATATGTAATGAATTTAGTCACGAAGCATGACAGGGTAAAAGCCACTATTCTTGTCAGGAATGAGTCACTGCCCCCGGAGGACATAATATTTTGGCTAAAACGGTTTTGTAATGTAGAGTCGGGGGCAGTGAAGGCCGGTTATGTTTTAGGGGTGTGGGGTGGAGCATGGGAGGTGGGTATTAGGTTGAGGATGTCTGAGAAGGGGTTTGTTCATGTACCCTCGGCTGCCTATATAGGTAGGGACAGAGTGCAGTGTTTTTATCCGGGGCAGCCGAGGACATGTTTTAAGTGTGGTGATCACCGTCATGTTAGTTCCGAGTGCACTGTGGTGAAGTGTTCTTTGTGTGGGGGTGTGGGTCACTGGTCTAGAGATTGTCACACTGTCAGGTGCAATTTGTGTGGGGTGGAGGGGCACCCTTATAGCAGATGTCCGAAAGCCAGTCACAATGTGGTGTTAGAACAGGTGGTGGGTAGTAGTGTGGTGGTGAGTGAGGTGGTGAATGAGGTAGAAGAAGAGGGTATAGAGCAGGATGAGGTGGTAAATGTTGAAAGTAGGGAGGAGGTAATGGAGGAGACATTTCAGGAGGTTAGGCGGGGAGGGAATGGGATAAAAGAGAAAGATACAGAAACACAAGTGGTGTTATCCAATAAATTTGATGTTTTCTCCTCTGATGAGGAGGAAATCATAAGGAAAGATGGAGAGTGTTATCTGGTGTCAAAAAAAAACAAAAGAAAAACAAAGAGGTCTTTTAAAGAAAGTGAGAGGCACCGGGACGGGAAAAAAAGAAGGGAGTCAATCCCGGAGGTGGGGGAAGAGGCGGTAAATAAGGAAACTCTGGCCCCGATGGAAAGAAGGGTGGTGGAAAGGAGAAAGGAGGAGGTGGTGGCAATGGAGGAGACAGTGGCGGTTCAGCAGGAGGTAGCCGAAGAGACTGATGTGGAGTCATCCCAGAGCTCGGGGGTCGGGCCAAGTGGCACTGGTGGTGGGGTACACTGCCAGGTCATAAAGTTTGTGGCCAAGGCCCCTGACCCTGGGATCCCTGAGGAGGGTGGTGTACCCTCTGGGGGTGGAAGGGAGGGGGGTGGGGATGCCACAGGCGGTGGTGTGGCTGGCCCGCAGGGGGCTGG
The DNA here is from genome assembly GCA_031769625.1 of Taudactylus pleione. Lineage (NCBI taxonomy): Eukaryota > Metazoa > Chordata > Amphibia > Anura > Myobatrachidae > Taudactylus > Taudactylus pleione. Next base: position 76,620 of record JAUIMM010002196.1, read on the forward strand.
TGTGCAGTGTTAAGACTTGTTTTTTGGTGATGGTATGTAAAAGTAAGCAAGGTCTTGTAATATTCCATAACCTAGAAACATGGATCCTCATCCTATACGATGTGCCACGATTAATGTGGCTTCCGTGTTGTCCGAATGTGCTCGTATGATGGCCTTTGATTTTTTCAATACGATTGATGTTGATGTTTTATTTTTGCAAGAGACTAGGATTAGTAAATTGGATATCCTCCACAAGGCGAAGCAGGAGTGGAGGAGGGGTCCTTCTTACTGGTCTCTTGCGGCCGAGCCATACGGTGGGGTGGCAGTCCTTTTTTCTGATATGGTAACTGTGCACAAGGTTATTGAATTGCAAGCAGGTAGATGTATGATTTTGGATGTCAACATAAAGGGACAAGATGTGAGATTAATTAATGTGTATGGGCCACAGACACCAGGTGATAGGAAAAGTCTCTTTATGGAGATAAAACCTTTTCTTTTTACAGCCCAGCAGGTCGTCTTTGGTGGTGATTTTAATACCGTTGTTAGGCCAAAAGACAGGGGAGGCTCAAGGAGACCCCTGGGCTATGATTCCAATTTTTTAGTTAGCATGGTTAGACAGGCTGGTTTGGTGGATGTGCATATTCGTCACTCCCCAGACCTCACGGGTTTCACCTACTTTAGTGGTAGTCGTAGGTCTAGGATAGATAGGTTTTTTGTTAAGGAGACTTCCAAGACTTCATCCCTTGGGGTGAGGTTGGTGGAATTTTCTGATCACGGTTTGCTCTCAGTAACTTTGAATGCTTCAGAAACCCCTCAGAAGGGGCGGGGTCTGTGGCGTTTGAACTCTGAACTCCAGGAAGAAGAGAGAGTTAGGCAGTCCTTCAGGGTCTTCTTTCAATCTCAGGAGACACTTCTGGAGGCTGGTTGGAGTAGGTCTGAGTGGTGGGAGGTGATTAAAAAGAGAACCTGCAAATTTTTCCATGGCCTTATAGCTAGGAAAAACTTGATAAAGCAAAATATCTACCGTAATCTGAGAAGGAAATTGGATTTCCTGATCTCTGAGGAGGGAGATGATGGGGAAATCTCCCGAGTGAAGGCTCAGATGAAAGAGTTCCAATATAACCGATTGGCATCCTTGGTTTTGGAAAGGGATTATGGTATGTACCACTCGCCTGATCCCTACCAGAGCTGTAGGAGGTCAGTCGACGCCAAACATGTCAGAGGACTGGTGGACGGACAGGGTGTTCTTCGTACTGACAAGGAAGGCATTCTGGATGTTATTGTGTCCTACTATTCTGATCTTCTGTCTGAGCAGCCACTCATCAGGGAGAGGATGGAGGAATTTCTGAGGGGAACCCCTGGTCTGAGTTCTCAGGGTGCCTCTCTTGACTCCTTGGCAAGTGATATAACCGCAGAGGAAGTTAGGAAGGCGATAATGGGTTTAAATCCCAAGAAATCACCAGGACCAGATGGTTTAACATCTGAATTTTATAAGACCTTTGCTGACCTCCTGATTCCCCGCCTTGTGGAAGTTTTTAATGAGAGCCTGGATGAGGGAGTCCTCCCTCCTTCCATGAGGTTATCTGCGCTTATTTTGCTGTCCAAAGGGAAGGACTCGTCTCGTATTGAGAACTGGCGCCCCATAGCCCTTCTCAATACAGACAGGAAGATTTTGGCAAAGGTACTGTTTAACAGGCTTTCAGTGTTTTCTGAGCTGTTGCTTTCTCCTTCTCAGCACTGTACGGTGAAGGGTCATAGCACTTTTAGTGCTGTCCTTGGTGTCCGGGAGGCCATTGAGCGGTGCAGGGCTGAGAAGTGGGGAAAGTACTTACTGGCATTGGATCAGTCAAAAGCTTTTGACCGAGTGAATCATGAGTACCTTTGGGCTCTACTGAGATGGTATGGTCTTCCAGAGAGGGTGGTTAATTGGTTACAGACGATCTATCGTATGGCTGAAAGCTTTCCACTGGTAAACGGTTGGGTGGGCCCTACCTTTGGTGTAGGCTCGGGTGTTCGTCAGGGGTGTCCCCTGAGCCCCCTCCTGTATGTCTTTGCAATCGATCCCTTCGTTAGGAGGGTAGAGTGTGGGACTGTAGGGGGGGTGCAGCTGAGTCCGGAGTTTGCATTGAGGGTGGTGGCTTACGCAGATGATGTCACGGTGGTTCTGTCCTCGCAGGCAGAGGCCCGTGGCATAGAACACCTCATTTGCGAGTACTCTGAGGCTTCGTGCTCCAGAGTAAACCGAGAAAAGTGTGATGTTTTCTGGATGGGGGAGGAGGGGGAGCCTTTTCCTCTTCCGGACAGCTTCCCTCAGGTCAACGATCAGATTAAAATTCTTGGTATCAAATTTGATCATGGAGATTATGCCTCCCTAAATTGGGTTAACAAGCTGGAGGATGCTACCAAGAAGGTAGAGAGTTGGAAAAGATGGAAATTGTCTTTGAGGGAAAGGGTTGACTTGTGCAAAACTTACCTGATCCCGATTTTTTTGTATGTCAGTTACGTGTGCTTTTTGCCACAATCTTTGTGGTCCAGATTGAATTCCTTGTTCTTCCTCTTGTTGTGGAAGAACAGGATCAATATAGTGAAGAGGGGTATCACCTACAGACCGAGGAAAGATGGGGGTTTGAACATGGTAAACCCAGTGATCTTTTTTGTTACAGCTTTTTTAAAGCTTAACATTGGGAGCATGTTTTTAGACACTCCTCCTCGGTGGGTAGAGGGATTTAGACCATGGGTGTTTCCCTTCCTCAGATTCTGGATAGATGGAGGCCAAGTGAGAAGTTTCCGGATTCGTCATGGTTACCTCCCGATCTACGTCATCCAGAGCTTGAAGGTGATAAAGCGATATGACGTGGGAGTGGGTGAAGTCAAAAACTTCTCTAGGAGGGAGTTGGAGAGAAGAATTTTGCACACCCACTTTCATGTTCCGCTGTCACTGAGGGACTGTCCAGGTAATGTCGCTTCGGCTGGATTGGTTTTGTTAAATTCACAAAGGTTACCGCCCAAGTTCAAAGATATTGCCTGGCTCACTTTTCATGGGAGGCTTTATGTTGGAGGGAACCTCAGGTGGCGAAGTGCCAGTGAACGTGGCTGCCCACGGGAGGAATGTCCAGGGGTGGAGGAGACGATGGACCACTTCCTGCTTGAGTGTCCTTTTAATGTAAAGGTTTATGAGGAGGTTTCAAAGGCCATTGGTATCCCGTGCCTTTCGGGTCTTAGTTACCCTGAGTGGGCTTATGGGGTAGTCAGAAGATACGGTGACTTTAATTTGACCACAATTTTTTTAGTTAGTTTAGCTGTTAGGTATCACACGTGGAATGCACGGTGCCAGGTATCTATTCGAAGGAAGGTCCTCCCCTGTGATGTGGTGGTAGGTATGATTATGCAAGAGGTGAAAAAGATGATGGATCTGGATAAGGGGAGACTGGATGCTGTCAGATGGTCACAGTGGTGGGGCCGTTTGAAACCCCCTTGAGTGGGTGGTTGAAAGTCTCTTCTTGTTCAGCTGGGTTTCTTTTCTGTCCTTTCACTCCCTGTAGATTTTTTATTCTATTTTTTGGTTTTTGTTGAAAAGGTTTTACATACATCTACCTGAGGTGGTGTGTATTGGTGATGGGTAGGATTAGATAAGATAGATAGTAGTTAAAGTTTTTTTGTATTGTTTTATGGTTTGCTGTGTATATATACATATATAATATATAAAAAAAAAAAAAAAAAAAAAATATATATATATAAATAGATAGTGGTTAAGGTAGTTGTTGTTCTAAAATCCTTGCTTACTTTTTCTCATAGGAGATAAGTTGTTTATTATTAGGATTGGTAAAGTTTTCTTTTGGTTATAAGGCATAATATGGAGTAATATTGTGTATCCTTATGTTGATATTTGATTTTGTGTATATATATATTTTATCTATTTATTTATTTATTTTTTATATATGTAATTATTGTATATATATATATATATATCTTTGTTGCAAGTTAAAATAAAGAAGCATATTCTGTCACCGCAGCAAATCTTTTTTAAGTTGTATCAAAAGTTTTAAGCAGAATTTGGGGATTTTTGAAAAAAAAAATTTTGCCCGATTTTGAAGGTCCGGGGCTTACGGAATTTTTCGTACGGGTAAATATATTTCTGGTGAGTTGTGTCAAAATTAAGCACCAAAATCAACTTCTGTCACCACAGCAGCTCTTTTTTAAGTTGTACCAAAAGTTTTAAGCATAATTTGGGGATTTTTGAAAAAAAAAAATTGGGGGGCCGATTTTGAAGGTCCGGGGCTTACGTAATTTTTCATACAGGTAAATATTTTTCCGGTGAGTTGTGTCAAAATTAAGCACCAAAATCAACTTCTGTCACCACAGCAAATCTTTTTTAAGTTGTATCAAAAGTTTTAAGCAGAATTTGGGGATTTTTGAAAAAAAAAAATTTGGGCCGATTTTGAAGGTCCGGGGCTTACGTAATTTTTCATATGGGTAAATATATTTCTGGTGAGTTGTGTCAAAATTAAGCACCAAAATCAAATTCTGTCACCGCAGCAAATCTTTTTTAAGTTGTATCAAAAGTTTTAAGCAGAATTTGGGGATTTTTGAAAAAAAAAATAATTTGGGGGCCGATTTTGAAGGTCCGGGGCTTACGTAATTTTTCATACAGGTAAATATATTTCTGGTGAGTTGTGTCAAAATTAAGCACCAAAATCAACTTCTGTCACTGCAACAAATCTTTTTTAAGTTGTATCAAAAGTTTTAAGCAGAATTTGGGGATTTTTGAAAAAAAAATTATGCCCGATTTTGAAGGTCCGGGGCTTACAGAATTTTTCATTTGGGTAAATATATTTCTGGTGAGTTGTGTCAAAATTAAGCACCAAAATCAACTTCTGTCACCACAGCAACTCTTTTTTAAGTTGTCTCAAAAGTTTTAAACAGAATTTGGGGATTTTTTTTTTTTTTTAAATTTTTGGCTGATTTTTAAGGTCCGGGGCTTACATAATTTTTCATACAGGTAAATATATTTCTGGTGAGTTGTGTCAAAATTAAGCACCAAAATCAACTTCTGTCACCACAGCAATTCATTTTTAAGTTGTACCTAAAGTTTTAAGCAGAATTTGGGGATTTTAGATAAATAAAATTTTTGGCCGATTGTTAAGGTCCAGGGCTTTCGTAATTTTTCATAGGGGTAAATATATTTCTGGTGAGTTGTGTCAAAATTAAGCACCAAAATCAACTTCTGTCACAACAGCAATTTTTTTTAAAGTTGTACCTAAAGTTTTAAGCAGAATTTGGGGATTTTTGAAAAAAAAAAAAATTTTTGGCCGATTTTTAAGGTCCGGGGCTTACGTAATTTTTCATATGGGTAAATATATTTCTGGTGAGTTGTGTCAAAATTAAGCACCAAAATCAACTTCTGTCACTGCAGCAAATCTTTTTTAAGTTGTATCAAAAGTTTTAAGCAGAATTTGGGGAATTTTGAAAAAAAAATTTTTTGGCCGATTTTGAAGGTCCGGGGCTTATGTAATTTTTCATACAGGTAAATATATTTCTGGTGAGTTGTGTCAAAATTAAGCACCAAAATCAACTTCTGTCACCGCATCAAATCTTTTTTAAGTTGTATCAAAAGTTTTAAGCAGAATTTGGCGATTTTTGAAAAAAAAAAATTTGGGCCGATGTTTAAGGTCCGGGGCTTACGTAATTTTTCATATGGTTAAATATATTTCTGGTGAGTTGTTTCAAAATTAAGCACCAAAATCAATTTCTGTCACTGCAGCAAATCTTTTTTAAGTTGTATCAAAAGTTTTAAGCAGAATTTGGGGATTTTTAAAAAAAAAAAACATTTTGGCCGATTTTGAAGGTCCGGGGCTTATGGAATTTTTCATTTGGGTAAATATATTTCTGGTGAGTTGTGTCAAAATTAAGCACCAAAATCAACTTCTGTCACCACAGCAACTCTTTTTAAGTTGTATCAAAAGTTTTAAGCAGAATTTGGGGATTTTTTAAAAAAAAAATTTTGCCCGATTTTGAAGGTCCGGGGCTTACGGAATTTTTCATATGGGTAAATATATTTCTGGTGAGTTGTGTCAAAATAAAGCACCAAAATCAACTTCTGTCACCGCAGCAAATCTTTTTTAAGTTGTATCAAAAGTTTTAAGCAGAATTTGGGGAATTTTGAAAAAAAAAAATTTTGGCCAATTTTTAAGGTCCGGGGCTTATGTAATTTTTCATAAAGGTAAATATATTTCTGGTGAGTTGTGTCAAAATTAAGCACCAAATTCAACTTCTGTCACCGCAGCAAATCTTTTTTAAGTTGTATCAAAAGTTTTAAGCAGAATTTGGCGATTTTTGAAAATAAAAATTTTTGGCCTATTTTTAAGGTCCGGGGCTTACGTAATTTTTCATATGGATAAATATATTTCTGGTGAGTTGTGTCAAAATTAAGCACCAAAATCAACTTCTGTCACTGCAGCACATCTTTTTTAAGTTGTATCAAAAGTTTTAAGCAGAATTTGGGGATTTTTGAAAAAAAAATTTTGGCCCAATTTTTAAGGTCCGGGGCTTACGTAATTTTTCATATGGGTAAATATATTTCTGGTGAGTTGTGTCAAAATTAAGCACCAAAATCAACTTCTGTCACCGCAGCACATCTTTTTTAAGTTGTATCAAAAGTTTTAAGCAGAATTTGGGGATTATTTTTTTTAAATTTTTTTTGGCTGATTACATAATTTTTCATACAGGTAAATATTTTTCTGGTGAGTTGTGTCAAAATTAAGTTCCAAAATCAACTTCTGTCACCGTAGCACATCTTTTTTAAGTTGTATCAAAAGTTTTAAGCAGAATTTGGGGATTTTTGAAAAAAAAAAATTTTGGCCGATTTTTAAGGTCCGGGGCTTATGTAATTTTTCATATGGGTAAATATATTTCTGGTGAGTTGTGTCAAAATTAAGCACCAAAATCAACTTCTGTCACCGCAGCACATCTTTTTTAAGTTGTATCAAAAGTTTTAAGCAGAATTTGGGGATTTTTGAAAAATAATATTTTTGGCCTATTTTTAAGGTCCGGGGCTTACGTAATTTTACATAGGGGTAAATATATTTCTGGTGAGTTGTGTCAAAATTAAGCACCAAAATCAACTTCTGTCAACGCAGCAAATCTTTTTTAAGTTGTATCAAAAGTTTTAAGCAGAATTTGGGTATTTTTGAAAAAAAAATTTTTTGGCCGATTTTGAAGGTCCGGGGCTTACGTAATTTTTCAAATGGGTAAATATATTTCTGGCGAATTGTGTCAAAATTAAGCACCAAAATCAACTTCTGTCACCACATCAAATCTTTTTTAAGTTGTACTAAAAGTTTTAAGCAGAATTTGGGGATTTTTGAAAAAAAAAACATTTTGGCCGATTTTTAAGGTCCGGGGCTTACGTAATTTTTCATACGGGTAAATATATTTCTGGTGAGTTGTGTCAAAATTAAGCACCAAAATCAACTTCTGTCACTGCAGCAAATATTTTTTAAGTTGTATCAAAAGTTTTAAGCAGAATTTGGGGAATTTTGAAAAAAAAAAATTTTTGCCGATTTTTAAGGTCCGGGGCTTACGTAATTTTTCATATGAGTAAATATATTTCTGGTGAGTTGTGTCAAAATTAAGCACCAAAATCAACTTCTGTCACTGCAGCAAATCTTTTTTAATTTGTATCAAAAGTTTTAAGCAGAATTTGGGGATTTTTAAAAAAAAAAACATTTTGGCCGATTTTGAAGGTCCGGGGCTTACGTAATTTTTCAAATGGGTAAATATATTTCTGGTGAGTTGTGTCAAAATTAAGCACCAAAATCAAGTTCTGTCACCACAGCAAATCTTTTTTAATTTGTACTAAAAGTTTTAAGCAGAATTTGGGGATTTTTGAAAAAAAAAAATTTGGGACGATTTTTAAGGTCCGGGGCTTACGTAATTTTTCATACGGGTAAATATATTTCTGGTGAGTTGTGTCAAAATTAAGCACCAAAATCAACTTCTGTCACTGCAGCAAATATTTTTTAATTTGTATCAAAAGTTTTAAGCAGAATATGGGGAATTTTTTTTTAAAAAATTTGGGCCGATTTTTAAGGTCCGGGGCTTACGTAATTTTTCATATGAGTAAATATATTTCTGGTGAGTTGTGTCAAAATTAAGCTCCAAAATCAACTTCTGTCACTGCAACAAATCTTTTTTAAGTTGTATCAAAAGTTTTAAGCAGAATTTGGAGATTTTTGAAAAAAAAAAATTTTGGCTGATTTTCAAGGTCTGGGGCTTACGTAATTTTTCATATGGGTAAATATATTTCTGGTGAGTTGTGTCAAAATTAAGCACCAAAATCAACTTCTGTCACCACAGCAATTCTTTTTTAAGTTGTATCAAAAGTTTTAAGCAGAATTTGGGGATTTTTGAAAAAAAAATTTTTTGCCGATTTTGAAGGTCCGGGGCTTACGTAATTTTTCATACAGGTAAATATATTTCTGGTGAGTTGTGTCAAAATTAAGCTCCAAAATCAACTTCTGTCACCGCAGCAAATCTTTTTTAAGTTGTATCAAAAGTTTTAAGCGGAATTTGGGGATTTTTGAAAAAAAACTTTTTTCCCCGATTTTGAAGGTCCGGGGCTTATGTAATTTTTCATATGGGTGAATATATTTCTGGTGAGTTGTGTCAAAATTAAGCACCAAAATCAACTTCTGTCTCCGCAGCAAATCTTTTTTAAGTTGTATCAAAAGTTTTAAACAGAATTTGGGGAATTTTGAAAAAAAAAATTTGGGGCCGATTTTTAAGGTCCGGGGCTTACGTAATTTTTCATACAGGTAAATATATTTCTGGTGAGTTGTGTCAAAATTAAGCACCAAAATCAACTTCTGTCACCGCAGCAAATCTTTTTTAAGTTGTATCAAAAGTTTTAAGCAGAATTTGGGGATTTTTGAAAAAAAAAATTTTGCCCGATTTTGAAGGTCCGGGGCTTACGGAATTTTTCGTACGGGTAAATATATTTCTGGTGAGTTGTGTCAAAATTAAGCACCAAAATCAACTTCTGTCACCACAGCAGCTCTTTTTTAAGTTGTACCAAAAGTTTTAAGCATAATTTGGGGATTTTTGAAAAAAAAAAATTGGGGTGCCGATTTTGAAGGTCCTTTGCTTACGTAATTTTTCATACAGGTAAATATATTTCTGGTGAGTTGTGTCAAAATTAAGCACCAAAATCAACTTCTGTCACCACAGCAAATCTTTTTAAAGTTGTATCAAAAGTTTTAAGCAGAATTTGGGGATTTTTGAAAAAAAAAAATTGGGGGGCCGATTTTGAAGGTCCGGGGCTTACGTAATTTTTCATACAGGTAAATATATTTCTAGTGAGTTGTGTCAAAATTAAGCACCAAAATCAACTTCTGTCAACACAGCAAATTTTTTTTAAGTTGTATCAAAAGTTTTAAGCAGAATTTGGGGATTTGTGAAAAAAAAAATTTTGGCCGATTTTTAAGGTTCGGGGCTTATGTAATTTTTCATACAGGTAAATATATTTCTGGTGAGTTGTGTCAAAATTAAGCACCAAAATCAACTTCTGTCACCGCAGCAAATCTTTTTTAAGGTGTATCAAAAGTTTTAAGCAGAATTTGGGGATTTTTGAAAAAAAAAATTTTGGCCGATTTTTAAGGTTCGGGGCTTACGTAATTTTTCATACAGGTAAATATATTTCTAGTGAGTTGTGTCAAAATTAAGCACCAAAATCAACTTCTGTCACCGCAGCAAATCTTTTTTAAGTTGTATCAAAAGTTTTAAGCAGAATTTGGGTATTTTTGAAAAAAAAAATTTTGCCCGATTTTGAAGGTCCGGGGCTTACGGAATTTTTCGTACGGGTAAATATATTTCTGGTGAGTTGTGTCAAAATTAAGCACCAAAATCAACTTCTGTCACCACAGCAGCTCTTTTTTAAGTTGTACGAAAAGTTTTAAGCAGAATTTGGGGATTTTTGAAAAAAAAAATTTTGGCCCGATTTTTAAGGTCCGGGGCTTACGTAATTTTTCATACGGGTAAATATATTTCTGGTGAGTTGTGTCAAAATTAAGCACCAAAATCAACTTCTGTCACCGCATCAAATCTTTTTTAAGTTGTATCAAAAGTTTTAAACAGAATTTGGGGATTTTTGAAAAAAAATATTTTTGGCAGATTTTGAAGGTCCGGGGTTTACGTAATTTTTCACATCGGTAAATATATTTCTGGTGAGTTGTGTCAAAATTAAGCACCAAAATCAACTTCTGTCACCACAGCAAATATTTTTTAACTTGTACCAAAAGTTTTAAGCAGAATTTGGGGATTTTTGAAAAAAAAAAAAAATTTTGCCGATTTTTAAGGTCCGGGGCTTACGTAATTTTTCATACGGGTAAATATATTTCTGGTGAGTTGTGTCAAAATAAAGCACCAAAATCAACTTCTGTCTCCGCAGCAAATCTTTTTTAAGTTGTATCAAAAGTTTTAAACAGAATTTGGGGAATTTTGAAAAAAAAAATTTGGGACCGATTTTTAAGGTCCGGAGCTTACGTAATTTTTCATACAGGTAAATATATTTCTGGTGAGTTGTGTCAAAATTAAGCACCAAAATCAACTTCTGTCACCGCAGCAAATCTTTTTTAAGTTGTATCAAAAGTTTTAAGCAGAATTTGGATAATTTTTGAAAAAAAAAAATTTTGGCTGATTTTCAAGGTCTGGGGCTTACGTAATTTTTCATATGGGTAAATATATTTCTGGTGAGTTGTGTCAAAATTAAGCACCAAAATCAACTTCTGTCACCACAGCAAATCTTTTTTAAGTTGTATCAAAAGTTTTAAGCAGAATTTGGGGATTTTTGAAAAAAAATATTTTGGCCGATTTTGAAGGTCCGGGGCTTACGTAATTTTTCATACAGGTAAATATATTTCTGGTGAGTTGTGTCAAAATTAAGCTCCAAAATCAACTTCTGTCAACGCAGCAAATCTTTTTTAAGTTGTATCAAAAGTTTTAAGCAGAATTTGGGGATTTTTGAAAAAAAACTTTTTTCCCCGATTTTGAAGGTCCGAGGCTTATGTAATTTTTCATATGGGTGAATATATTTCTTGTGAGTTGTGTCAAAATTAAGCACCAAAATCAACTTCTGTCAACACAGCAAATTTTTTTTTAAGTTGTATTAAAAGTTTTAAGCAGAATTTGGGGATTTGTGAAAAAAAAAATTTTGGCCGATTTTTAAGGTTCGGGGCTTATGTAATTTTTCATACAGGTAAATATATTTCTGGTGAGTTGTGTCAAAATTAAGCACCAAAATCAACTTCTGTCACCGCAGCAAATCTTTTTTAAGTTGTATCAAAAGTTTTAAGCAGAATTTGGGGATTTTTGAAAAAAAAAATTTTGGCCCGATTTTTAAGGTCCGGGGCTTACGTAATTTTTCATACGGGTAAATATATTTCTGGTGAGTTGTGTCAAAATTAAGCACCAAAATCATCTTCTGTCACCGCATCAAATCTTTTTTAAGTTGTATCAAAAGTTTTAAACAGAATTTGGGGATTTTTGAAAAAAAAAATTTTTGGCAGATTTTGAAGGTCCGGGGTTTACGTAATTTTTCACATGGGTAAATATATTTCTGGTGAGTTGTGTCAAAATTAAGCACCAAAATCAACATCTGTCACCACAGCAAATCTTTTTTAACTTGTACCAAAAGTTTTAAGCAGAATTTGGGGATTTTTGAAAAAAAAAATTTTTAGCCGATTTTTAAGGTCCGGGGCTTACGTAATTTTTCATACGGGTAAATATATTTCTGTTGAGTTGTGTCAAAATTAAGCACCAAAATCAACTTCTGTCTCCGCAGCAAATCTTTTTTAAGTTGTAACAAAAGTTTTAAACAGAATTTGGGAAATTTTGAAAAAAAAAATTTGGGGCCGATTTTTAAGGTCCGGGGCTTACGTAATTTTTCATACAGGTAAATATATTTCTGGTGAGTTGTGTCAAAATTAAGCACCAAAATCAACTTCTGTCACCGCAGCAAATCTTTTTTAAGTTGTATCAAAAGTTTTAAGCAGAATTTGGGGATTTTTGAAAAAAAAAATTTTGCCCGATTTTGAAGGTCCGGGGCTTACGGAATTTTTCGTACGGGTAAATATATTTCTGGTGAGTTGTGTCAAAATTAAGCACCAATATCAACTTCTGTCACCACAGCAGCTCTTTTTTAAGTTGTACCAAAAGTTTTAAGCATAATTTGGGGATTTTTGAAAAAAAAAATTGGGGGGCCGATTTTGAAGGTCCGGGGCTTACGTAATTTTTCATACAGGTAAATATTTTTCCGGTGAGTTGTGTCAAAATTAAGCACCAAAATCAACTTCTGTCACCACAGCAAATCTTTTTTAAGTTGTATCAAAAGTTTTAAGCAGAATTTGGGGATTTTTGAAAAAAAAAAATTTGGGCCGATTTTGAAGGTCCGGGGCTTACGTAATTTTTCATATGGGTAAATATATTTCTGGTGAGTTGTGTCAAAATTAAGCACCAAAATCAAATTCTGTCACCGCAGCAAATCTTTTTTAAGTTGTATCAAAAGTTTTAAGCAGAATTTGGGGATTTTTGAAAAAAATAATAATTTGGGGGCCGATTTTGAAGGTCCGGGGCTTACGTAATTTTTCATACAGGTAAATATATTTCTGGTGAGTTGTGTCAAAATTAAGCACCAAAATCAACTTCTGTCACTGCAACAAATCTTTTTTAAGTTGTATCAAAAGTTTTAAGCAGAATTTGGGGATTTTTGAAAAAAAAATTATGCCCGATTTTGAAGGTCCGGGGCTTACAGAATTTTTCATTTGGGTAAATATATTTCTGGTGAGTTGTGTCAAAATTAAGCACCAAAATCAACTTCTGTCACCACAGCAACTCTTTTTTAAGTTGTCTCAAAAGTTTTA
>JAUIMM010002197.1:0-91504 GCA_031769625.1 Taudactylus pleione
TGCCCGGTCGCTGGCTGCGCTGGACTTGATCCTGGCTGACAAGGAGAGGAGGGAATCTGTGCAGGGGGGAGGTGTTAATAAAGTTGCAGTTACTGGCACTAAGGTGCACGGGAATGCTGTCAGTCCGGAGGAGGTGCAGGTGAAACCAGGTGGTTCCAATGTGGGTAGTAATGCCAATGTAAAAGTCACTTCTGATGTACATGCTTCTTTGTCAAAGGTTTCTGTTCCTAAAGGGCCTGTTTCAGTGTGTTCTAGTGTATCTGCAGCCGCTGAATCTGCCAGCGTAGCTCCTACGGTTGTGGGTGGTGGTGATGCTGTGGGTGGTGGGAGAGTGCAGCCTGTGCCGTCAACATCTGGTCAGCAACCTGTGAGTAAGCCTGGTCCTGTGTCATATGCAAGTGCTGTGGGTAGCAAGGTGCCGCCAGTTACGAGGTTCTTTACCATGGGCGCTGGTGCTGGTGCCCCTGCAAAAAGGAGGAATGTGATACAGTTCAAGTGGATAGGTGAGGGATTGCCTCCTGATAAAGCGACATTTCTGGGGATGATTTTTGAACAAGGTTTCAGGGCTGATGACCTTTATGCCTGCATACACCCAGTGAGTACACCAGACTATGACGTTAGTTTCATTTCCCTGAGGGGTTTACAGGCGTTTACCGCAATATGGGAGCTGAAGAAGTCCCAAGCGCCTTTTTCCAACTATAGTACCCATGCCTTAACCAAGCAGGATAGGGTGAAGGTGACGGTCTTGGTAAGGAATGAGTCGCTGCCGAAGGCTGACATTTTGTACTGGTTGTCGAGACACTGTATGCCTCTGGCGTCTGACCTGGAAAAGATTGACTATACGAGGGGGGTGTGGGGAGGTGCCTATTCATGTTATGTACGTCTTATTCAGTTGGGCATGGACACTCAGCATATTCCGGCTGCTGCGTACATTGGCAGAGACAGATTGCAGTGTTTTTATCCTGGGCAGCCGCGCACTTGCCACAAGTGTGGTAGTTTTAGGCACTTTTCTAGGGACTGTCCAGTGATTCTATGCACGATGTGTGGGAAACAGGGCCATGGGCCTAGAGATTGTTCAAATGTGAGGTGCAATCTGTGTGGTGAGTCGGGTCATCCATATAGTCGTTGCCCGCAGGCTCAGCACAACGATGGGCCCAGTCGTCGTGATCGTTGGGCAGTGAGGGATGATGAGGATGAGGATGATGAGCCTGCAGAGACTGGTCAACTGGGTACTGCACAGGAGCTGGCCGCAGACTTAGAGGTGATTGCGGAAATTACTAAGGGATTGGAGGAGAGGTCGGCAAGAATTTCACCAGGAAAGACAGGAGGGGGCGGGAGTCAGAGTATCTCCACTGTTGCAAAGGGCAAAATGTTGGTAGCGGGAGGCCAGGTGGGGGATGGTAGGACTGAGGAGAGTGAAAGAGTGGAGAGGGCTGTTTCATTGAGGGTGGGTTCAGTTCCTACAGAGGTGCCGTTTACTGCAGTGAAGGGTGGTGCAAAGAGGGTGTCTCCTCTAGGAGATACTGTTGTGTGTTCCAACAGGTTCGAGGCTCTGTCATCTGATGACGAGAGGGAGGAGGATGTGGTTACTGCTGAGGAAGTGAGCATGGTTCCTAGCAAGGTTGCTAAATCCCTTAAGGGGAAGGAGAAGCAAAAGGGATCAAAAAAGGTGCCTCAGGTGTGCAAGGAGGTTGTGGATAAATTGATTGAGGAGGCCAGGCCCAAGAGGGGTAGACCAAGGAGGAGGGGGGGAAGGCTTTGGATAAGTCTACCGGTGAGCAGGAGGATTCTGGTGAGAAGCATGGTGTATGGGATCCATATATTGAGGGGCCTAAGCCTGATATGGAGGTAGTGGTGGAGATGTGCCAGGAGACGGTCATAGGTCAGGAGACCGAGGAGGTGAAGGAGGTGGAAGTAGTGGAGGAAACTCCGGAATTTATGGATGTTGGCTCGGGTGATCCTGGAGGGTCTTCTGTAGAAGATCTGGGTGGGGATCCTCCTGAGGTCTTGTCAGGTGTTTTGGCAGCTCCAAAGGCCCCAGATCCTGGTCCACTTCCGCTTGTGGAGGTGCGTGAGGGTGGGGGGTCTGGAGTTGGAGGGTCAGATGACCCACAGGGTGAGGCTTTGGCCTCTGCAGCTGATGGTGTGAATGTGGTGGAGGGTGAGTTGGAAGAGGTGTCTTTGTCGGGTGATGGCCATCTTCCTTTTGGGGTAACGTGTAAGCGATCAGTCTCCTCAGACGAGGATTCTGATCGTCAGATAAAGAAAAAGTGAGTTGTAGTCCTACCTTTTATAATTCAGACATATGGCTCCCCAACCCATACGATGCGCCACCATTAATGTGGCTTCCGTTCTTTCCGAGCGTGCTCGTTTTATGGCCTTTGATTTTTTCAGCACGGTTGATGCTGATTTTTTGTTTTTGCAGGAGACTCATGTGGGGGATTTGACCACTCTTCATAGGGCGAAAGCTCAGTGGAGGCGTGGTCCGTCCTTCTGGTCTCTTGCGGCCGAGCCGTACGGTGGGGTGGCGGTTCTTTTTACCGGTATGGTAACCATACACAGAATTATAGAGTTGCAGGTAGGTAGGTGCATGGTTTTGGACATTAATCTAAGGGGGCAAGATCTTAGGCTGATTAACGTCTATGGACCGCAGTCGGCTTGGGATCGGAAGTGCCTTTTTGGATTAATAAAACCGTTTCTTTTTACGGCCCAGCAGATTGTCTTTGGTGGCGATTTCAACACTGTCATTAGGCTCAAAGACAGGGGAGGTGCCAGGTCATCTCTGGGCTATGATGCAAATTTTTTAGTAGGTATGGTTAGAGAGGCTGGTCTGGTTGATGTGCATGTTCGCCATTTTCCGGACCTCACGGGTTTCACATACTTTTGTGGTAGTCGTAGATCTAGAATAGACAGGTTTTTTGTTAAGGGGTCTTCGAAAACTTTGCCTCCAGAGGTGAAGCCGGTAGAATTCTCCGACCACGTTTTTCTTTCTGTTACTTTGAATGTTTCAGAGACTCCTCAGAAAGGACGGGGCCTATGGCGCTTGAATTCAGAACTTCTGAAGGAGGAGAGGGTCAGTCAGTCTTTTAGAGACTTCTTTCAATCACAGGAGTCACTTCTGGAGGCTGGCTGGAGTAGGTCGGAGTGGTGGGAGGTATGTAAGAAGAGGACTCGGGGGTTCTTTCAGAGGCTGATAGCCCGGAGGAACTTGAGAAAAAGGTGCATCGTCCACAGATTGAGGAAAGAATTGAATTTCTTGATCTCTGAGGGTGGAGATGGTGGGGAAATCTCCCGGGTGAAGGCTCAGCTAAGGGAATTTCAGTATAGTCGTCTGGCTTCTTTGGTTCTGGAGAGGGATTATGGTAAGTACCACTCGCCTGATCCCTACCAGAGTTGCAGAAGAGCGGTCGATTTGAGGGAGATCAGGGGCCTCTGTGATGATCAGGGTACTCTCCGTGATGATAAGGAAGGTATCTTGGGAGTCATTGGGTCATATTACTCTGATCTCTTGGCTGAGCAGCCACTCATCAGAGAGAGGATGGAGACTTTTCTGAGGGAGACGCCAGGGCTCAAAGGACTTGATGCCTCTTTTGACTCCTTGGGTAATGATGTGACGGTGGAGGAAGTCAGGATAGCCATAGGCGGATTGTCTATCAAAAAGTCCCCAGGACCAGATGGTTTAACCTCTGAGTTTTATCAGGTATTTTCAGACATCCTGGCTCCTCGCCTTATGGAGGTATATAATGAGTGCCTGGGTGAGGGGTTGCTCCCTCCTTCCATGAGGTCATCCGCCCTCATATTATTGTCCAAGGGTAAGGATCCGTCTCGTATTGAGAATTGGCGCCCCATCGCTCTTCTCAATACAGATAGGAAGATCTTGGCAAAAATCTTCTTTAATAGGCTGATGGAAATTTCCGGGCTGGTACTGTCTCCGTCTCAGCACTGCACCGTGAAGGGCCGTAGTACATTTAGTGCTGTCCTTGGCGTCCGGGAGGCCGTGGAACGGTGTCGTGCTGAGAAGTGGGGTAAGTACTTACTGGCATTGGACCAGTCCAAGGCCTTTGACCGTGTGAATCACAAGTACTTGTGGGCTGTGCTGGAGTGGTATGGTATTCCAACAAGGGTGGTTGATTGGCTTCGTGTTATTTACTGCCAGGCCGAAAGCTTCCCACTTGTGAATGGTTGGGTGGGCCCTGCTTTCAGGGTTGACTCCGGTGTTCGTCAGGGATGTCCCCTGAGCCCTCTCTTGTATGTGTTCGCGATTGATCCCTTCGTGAGGAGGATGGATTGTGGCACTGTGAGGGGGGTGCAGCTGGGCCCGGAGGCTCCGTTGAGAGTGGTGGCTTACGCTGATGATGTTACGGTAGTCCTGTCTTCGGAGGCAGAGGCGCGTGATGTGGAATATCTCATCTCAGAATACTCTGAAGCCTCGTGCTCAAGGGTGAACCAGGACAAGTGTGAAGCTTTCTGGATGGGGGAGGAAGGTGCTGAATTTGGCCTTCCGGACAGCCTTCCCCGGGCCAGTCCTGAAATTACGATCTTAGGTATAACATTTGACCATGGCGATTATGCCACCCGTAATTGGGATAGTAGGTTGGAAAACGCTACCAGGAAGGTGCAAGTCTGGAGGAAATGGAAGTTTTCTTACAGGGAAAGGATTCACTTGTGCAAAACCTATCTGGTCCCTATTTTTCTGTATGTCAGTTATGTATGTTTTTTGCCAGAGTCTTTGTGGACCAAGGTGAACGCCCTGTTCTTCTTTCTTTTGTGGGGGAATAGGATGAACATCGTCAAGAGAGGGATAACCTACAGGTTGAGGGAGGAAGGTGGACTAGGCATGGTCAGTCCGGTGGTTTTCTTTGCCACAACCTTTATTAAGATGAATCTTGGTGGTCTGTTTTTGGACGGCCTCCCTCAATGGGTAGAGAGTTTTAGAGCCTGGGTGTCTCCCTTTCTTGATTTGTGGTATGATGACGGCCGTGTAAGAACCCTCAGAGTCCAGAGTGGATACCTCCCGGCCTACGTCATCCTGTGCTTGAAGGTGACAAGGCGTTGGGGGTTGACGGTGAGTGATGTCAAAACCTTCTCCAGGAAGCAGTTGGGGAGAAGCATTTTGCGCTCTCACTTTTATGCTCCGCTGTCGCTGAAAGACTGCCCAGGCATTATTCGCTCAGATGGGATCTCACTGTTGTTATCGGAGAGAATTCCACTGAAGTTCAGGGATATTGCTTGGCTCTCCTTCCAAGGGAGGCTTTACGTGAGGGGAAATATCAAGAGTCGGAGTGCCAATGATCGTGATTGTCCACGTGAGGAGTGTCTAGGGGAGGAGGAGACAATGGACCACTTCCTCTTGAAATGTCCCTTTAATGTGAAGGTTTGTAGGCAGGTCTCAAGGGCTTTACGTATCCCGTGTCTTTCGGGGCTGAGTTACCCTGAGTGGGCCTATGGAGCTTTCAAAGGGTATGGGCGATATGATTTGACCACTATTTACTTAGTCAGCTTAGCGGTTAGGTACTGCACGTGGAATGCACGGTGTTTACTTCCCTTGAGAAACAAAATCCTTCCCTGTGTAGAGGTGGTGGGTCATGTTCTTCACGAGGTTAAGGTACTGATGGAAATGGATAAAGAGAGGTTGGATGCTGTTGGGTGGTCTAGGCGGTGGAGACACCTAAAACCCCCTTAGTGGGTGGCTGACACCCTGTCTTTGTCCATACTTAGGCTTTCTATTCTATCACTTTCTACCGTAGATTTTGGTCCTTGTTTTTTGTTTGAAATGGTTTTACATGCAGCTAAGTGCTGTATCTCACTTTCTCTATGTCAATGGAGTTCGTGTTGGTAAGTTGGTGGGGGGTTTGTGGTGGTGGGATTGGTGGTGTATCTGTTGTCTTGTCATGGTGGTATGAATGGTTTCAGCTGCGCGGATCAACTTACTGTTAAGGCAGGTAGCCTGTTTGGTTTCTGTAATAATAAAACAAAACAAAACAAAAGTCTATTATGTATTAGTCTTGGTTAATGACTGTGGCCTAAGATTAGCTTAGGTTAAGTTTGTATTGTGGTTATGATTTGCATCTTCATATTGGGTATTGTGTTTTTATCTGTATCTGTATTATTTATTCTATACATGTGTTGCAATACCTTAATAAACGGAGTATGACCAAGACCCACAAATGTGATGTGAAATGGTTATTCTCCCATGTTGCGTTTAAGAGAAAACAGCAATTGCTCGTTTTAGGCCAAAATGCATTGAAAGCAATGGAAACCACAAAAGCACATACTTTGTGTTATCTCCTCTTGTAGCAAACACAGACAGCTCAAAATTTCACTGGATGTGTTGAAGACCAAGACCCACAAATGTGATGTGAAATGGTTATTCTCCCATGTTGCATTTAAGAGAAAACAGCAATTGCTCGTTTTAGGCCAAAATGCATTGAAAGCAATGGAAACAACAAAAGCGCATACTTTGAGTTATCTCCTCTTGTAGCAAACACAGACAGCTCAAAATTTCACTGGATGTGTTGAAGACCAAGACCCACAAATGTGATGTGAAATGGTTATTCTCCCATGTTGCGTTTAAGAGAAAACAGCAATTGCTCGTTTTAGGCCAAAATGCATTGAAAGCAATGGAAACCACAAAAGCGCATACTTTGTGTTATCTCCTCTTGTAGCAAACACAGACAGCTCAAAATTTCACTGGATGTGTTGAAGACCAAGACCCACAAATGTGATGTGAAATGGTTATTCTCCCATGTTGCGTTTAAGAGAAAACAGCAATTGCACGTTTTAGGCCAAAATGCATTGAAAGCAATGGAAACAACAAAAGCGCATACTTTGTGTTATCTCCTCTTGTAGCAAACACAGACAGCTCAAAATTTCACTGGATGTGTTGAAGACCAAGACCCACAAATGTGATGTGAAATGGTTTTTCTCCCATGTTGCGTTTAAGAGAAAACAGCAATTGCTCGTTTTAGGCCAAAATGCATTGAAAGCAATGGAAACCACAAAAGCGCATACTTTGTGTTATCTCCTCTTGTAGCAAACACAGACAGCTCAAAATTTCACTGGATGTGTTGAAGACCAAGACCCACAAATGTGATGTGAAATGGTTATTCTACCATGTTGCGTTTAAGAGAAAACAGCAATTGCTCGTTTTAGGCCAAAATGCATTGAAAGCAATGGAAACCACAAAAGCACATACTTTGTGTTATCTCCTCTTGTAGCAAACACAGACAGCTCAAAATTTCACTGGATGTGTTGAAGACCAAGACCCACAAATGTGATGTGAAATGGTTATTCTCCCATGTTGCGTTTAAGAGAAAACAGCAATTGCTCGTTTTAGGCCAAAATGCATTGAAAGCAATGGAAACAACAAAAGCGCATACTTTGTGTTATCTCCTCTTGTAGCAAACACAGACAGCTCAAAATTTCACTGGATGTGTTGAAGACCAAGACCCACAAATGTGATGTGAAATGGTTATTCTCCCATGTTGCGTTTAAGAGAAAACAGCAATTGCTCGTTTTAGGCCAAAATGCATTGAAAGCAATGGAAACAACAAAAGCGCATACTTTGTGTTATCTCCTCTTGTAGCAAACACAGACAGCTCAAAATTTCACTGGATGTGTTGAAGACCAAGACACACAAATGTGATGTGAAATGGTTTTTCTCTCATGTTGTGTTTAAGAGAAAACTGCAATTGCACGTTTTAGGCCAAAATGCATTGAAAGCAATGGAAATAACAAAAGCGCATACTTTGTGTTATCTCCTCTTGTAGCAAACACAGACAGCTCAAAATTTCACGAGATGTGTTGAAGACCAAGACCCACAAATGTGATGTGAAATGGTTATTCTCCCATGTTGCATTTAAGAGAAAACAGCAATTGCTCGTTTTAGGCCAAAATGCATTGAAAGCAATGGAAACAACAAAAGCGCATACTTTGTGTTATCTCCTCTTGTAGCAAACACAGACAGCTCAAAATTTCACTGGATGTGTTGAAGACCAAGACCCACAAATGTGATGTGAAATGGTTATTCTCCCATGTTGCGTTTAAGAGAAAACAGCAATTGCTCGTTTTAGGCCAAAATGCATTGAAAGCAATGGAAACCACAAAAGCACATACTTTGTGTTATCTCCTCTTGTAGCAAACACAGACAGCTCAAAATTTCACTGGATGTGTTGAAGACCAAGACCCACAAATGTGATGTGAAATGGTTATTCTCCCATGTTGCATTTAAGAGAAAACAGCAATTGCTCGTTTTAGGCCAAAATGCATTGAAAGCAATGGAAACAACAAAAGCGCATACTTTGTGTTATCTCCTCTTGTAGCAAACACAGACAGCTCAAAATTTCACTGGATGTGTTGAAGACCAAGACCAACAAATGTGATGTGAAATGGTTATTCTCCCATGTTGCGTTTAAGAGAAAACAGCAATTGCTCGTTTTAGGCCAAAATGCATTGAAAGCAATGGAAACCACAAAAGCGCATACTTTGTGTTATCTCCTCTTGTAGCAAACACAGACAGCTCAAAATTTCACTGGATGTGTTGAAGACCAAGACCCACAAATGTGATGTGAAATGGTTATTCTCCCATGTTGCGTTTAAGAGAAAACAGCAATTGCACGTTTTAGGCCAAAATGCATTGAAAGCAATGGAAACAACAAAAGCGCATACTTTGTGTTATCTCCTCTTGTAGCAAACACAGACAGCTCAAAATTTCACTGGATGTGTTGAAGACCAAGACCCACAAATGTGATGTGAAATGGTTTTTCTCCCATGTTGCGTTTAAGAGAAAACAGCAATTGCTCGTTTTAGGCCAAAATGCATTGAAAGCAATGGAAACCACAAAAGCGCATACTTTGTGTTATCTCCTCTTGTAGCAAACACAGACAGCTCAAAATTTCACTGGATGTGTTGAAGACCAAGACCCACAAATGTGATGTGAAATGGTTATTCTACCATGTTGCGTTTAAGAGAAAACAGCAATTGCTCGTTTTAGGCCAAAATGCATTGAAAGCAATGGAAACCACAAAAGCACATACTTTGTGTTATCTCCTCTTGTAGCAAACACAGACAGCTCAAAATTTCACTGGATGTGTTGAAGACCAAGACCCACAAATGTGATGTGAAATGGTTATTCTCCCATGTTGCGTTTAAGAGAAAACAGCAATTGCTCGTTTTAGGCCAAAATGCATTGAAAGCAATGGAAACAACAAAAGCGCATACTTTGTGTTATCTCCTCTTGTAGCAAACACAGACAGCTCAAAATTTCACTGGATGTGTTGAAGACCAAGACCCACAAATGTGATGTGAAATGGTTATTCTCCCATGTTGCGTTTAAGAGAAAACAGCAATTGCTCGTTTTAGGCCAAAATGCATTGAAAGCAATGGAAACAACAAAAGCGCATACTTTGTGTTATCTCCTCTTGTAGCAAACACAGACAGCTCAAAATTTCACTGGATGTGTTGAAGACCAAGACACACAAATGTGATGTGAAATGGTTTTTCTCTCATGTTGTGTTTAAGAGAAAACTGCAATTGCACGTTTTAGGCCAAAATGCATTGAAAGCAATGGAAATAACAAAAGCGCATACTTTGTGTTATCTCCTCTTGTAGCAAACACAGACAGCTCAAAATTTCACGAGATGTGTTGAAGACCAAGACCCACAAATGTGATGTGAAATGGTTATTCTCCCATGTTGCATTTAAGAGAAAACAGCAATTGCTCGTTTTAGGCCAAAATGCATTGAAAGCAATGGAAACAACAAAAGCGCATACTTTGTGTTATCTCCTCTTGTAGCAAACACAGACAGCTCAAAATTTCACTGGATGTGTTGAAGACCAAGACCCACAAATGTGATGTGAAATGGTTATTCTCCCATGTTGCGTTTAAGAGAAAACAGCAATTGCTCGTTTTAGGCCAAAATGCATTGAAAGCAATGGAAACCACAAAAGCGCATACTTTGTGTTATCTCCTCTTGTAGCAAACACAGACAGCTCAAAATTTCACTGGATGTGTTGAAGACCAAGACCCACAAATGTGATGTGAAATGGTTATTCTCCCATGTTGCGTTTAAGAGAAAACAGCAATTGCTCGTTTTAGGCCAAAATGCATTGAAAGCAATGGAAACCACAAAAGCGCATACTTTGTGTTATCTCCTCTTGTAGCAAACACAGACAGCTCAAAATTTCACTGGATGTGTTGAAGACCAAGACCCACAAATGTGATGTGAAATGGTTATTCTACCATGTTGCGTTTAAGAGAAAACAGCAATTGCTCGTTTTAGGCCAAAATGCATTGAAAGCAATGGAAACCACAAAAGCACATACTTTGTGTTATCTCCTCTTGTAGCAAACACAGACAGCTCAAAATTTCACTGGATGTGTTGAAGACCAAGACCCACAAATGTGATGTGAAATGGTTATTCTCCCATGTTGCGTTTAAGAGAAAACAGCAATTGCTCGTTTTAGGCCAAAATGCATTGAAAGCAATGGAAACAACAAAAGCGCATACTTTGTGTTATCTCCTCTTGTAGCAAACACAGACAGCTCAAAATTTCACTGGATGTGTTGAAGACCAAGACCCACAAATGTGATGTGAAATGGTTATTCTCCCATGTTGCGTTTAAGAGAAAACAGCAATTGCTCGTTTTAGGCCAAAATGCATTGAAAGCAATGGAAACAACAAAAGCGCATACTTTGTGTTATCTCCTCTTGTAGCAAACACAGACAGCTCAAAATTTCACTGGATGTGTTGAAGACCAAGACACACAAATGTGATGTGAAATGGTTTTTCTCTCATGTTGTGTTTAAGAGAAAACTGCAATTGCACGTTTTAGGCCAAAATGCATTGAAAGCAATGGAAATAACAAAAGCGCATACTTTGTGTTATCTCCTCTTGTAGCAAACACAGACAGCTCAAAATTTCACGAGATGTGTTGAAGACCAAGACCCACAAATGTGATGTGAAATGGTTATTCTCCCATGTTGCATTTAAGAGAAAACAGCAATTGCTCGTTTTAGGCCAAAATGCATTGAAAGCAATGGAAACAACAAAAGCGCATACTTTGTGTTATCTCCTCTTGTAGCAAACACAGACAGCTCAAAATTTCACTGGATGTGTTGAAGACCAAGACCCACAAATGTGATGTGAAATGGTTATTCTCCCATGTTGCGTTTAAGAGAAAACAGCAATTGCTCGTTTTAGGCCAAAATGCATTGAAAGCAATGGAAACCACAAAAGCGCATACTTTGTGTTATCTCCTCTTGTAGCAAACACAGACAGCTCAAAATTTCACTGGATGTGTTGAAGACCAAGACCCACAAATGTGATGTGAAATGGTTATTCTCCCATGTTGCGTTTAAGAGAAAACAGCAATTGCTCGTTTTAGGCCAAAATGCATTGAAAGCAATGGAAACAACAAAAGCGCATACTTTGTGTTATCTCCTCTTGTAGCAAACACAGACAGCTCAAAATTTCACTGGATGTGTTGAAGACCAAGACCCACAAATGTGATGTGAAATGGTTTTTCTCCCATGTTGCGTTTAAGAGAAAACAGCAATTGCTCGTTTTAGGCCAAAATGCATTGAAAGCAATGGAAACCACAAAAGCGCATACTTTGTGTTATCTCCTCTTGTAGCAAACACAGACAGCTCAAAATTTCACTGGATGTGTTGAAGACCAAGACCCACAAATGTGATGTGAAATGGTTATTCTACCATGTTGCGTTTAAGAGAAAACAGCAATTGCTCGTTTTAGGCCAAAATGCATTGAAAGCAATGGAAACCACAAAAGCACATACTTTGTGTTATCTCCTCTTGTAGCAAACACAGACAGCTCAAAATTTCACTGGATGTGTTGAAGACCAAGACCCACAAATGTGATGTGAAATGGTTATTCTCCCATGTTGCGTTTAAGAGAAAACAGCAATTGCTCGTTTTAGGCCAAAATGCATTGAAAGCAATGGAAACAACAAAAGCGCATACTTTGTGTTATCTCCTCTTGTAGCAAACACAGACAGCTCAAAATTTCACTGGATGTGTTGAAGACCAAGACCCACAAATGTGATGTGAAATGGTTATTCTCCCATGTTGCGTTTAAGAGAAAACAGCAATTGCTCGTTTTAGGCCAAAATGCATTGAAAGCAATGGAAACAACAAAAGCGCATACTTTGTGTTATCTCCTCTTGTAGCAAACACAGACAGCTCAAAATTTCACTGGATGTGTTGAAGACCAAGACACACAAATGTGATGTGAAATGGTTTTTCTCTCATGTTGTGTTTAAGAGAAAACTGCAATTGCACGTTTTAGGCCAAAATGCATTGAAAGCAATGGAAATAACAAAAGCGCATACTTTGTGTTATCTCCTCTTGTAGCAAACACAGACAGCTCAAAATTTCACTAGATGTGTTGAAGACCAAGACCCACAAATGTGATGTGAAATGGTTATTCTCCCATGTTGCATTTAAGAGAAAACAGCAATTGCTCGTTTTAGGCCAAAATGCATTGAAAGCAATGGAAACAACAAAAGCGCATACTTTGTGTTATCTCCTCTTGTAGCAAACACAGACAGCTCAAAATTTCACTGGATGTGTTGAAGACCAAGACCCACAAATGTGATGTGAAATGGTTATTCTCCCATGTTGCGTTTAAGAGAAAACAGCAATTGCTCGTTTTAGGCCAAAATGCATTGAAAGCAATGGAAACCACAAAAGCACATACTTTGTGTTATCTCCTCTTGTAGCAAACACAGACAGCTCAAAATTTCACTGGATGTGTTGAAGACCAAGACCCACAAATGTGATGTGAAATGGTTATTCTCCCATGTTGCATTTAAGAGAAAACAGCAATTGCTCGTTTTAGGCCAAAATGCATTGAAAGCAATGGAAACAACAAAAGCGCATACTTTGTGTTATCTCCTCTTGTAGCAAACACAGACAGCTCAAAATTTCACTGGATGTGTTGAAGACCAAGACCAACAAATGTGATGTGAAATGGTTATTCTCCCATGTTGCGTTTAAGAGAAAACAGCAATTGCTCGTTTTAGGCCAAAATGCATTGAAAGCAATGGAAACCACAAAAGCGCATACTTTGTGTTATCTCCTCTTGTAGCAAACACAGACAGCTCAAAATTTCACTGGATGTGTTGAAGACCAAGACCCACAAATGTGATGTGAAATGGTTATTCTCCCATGTTGCGTTTAAGAGAAAACAGCAATTGCACGTTTTAGGCCAAAATGCATTGAAAGCAATGGAAACAACAAAAGCGCATACTTTGTGTTATCTCCTCTTGTAGCAAACACAGACAGCTCAAAATTTCACTGGATGTGTTGAAGACCAAGACCCACAAATGTGATGTGAAATGGTTTTTCTCCCATGTTGCGTTTAAGAGAAAACAGCAATTGCTCGTTTTAGGCCAAAATGCATTGAAAGCAATGGAAACCACAAAAGCGCATACTTTGTGTTATCTCCTCTTGTAGCAAACACAGACAGCTCAAAATTTCACTGGATGTGTTGAAGACCAAGACCCACAAATGTGATGTGAAATGGTTATTCTACCATGTTGCGTTTAAGAGAAAACAGCAATTGCTCGTTTTAGGCCAAAATGCATTGAAAGCAATGGAAACCACAAAAGCACATACTTTGTGTTATCTCCTCTTGTAGCAAACACACACAGCTCAAAATTTCACTGGATGTGTTGAAGACCAAGACCCACAAATGTGATGTGAAATGGTTATTCTCCCATGTTGCGTTTAAGAGAAAACAGCAATTGCTCGTTTTAGGCCAAAATGCATTGAAAGCAATGGAAACAACAAAAGCGCATACTTTGTGTTATCTCCTCTTGTAGCAAACACAGACAGCTCAAAATTTCACTGGATGTGTTGAAGACCAAGACCCACAAATGTGATGTGAAATGGTTATTCTCCCATGTTGCGTTTAAGAGAAAACAGCAATTGCTCGTTTTAGGCCAAAATGCATTGAAAGCAATGGAAACAACAAAAGCGCATACTTTGTGTTATCTCCTCTTGTAGCAAACACAGACAGCTCAAAATTTCACTGGATGTGTTGAAGACCAAGACACACAAATGTGATGTGAAATGGTTTTTCTCTCATGTTGTGTTTAAGAGAAAACTGCAATTGCACGTTTTAGGCCAAAATGCATTGAAAGCAATGGAAATAACAAAAGCGCATACTTTGTGTTATCTCCTCTTGTAGCAAACACAGACAGCTCAAAATTTCACGAGATGTGTTGAAGACCAAGACCAACAAATGTGATGTGAAATGGTTATTCTCCCATGTTGCATTTAAGAGAAAACAGCAATTGCTCGTTTTAGGCCAAAATGCATTGAAAGCAATGGAAACAACAAAAGCGCATACTTTGTGTTATCTCCTCTTGTAGCAAACACAGACAGCTCAAAATTTCACTGGATGTGTTGAAGACCAAGACCCACAAATGTGATGTGAAATGGTTATTCTCCCATGTTGCGTTTAAGAGAAAACAGCAATTGCTCGTTTTAGGCCAAAATGCATTGAAAGCAATGGAAACCACAAAAGCGCATACTTTGTGTTATCTCCTCTTGTAGCAAACACAGACAGCTCAAAATTTCACTGGATGTGTTGAAGACCAAGACCCACAAATGTGATGTGAAATGGTTATTCTCCCATGTTGCGTTTAAGAGAAAACAGCAATTGCTCGTTTTAGGCCAAAATGCATTGAAAGCAATGGAAACAACAAAAGCGCATACTTTGTGTTATCTCCTCTTGTAGCAAACACAGACAGCTCAAAATTTCACTGGATGTGTTGAAGACCAAGACCCACAAATGTGATGTGAAATGGTTATTCTCCCATGTTGCGTTTAAGAGAAAACAGCAATTGCACGTTTTAGGCCAAAATGCATTGAAAGCAATGGAAACAACAAAAGCGCATACTTTGTGTTATCTCCTCTTGTAGCAAACACAGACAGCTCAAAATTTCACGAGATGTGTTGAAGACCAAGACCCACAAATATGATGTGAAATGGTTTTTCTCCCATGTTGCGTTTAAGAGAAAACAGCAATTGCTCGTTTTAGGCCAAAATGCATTGAAAGCAATGGAAACCACAAAAGCGCATACTTTGTGTTATCTCCTCTTGTAGCAAACACAGACAGCTCAAAATTTCACTGGATGTGTTGAAGACCAAGACCCACAAATGTGATGTGAAATGGTTATTCTCCCATGTTGCGTTTAAGAGAAAACAGCAATTGCTCGTTTTAGGCCAAAATGCATTGAAAGCAATGGAAACAACAAAAGCGCATACTTTGTGTTATCTCCTCTTGTAGCAAACACAGACAGCTCAAAATTTCACTGGATGTGTTGAAGACCAAGACCCACAAAGGTGATGTGAAATGGTTTTTCTCTCATGTTGTGTTTAAGAGAAAACTGCAATTGCACGTTTTAGGCCAAAATGCATTGAAAGCAATGGAAATAACAAAAGCGCATACTTTGTGTTATCTCCTCTTGTAGCAAACACAGACAGCTCAAAATTTCACTGGATGTGTTGAAGACCAAGACCCACAAATGTGATGTGAAATGGTTATTCTCCCATGTTGCGTTTAAGAGAAAACAGCAATTGCTCATTTTAGGCCAAAATGCATTGAAAGCAATGGAAACCACAAAAGCGCATACTTTGTGTTATCTCCTCTTGTAGCAAACACAGACAGCTCAAAATTTCACGAGATGTGTTGAAGACCAAGACCCACAAATGTGATGTGAAATGGTTTTTCTCCCATGTTGCGTTTAAGAGAAAACAGCAATTGCTCGTTTTAGGCCAAAATGCATTGAAAGCAATGGAAACCACAAAAGCGCATACTTTGTGTTATCTCCTCTTGTAGCAAACACAGACAGCTCAAAATTTCACTGGATGTGTTGAAGACCAAGACCCACAAATGTGATGTGAAATGGTTATTCTCCCATGTTGCGTTTAAGAGAAAACAGCAATTGCTCGTTTTAGGCCAAAATGCATTGAAAGCAATGGAAACCACAAAAGCACATACTTTGTGTTATCTCCTCTTGTAGCAAACACAGACAGCTCAAAATTTCACTGGATGTGTTGAAGACCAAGACCCACAAATGTGATGTGAAATGGTTATTCTCCCATGTTGCGTTTAAGAGAAAACAGCAATTGCTCGTTTTAGGCCAAAATGCATTGAAAGCAATGGAAACAACAAAAGCGCATACTTTGTGTTATCTCCTCTTGTAGCAAACACAGACAGCTCAAAATTTCACTGGATGTGTTGAAGACCAAGACCCACAAATGTGATGTGAAATGGTTATTCTCCCATGTTGCGTTTAAGAGAAAACAGCAATTGCTCGTTTTAGGCCAAAATGCATTGAAAGCAATGGAAACCACAAAAGCGCATACTTTGTGTTATCTCCTCTTGTAGCAAACACAGACAGCTCAAAATTTCACTGGATGTGTTGAAGACCAAGACCCACAAATGTGATGTGAAATGGTTATTCTCCCATGTTGCGTTTAAGAGAAAACAGCAATTGCACGTTTTAGGCCAAAATGCATTGAAAGCAATGGAAACAACAAAAGCGCATACTTTGTGTTATCTCCTCTTGTAGCAAACACAGACAGCTCAAAATTTCACTGGATGTGTTGAAGACCAAGACCCACAAATGTGATGTGAAATGGTTTTTCTCCCATGTTGCGTTTAAGAGAAAACAGCAATTGCTCGTTTTAGGCCAAAATGCATTGAAAGCAATGGAAACCACAAAAGCGCATACTTTGTGTTATCTCCTCTTGTAGCAAACACAGACAGCTCAAAATTTCACTGGATGTGTTGAAGACCAAGACCCACAAATGTGATGTGAAATGGTTATTCTACCATGTTGCGTTTAAGAGAAAACAGCAATTGCTCGTTTTAGGCCAAAATGCATTGAAAGCAATGGAAACCACAAAAGCACATACTTTGTGTTATCTCCTCTTGTAGCAAACACAGACAGCTCAAAATTTCACTGGATGTGTTGAAGACCAAGACCCACAAATGTGATGTGAAATGGTTATTCTCCCATGTTGCGTTTAAGAGAAAACAGCAATTGCTCGTTTTAGGCCAAAATGCATTGAAAGCAATGGAAACAACAAAAGCGCATACTTTGTGTTATCTCCTCTTGTAGCAAACACAGACAGCTCAAAATTTCACTGGATGTGTTGAAGACCAAGACCCACAAATGTGATGTGAAATGGTTATTCTCCCATGTTGCGTTTAAGAGAAAACAGCAATTGCTCGTTTTAGGCCAAAATGCATTGAAAGCAATGGAAACAACAAAAGCGCATACTTTGTGTTATCTCCTCTTGTAGCAAACACAGACAGCTCAAAATTTCACTGGATGTGTTGAAGACCAAGACACACAAATGTGATGTGAAATGGTTTTTCTCTCATGTTGTGTTTAAGAGAAAACAGCAATTGCTCGTTTTAGGCCAAAATGCATTGAAAGCAATGGAAACAACAAAAGCGCATACTTTGTGTTATCTCCTCTTGTAGCAAACACAGACAGCTCAAAATTTCACTGGATGTGTTGAAGACCAAGACCCACAAATGTGATGTGAAATGGTTATTCTCCCATGTTGCGTTTAAGAGAAAACAGCAATTGCTCGTTTTAGGCCAAAATGCATTGAAAGCAATGGAAACCACAAAAGCGCATACTTTGTGTTATCTCCTCTTGTAGCAAACACAGACAGCTCAAAATTTCACTGGATGTGTTAAAGACCAAGACCCACAAATGTGATGTGAAATGGTTATTCTCCCATGTTGCGTTTAAGAGAAAACAGCAATTGCTCGTTTTAGGCCAAAATGCATTGAAAGCAATGGAAACAACAAAAGCGCATACTTTGTGTTATCTCCTCTTGTAGCAAACATAGACAGCTCAAAATTTCACTGGATGTGTTGAAGACCAAGACCCACAAATGTGATGTGAAATGGTTATTCTCCCATGTTGCGTTTAAGAGAAAACAGCAATTGCACGTTTTAGGCCAAAATGCATTGAAAGCAATGGAAACCACAAAAGCGCATACTTTGTGTTATCTCCTCTTGTAGCAAACACAGACAGCTCAAAATTTCACTGGATGTGTTGAAGACCAAGACCCACAAATGTGATGTGAAATGGTTATTCTCCCATGTTGCGTTTAAGAGAAAACAGCAATTGCACGTTTTAGGCCAAAATGCATTGAAAGCAATGGAAACAACAAAAGCGCATACTTTGTGTTATCTCCTCTTGTAGCAAACACAGACAGCTCAAAATTTCACTGGATGTGTTGAAGACCAAGACCCACAAATGTGATGTGAAATGGTTTTTCTCCCATGTTGCGTTTAAGAGAAAACAGCAATTGCTCGTTTTAGGCCAAAATGCATTGAAAGCAATGGAAACAACAAAAGCGCATACTTTGTGTTATCTCCTCTTGTAGCAAACACAGACAGCTCAAAATTTCACTGGATGTGTTGAAGACCAAGACCCACAAATCTGATGTGAAATGGTTATTCTCCCATGTTGCGTTTAAGAGAAAACAGCAATTGCTCGTTTTAGGCCAAAATGCATTGAAAGCAATGGAAACCACAAAAGCGCATACTTTGTGTTATCTCCTCTTGTAGCAAACACAGACAGCTCAAAATTTCACTGGATGTGTTAAAGACCAAGACCCACAAATGTGATGTGAAATGGTTATTCTCCCATGTTGCGTTTAAGAGAAAACAGCAATTGCTCGTTTTAGGCCAAAATGCATTGAAAGCAATGGAAACAACAAAAGCGCATACTTTGTGTTATCTCCTCTTGTAGCAAACATAGACAGCTCAAAATTTCACTGGATGTGTTGAAGACCAAGACCCACAAATGTGATGTGAAATGGTTATTCTCCCATGTTGCGTTTAAGAGAAAACAGCAATTGCACGTTTTAGGCCAAAATGCATTGAAAGCAATGGAAACAACAAAAGCGCATACTTTGTGTTATCTCCTCTTGTAGCAAACACAGACAGCTCAAAATTTCACGAGATGTGTTGAAGACCAAGACCCACAAATATGATGTGAAATGGTTTTTCTCCCATGTTGCGTTTAAGAGAAAACAGCAATTGCTCGTTTTAGGCCAAAATGCATTGAAAGCAATGGAAACCACAAAAGCGCATACTTTGTGTTATCTCCTCTTGTAGCAAACACAGACAGCTCAAAATTTCACTGGATGTGTTGAAGACCAAGACCCACAAATGTGATGTGAAATGGTTATTCTCCCATGTTGCGTTTAAGAGAAAACAGCAATTGCTCGTTTTAGGCCAAAATGCATTGAAAGCAATGGAAACAACAAAAGCGCATACTTTGTGTTATCTCCTCTTGTAGCAAACACAGACAGCTCAAAATTTCACTGGATGTGTTGAAGACCAAGACCCACAAATGTGATGTGAAATGGTTATTCTCCCATGTTGCATTTAAAAGAAAACAGCAATTGCTCGTTTTAGGCCAAAATGCATTGAAAGCAATGGAAACCACAAAAGCGCATACTTTGTGTTATCTCCTCTTGTAGCAAACACAGACAGCTCAAAATTTCACTGGATGTGTTGAAGACCAAGACCCACAAATGTGATGTGAAATGG
Source organism: Taudactylus pleione (assembly GCA_031769625.1). NCBI lineage: Eukaryota > Metazoa > Chordata > Amphibia > Anura > Myobatrachidae > Taudactylus > Taudactylus pleione. Next base: position 19,616 of record JAUIMM010002197.1, read on the forward strand.
TTATTCTCCCATGTTGCGTTTAAGAGAAAACAGCAATTGCTCGTTTTAGGCCAAAATGCATTGAAAGCAATGGAAACAACAAAAGCGCATACTTTGTGTTATCTCCTCTTGTAGCAAACACAGACAGCTCAAAATTTCACTGGATGTGTTGAAGACCAAGACCCACAAATGTGATGTGAAATGGTTATTCTCCCATGTTGCGTTTAAGAGAAAACAGCAATTGCACGTTTTAGGCCAAAATGCATTGAAAGCAATGGAAACAACAAAAGCGCATACTTTGTGTTATCTCCTCTTGTAGCAAACACAGACAGCTCAAAATTTCACGAGATGTGTTGAAGACCAAGACCCACAAATATGATGTGAAATGGTTTTTCTCCCATGTTGCGTTTAAGAGAAAACAGCAATTGCTCGTTTTAGGCCAAAATGCATTGAAAGCAATGGAAACCACAAAAGCGCATACTTTGTGTTATCTCCTCTTGTAGCAAACACAGACAGCTCAAAATTTCACTGGATGTGTTGAAGACCAAGACCCACAAATGTGATGTGAAATGGTTATTCTCCCATGTTGCGTTTAAGAGAAAACAGCAATTGCTCGTTTTAGGCCAAAATGCATTGAAAGCAATGGAAACAACAAAAGCGCATACTTTGTGTTATCTCCTCTTGTAGCAAACACAGACAGCTCAAAATTTCACTGGATGTGTTGAAGACCAAGACCCACAAAGGTGATGTGAAATGGTTTTTCTCTCATGTTGTGTTTAAGAGAAAACTGCAATTGCACGTTTTAGGCCAAAATGCATTGAAAGCAATGGAAATAACAAAAGCGCATACTTTGTGTTATCTCCTCTTGTAGCAAACACAGACAGCTCAAAATTTCACTGGATGTGTTGAAGACCAAGACCCACAAATGTGATGTGAAATGGTTATTCTCCCATGTTGCGTTTAAGAGAAAACAGCAATTGCTCATTTTAGGCCAAAATGCATTGAAAGCAATGGAAACCACAAAAGCGCATACTTTGTGTTATCTCCTCTTGTAGCAAACACAGACAGCTCAAAATTTCACGAGATGTGTTGAAGACCAAGACCCACAAATGTGATGTGAAATGGTTTTTCTCCCATGTTGCGTTTAAGAGAAAACAGCAATTGCTCGTTTTAGGCCAAAATGCATTGAAAGCAATGGAAACCACAAAAGCGCATACTTTGTGTTATCTCCTCTTGTAGCAAACACAGACAGCTCAAAATTTCACTGGATGTGTTGAAGACCAAGACCCACAAATGTGATGTGAAATGGTTATTCTCCCATGTTGCGTTTAAGAGAAAACAGCAATTGCTCGTTTTAGGCCAAAATGCATTGAAAGCAATGGAAACCACAAAAGCACATACTTTGTGTTATCTCCTCTTGTAGCAAACACAGACAGCTCAAAATTTCACTGGATGTGTTGAAGACCAAGACCCACAAATGTGATGTGAAATGGTTATTCTCCCATGTTGCGTTTAAGAGAAAACAGCAATTGCTCGTTTTAGGCCAAAATGCATTGAAAGCAATGGAAACAACAAAAGCGCATACTTTGTGTTATCTCCTCTTGTAGCAAACACAGACAGCTCAAAATTTCACTGGATGTGTTGAAGACCAAGACCCACAAATGTGATGTGAAATGGTTATTCTCCCATGTTGCGTTTAAGAGAAAACAGCAATTGCTCGTTTTAGGCCAAAATGCATTGAAAGCAATGGAAACCACAAAAGCGCATACTTTGTGTTATCTCCTCTTGTAGCAAACACAGACAGCTCAAAATTTCACTGGATGTGTTGAAGACCAAGACCCACAAATGTGATGTGAAATGGTTATTCTCCCATGTTGCGTTTAAGAGAAAACAGCAATTGCACGTTTTAGGCCAAAATGCATTGAAAGCAATGGAAACAACAAAAGCGCATACTTTGTGTTATCTCCTCTTGTAGCAAACACAGACAGCTCAAAATTTCACTGGATGTGTTGAAGACCAAGACCCACAAATGTGATGTGAAATGGTTTTTCTCCCATGTTGCGTTTAAGAGAAAACAGCAATTGCTCGTTTTAGGCCAAAATGCATTGAAAGCAATGGAAACCACAAAAGCGCATACTTTGTGTTATCTCCTCTTGTAGCAAACACAGACAGCTCAAAATTTCACTGGATGTGTTGAAGACCAAGACCCACAAATGTGATGTGAAATGGTTATTCTACCATGTTGCGTTTAAGAGAAAACAGCAATTGCTCGTTTTAGGCCAAAATGCATTGAAAGCAATGGAAACCACAAAAGCACATACTTTGTGTTATCTCCTCTTGTAGCAAACACAGACAGCTCAAAATTTCACTGGATGTGTTGAAGACCAAGACCCACAAATGTGATGTGAAATGGTTATTCTCCCATGTTGCGTTTAAGAGAAAACAGCAATTGCTCGTTTTAGGCCAAAATGCATTGAAAGCAATGGAAACAACAAAAGCGCATACTTTGTGTTATCTCCTCTTGTAGCAAACACAGACAGCTCAAAATTTCACTGGATGTGTTGAAGACCAAGACCCACAAATGTGATGTGAAATGGTTATTCTCCCATGTTGCGTTTAAGAGAAAACAGCAATTGCTCGTTTTAGGCCAAAATGCATTGAAAGCAATGGAAACAACAAAAGCGCATACTTTGTGTTATCTCCTCTTGTAGCAAACACAGACAGCTCAAAATTTCACTGGATGTGTTGAAGACCAAGACACACAAATGTGATGTGAAATGGTTTTTCTCTCATGTTGTGTTTAAGAGAAAACAGCAATTGCTCGTTTTAGGCCAAAATGCATTGAAAGCAATGGAAACAACAAAAGCGCATACTTTGTGTTATCTCCTCTTGTAGCAAACACAGACAGCTCAAAATTTCACTGGATGTGTTGAAGACCAAGACCCACAAATGTGATGTGAAATGGTTATTCTCCCATGTTGCGTTTAAGAGAAAACAGCAATTGCTCGTTTTAGGCCAAAATGCATTGAAAGCAATGGAAACCACAAAAGCGCATACTTTGTGTTATCTCCTCTTGTAGCAAACACAGACAGCTCAAAATTTCACTGGATGTGTTAAAGACCAAGACCCACAAATGTGATGTGAAATGGTTATTCTCCCATGTTGCGTTTAAGAGAAAACAGCAATTGCTCGTTTTAGGCCAAAATGCATTGAAAGCAATGGAAACAACAAAAGCGCATACTTTGTGTTATCTCCTCTTGTAGCAAACATAGACAGCTCAAAATTTCACTGGATGTGTTGAAGACCAAGACCCACAAATGTGATGTGAAATGGTTATTCTCCCATGTTGCGTTTAAGAGAAAACAGCAATTGCACGTTTTAGGCCAAAATGCATTGAAAGCAATGGAAACCACAAAAGCGCATACTTTGTGTTATCTCCTCTTGTAGCAAACACAGACAGCTCAAAATTTCACTGGATGTGTTGAAGACCAAGACCCACAAATGTGATGTGAAATGGTTATTCTCCCATGTTGCGTTTAAGAGAAAACAGCAATTGCACGTTTTAGGCCAAAATGCATTGAAAGCAATGGAAACAACAAAAGCGCATACTTTGTGTTATCTCCTCTTGTAGCAAACACAGACAGCTCAAAATTTCACTGGATGTGTTGAAGACCAAGACCCACAAATGTGATGTGAAATGGTTTTTCTCCCATGTTGCGTTTAAGAGAAAACAGCAATTGCTCGTTTTAGGCCAAAATGCATTGAAAGCAATGGAAACAACAAAAGCGCATACTTTGTGTTATCTCCTCTTGTAGCAAACACAGACAGCTCAAAATTTCACTGGATGTGTTGAAGACCAAGACCCACAAATGTGATGTGAAATGGTTATTCTCCCATGTTGCGTTTAAGAGAAAACAGCAATTGCTCGTTTTAGGCCAAAATGCATTGAAAGCAATGGAAACCACAAAAGCGCATACTTTGTGTTATCTCCTCTTGTAGCAAACACAGACAGCTCAAAATTTCACTGGATGTGTTAAAGACCAAGACCCACAAATGTGATGTGAAATGGTTATTCTCCCATGTTGCGTTTAAGAGAAAACAGCAATTGCTCGTTTTAGGCCAAAATGCATTGAAAGCAATGGAAACAACAAAAGCGCATACTTTGTGTTATCTCCTCTTGTAGCAAACATAGACAGCTCAAAATTTCACTGGATGTGTTGAAGACCAAGACCCACAAATGTGATGTGAAATGGTTATTCTCCCATGTTGCGTTTAAGAGAAAACAGCAATTGCACGTTTTAGGCCAAAATGCATTGAAAGCAATGGAAACAACAAAAGCGCATACTTTGTGTTATCTCCTCTTGTAGCAAACACAGACAGCTCAAAATTTCACGAGATGTGTTGAAGACCAAGACCCACAAATATGATGTGAAATGGTTTTTCTCCCATGTTGCGTTTAAGAGAAAACAGCAATTGCTCGTTTTAGGCCAAAATGCATTGAAAGCAATGGAAACCACAAAAGCGCATACTTTGTGTTATCTCCTCTTGTAGCAAACACAGACAGCTCAAAATTTCACTGGATGTGTTGAAGACCAAGACCCACAAATGTGATGTGAAATGGTTATTCTCCCATGTTGCGTTTAAGAGAAAACAGCAATTGCTCGTTTTAGGCCAAAATGCATTGAAAGCAATGGAAACAACAAAAGTGCATACTTTGTGTTATCTCCTCTTGTAGCAAACACAGACAGCTCAAAATTTCACTGGATGTGTTGAAGACCAAGACCCACAAATGTGATGTGAAATGGTTATTCTCCCATGTTGCGTTTAAGAGAAAACAGCAATTGCTCGTTTTAGGCCAAAATGCATTGAAAGCAATGGAAACAACAAAAGCGCATACTTTGTGTTATCTCCTCTTGTAGCAAACACAGACAGCTCAAAATTTCACTGGATGTGTTGAAGACCAAGACACACAAATGTGATGTGAAATGGTTTTTCTCTCATGTTGTGTTTAAGAGAAAACTGCAAATGCACGTTTTAGGCCAAAATGCATTGAAAGCAATGGAAATAACAAAAGCGCATACTTTGTGTTATCTCCTCTTGTAGCAAACACAGACAGCTCAAAATTTCACTGGATGTGTTGAAGACCAAGACCCAGAAATGTGATGTGAAATGGTTTTTCTCCCATGTTGCGTTTAAGAGAAAACAGCAATTGCTCGTTTTAGGCCAAAATGCATTGAAAGCAATGGAAACAACAAAAGCGCATACTTTGTGTTATCTCCTCTTGTAGCAAACACAGACAGCTCAAAATTTCACTGGATGTGTTGAAGACCAAGACCCACAAATGTGATGTGAAATGGTTTTTCTCCCATGTTGCATTTAAGAGAAAACAGCAAATGAACGTTTTAGGCCAAAATGCATTGAAAACAATGGAAACAACAAAAGCGCATACATTGTGTTATCTCCTCTTGTAGCAAACACAGACAGCTCAAAATTTCACTGGATGTGTTGAAGACCAAGACCCACAAATGTGATGTGAAATGGTTTTTCTCTCATGTTGTGTTTAAGAGAAAACAGCAAATGCACGTTTTAGGCCAAAACGCATTGAAAGCAATGGAAATAACAAAAGCGCATCCTTTGTGTTATCTCCTCTTGTAGCAAACACAGACAGCTCAAAATTTCACGAGATGTGTTGAAGACCAAGACCCACAAATGTGATTTGAAATGGTTTTTCTCCCATGTTGCGTTTAAGAGAAAACAGCAATTGCTCGTTTTAGGCCAAAATGCATTGAAAGCAGTGGAAATAACAAAAGCGCATACTTTGTGTTATCTCCTCTTGTAGCAAACACAGACAGCTCAAAATTTCACGAGATGTGTTGAAGACCAAGACCCACAAATGTGATGTGAAACGGTTATTCTCCCATGTTGCGTTTAAGAGAAAACAGCAATTGCTCGTTTTAGGCCAAAATGCATTGAAAGCAATGGAAACCACAAAAGCGCATACTTTGTGTTATCTCCTCTTGTAGCAAACACAGACAGCTCAAAATTTCACTGGATGTGTTGAAGACCAAGACCCACAAATGTGATGTGAAAGGGTTATTCTCCCATGTTGCGTTTAAGAGAAAACAGCAATTGCTCGTTTTAGGCCAAAATGCATTGAAAGCAATGGAAACCACAAAAGCGCATACTTTGTGTTATCTCCTCTTGTAGCAAACACAGACAGCTCAAAATTTCACTGGATGTGTTGAAGACCAAGACCCACAAATGTGATGTGAAATGGTTATTCTCCCATGTTGCGTTTAAGAGAAAACAGCAATTGCTCGTTTTAGGCCAAAATGCATTGAAAGCAATGGAAACAACAAAAGCGCATACTTTGTGTTATCTCCTCTTGTAGCAAACACAGACAGCTCAAAATTTCACTGGATGTGTTGAAGACCAAGACACACAAATGTGATGAGAAATGGTTTTTCTCTCATGTTGTGTTTAAGAGAAAACTGCAAATGCACGTTTTAGGCCAAAATGCATTGAAAGCAATGGAAATAACAAAAGCGCATACTTTGTGTTATCTCCTCTTGTAGCAAACACAGACAGCTCAAAATTTCACTGGATGTGTTGAAGACCAAGACCCACAAATGTGATGTGAAATGGTTTTTCTCCCATGTTGCATTTAAGAGAAAACAGCAATTGCTCGTTTTAGGCCAAAATGCATTGAAAGCAATGGAAACAACAAAAGCGCATACTTTGTGTTATCTCCTCTTGTAGCAAACACAGACAGCTCAAAATTTCACTGGATGTGTTGAAGACCAAGACCCACAAATGTGATGTGAAATGGTTTTTCTCCCATGTTGCATTCAAGAGAAAACAGCAAATGAACGTTTTAGGCCAAAATGCATTGAAAACAATGGAAACAACAAAAGCGCATACTTTGTGTTATCTCCTCTTGTAGCAAACACAGACAGCTCAAAATTTCACTGGATGTGTTGAAGAACAAGACCCACAAATGTGATGTGAAATGGTTTTTCTCTCATGTTGTGTTTAAGAGAAAACAGCAAATGCACGTTTTAGGCCAAAATGCATTGAAAGCAATGGAAATAACAAAAGCGCATCCTTTGTGTTATCTCCTCTTGTAGCAAACACAGACAGCTCAAAATTTCACCAGATCTGTTGAAGACCAAGACCCACAAATGTGATGTGAAATGGTTTTTCTCTCATGTTGTGTTTAAGAGAAAACTGCAATTGCACGTTTTAGGCCAAAATGCATTGAAAGCAATGGAAATAACAAAAGCGCATACTTTGTGTTATCTCCTCTTGTAGCAAACACAGACAGCTCAAAATTTCACGAGATGTGTTGAAGACCAAGACCCACAAATGTGATGTGAAATGGTTTTTCTCCCATGTTGCGTTTAAGAGAAAACAGCAATTGCTCGTTTTAGGCCAAAATGCATTGAAAGCAATGGAAACCACAAAAGCGCATACTTTGTGTTATCTCCTCTTGTAGCAAACACAGACAGCTCAAAATTTCACTGGATGTGTTGAAGACCAAGACCCACAAATGTGATGTGAAATGGTTATTCTCCCATGTTGCGTTTAAGAGAAAACAGCAATTGCTCGTTTTAGGCCAAAATGCATTGAAAGCAATGGAAACAACAAAAGCGCATACTTTGTGTTATCTCCTCTTGTAGCAAACACAGACAGCTCAAAATTTCACTGGATGTGTTGAAGACCAAGACCCACAAATGTGATGTGAAATGGTTATTCTCCCATGTTGCGTTTAAGAGAAAACAGCAATTGCTTATTTTAGGCCAAAATGCATTGAAAGCAATGGAAACAACAAAAGCGCATACTTTGTGTTATCTCCTCTTGTAGCAAACACAGACAGCTCAAAATTTCACTGGATGTGTTGAAGACCAAGACACACAAATGTGATGTGAAATGGTTTTTCTCTCATGTTGTGTTTAAGAGAAAACTGCAAATGCACGTTTTAGGCCAAAATGCATTGAAAGCAATGGAAACCACAAAAGCGCATACTTTGTGTTATCTCCTCTTGTAGCAAACACAGACAGCTCAAAATTTCACTGGATGTGTTGAAGACCAAGACCCACAAATGTGATGTGAAATGGTTTTTCTCTCATGTTGTGTTTAAGAGAAAACTGCAATTGCACGTTTTAGGCCAAAATGCATTGAAAGCAATGGAAATAACAAAAGCGCATACTTTGTGTTATCTCCTCTTGTAGCAAACAGAGACAGCTCAAAATTTCACGAGATGTGTTGAAGACCAAAACCCACAAATGTGATGTGAAATGGTTATTCTCCCATGTTGCGTTTAAGAGAAAACAGCAATTGCTCGTTTTAGGCCAAAATGCATTGAAAGCAATGGAAACAACAAAAGCGCATACTTTGTGTTATCTCCTCTTGTAGCAAACACAGACAGCTCAAAATTTCACTGGATGTGTTGAAGACCAAGACACACAAATGTGATGTGAAATGGTTTTTCTCTCATGTTGTGTTTAAGAGAAAACTGCAAATGCACGTTTTAGGCCAAAATGCATTGAAAGCAATGGAAACAACAAAAGCGCATACTTTGTGTTATCTCCTCTTGTAACAAACACAGACAGCTCAAAATTTCACTGGATGTGTTGAAGACTAAGACACACAAATGTGATGTGAAATGGTTTTTCTCTCATGTTGTGTTTAAGAGAAAACTGCAAATGCACGTTTTAGGCCAAAATGCATTGAAAGCAATGGAAATAACAAAAGCGCATACTTTGTGTTATCTCCTCTTGTAGCAAACACAGACAGCTCAAAATTTCACTGGATGTGTTGAAGACCAAGACCCACAAATGTGATGTGAAATGGTTTTTCTCCCATGTTGCGTTTAAGAGAAAACAGCAATTGCTCGTTTTAGGCCAAAATGCATTGAAAGCAATGGAAACAACAAAAGCGCATACTTTGTGTTATCTCCTCTTGTAGCAAACACAGACAGCTCAAAATTTCACTGGATGTGTTGAAGACCAAGACCCACAAATCTGATGTGAAATGGTTATTCTCCCATGTTGCGTTTAAGAGAAAACAGCAATTGCTCGTTTTAGGCCAAAATGCATTGAAAGCAATGGAAACAACAAAAGCGCATACTTTGTGTTATCTCCTCTTGTAGCAAACACAGACAGCTCAAAATTTCACTGGATGTGTTGAAGACCAAGACCCACAAATGTGATGTGAAATGGTTATTCTCCCATGTTGCGTTTAAGAGAAAACAGCAATTGCTTGTTTTAGGCCAAAATGCATTGAAAGCAATGGAAACCACAAAAGCGCATACTTTGTGTTATCTCCTCTTGTAGCAAACACAGACAGCTCAAAATTTCACTGGATGTGTTGAAGACCAAGACCCACAAATGTGATGTGAAATGAATATTCTCCCATGTTGCGTTTAAGAGAAAACAGCAATTGCTCGTTTTAGGCCAAAATGCATTGAAAGCAATGGAAACCACAAAAGCGCATACTTTGTGTTATCTCCTCTTGTAGCAAACACAGACAGCTCAAAATTTCACTGGATGTGTTGAAGACCAAGACCCACAAATGTGATGTGAAATGGTTATTCTCCCATGTTGCGTTTAAGAGAAAACAGCAATTGCTCGTTTTAGGCCAAAATGCATTGAAAGCAATGGAAACAACAAAAGCGCATACTTTGTGTTATCTCCTCTTGTAGCAAACACAGACAGCTCAAAATTTCACTGGATGTGTTGAAGACCAAGACCCACAAATGTGATGTGAAATGGTTATTCTCCCATGTTGCGTTTAAGAGAAAACAGCAATTGCTCGTTTTAGGCCAAAATGCATTGAAAGCAATGGAAACAACAAAAGTGCATACTTTGTGTTATCTCCTCTTGTAGCAAACACAGACAGCTCAAAATTTCACTGGATGTGTTGAAGACCAAAACCCACAAATGTGATGTGAAATGGTTATTCTCCCATGTTGCGTTTAAGAGAAAACAGCAATTGCTCGTTTTAGGCCAAAATGCATTGAAAGCAATGGAAACAACAAAAGCACATACTTTGTGTTATCTCCTCTTGTAGCAAACACAGACAGCTCAAAATTTCACTGGATGTGTTGAAGACCAAGACCCACAAATGTGATGTGAAATGGTTATTCTCCCATGTTGCGTTTAAGAGAAAACAGCAATTGCTCGTTTTAGGCCAAAATGCATTGAAAGCAATGGAAACCACAAAAGCGCATACTTTGTGTTATCTCCTCTTGTAGCAAACACAGACAGCTCAAAATTTCACTGGATGTGTTGAAGACCAAGACCCACAAATGTGATGTGAAATGGTTATTCTCCCATGTTGCGTTTAAGAGAAAACAGCAATTGCTCGTTTTAGGCCAAAATGCATTGAAAGCAATGGAAACAACAAAAGCACATACTTTGTGTTATCTCCTCTTGTAGCAAACACAGACAGCTCAAAATTTCACTGGATGTGTTGAAGACCAAGACCCACAAATGTGATGTGAAATGGTTATTCTCCCATGTTGCGTTTAAGAGAAAACAGCAATTGCTCGTTTTAGGCCAAAATGCATTGAAAGCAATGGAAACAACAAAAGCGCATACTTTGTGTTATCTCCTCTTGTAGCAAACACAGACAGCTCAAAATTTCACTGGATGTGTTGAAGACCAAGACACACAAATGTGATGTGAAATGGTTTTTCTCTCATGTTGTGTTTAAGAGAAAACTGCAAATGCATGTTTTAGGCCAAAATGCATTGAAAGCAATGGAAATAACAAAAGCGCATACTTTGTGTTATCTCCTCTTGTAGCAAACACAGACAGCTCAAAATTTCACTGGATGTGTTGAAGACCAAGACCCACAAATGTGATGTGAAATGGTTTTTCTCCCATGTTGCGTTTAAGAGAAAACAGCAATTGCTCGTTTTAGGCCAAAATGCATTGAAAGCAATAGAAACAACAAAAGCGCATACTTTGTGTTATCTCCTCTTGTAGCAAACACAGACAGCTCAAAATTTCACTGGATGTGTTGAAGACCAAGACCCACAAATGTGATGTGAAATGGTTTTTCTCCCATGTTGCATTTAAGAGAAAACAGCAAATGAACGTTTTAGGCCAAAATGCATTGAAAACAATGGAAACAACAAAAGTGCATACTTTGTGTTATCTCCTCTTGTAGCAAACACAGACAGCTCAAAATTTCACTGGATGTGTTGAAGACCAAGACCCACAAATGTGATGTGAAATGGTTTTTCTCCCATGTTGCGTTTAAGAGAAAACAGCAATTGCTCGTTTTTGGCCAAAATGCATTGAAAGCAATGGAAACCACAAAAGCGCATACTTTGTGTTATCTCCTCTTGTAGCAAACACAGACAGCTCAAAATTTCACTGGATGTGTTGAAGACCAAGACACACAAATGTGATGTGAAATGGTTTTTCTCTCATGTTGTGTTTAAGAGAAAACTGCAAATGCACGTTTTAGGCCAAAATGCATTGAAAGCAATGGAAACCACAAAAGCGCATACTTTGTGTTATCTCCTCTTGTAGCAAACACAGACAGCTCAAAATTTCACTGGATGTGTTGAAGACCAAGACCCACAAATGTGATGTGAAATGGTTTTTCTCTCATGTTGTGTTTAAGAGAAAACTGCAATTGCATGTTTTAGGCCAAAATGCATTGAAAGCAATGGAAATAACAAAAGCGCATACTTTGTGTTATCTCCTCTTGTAGCAAACAGAGACAGCTCAAAATTTCACGAGATGTGTTGAAGACCAAAACCCACAAATGTGATGTGAAATGGTTATTCTCCCATGTTGCGTTTAAGAGAAAACAGCAATTGCTCGTTTTAGGCCAAAATGCATTGAAAGCAATGGAAACAACAAAAGCGCATACTTTGTGTTATCTCCTCTTGTAGCAAACACAGACAGCTCAAAATTTCACTGGATGTGTTGAAGACCAAGACCCACAAATGTGATGTGAAATGGTTATTCTCCCATGTTGCGTTTAAGAGAAAACAGCAATTGCTCGTTTTAGGCCAAAATGCATTGAAAGCAATGGAAACAACAAAAGCGCATACTTTGTGTTATCTCCTCTTGTAGCAAACACAGACAGCTCAAAATTTCACTGGATGTGTTGAAGACCAAGACACACAAATGTGATGTGAAATGGTTTTTCTCTCATGTTGTGTTTAAGAGAAAACTGCAATTGCACGTTTTAGGCCAAAATGCATTGAAAGCAATGGAAATAACAAAAGCGCATACTTTGTGTTATCTCCTCTTGTAGCAAACACAGACAGCTCAAAATTTCACGAGATGTGTTGAAGACCAAGACCCACAAATGTGATGTGAAATGGTTATTCTCCCATGTTGCGTTTAAGAGAAAACAGCAATTGCTCGTTTTAGGCCAAAATGCATTGAAAGCAATGGAAACAACAAAAGCGCATACTTTGTGTTATCTCCTCTTGTAGCAAACACAGACAGCTCAAAATTTCACTGGATGTGTTGAAGACCAAGACCCACAAATGTGATGTGAAATGGTTATTCTCCCATGTTGTGTTTAAGAGAAAACAGCAATTGCTCGTTTTAGGCCAAAATGCATTGAAAGCAATGGAAACCACAAAAGCGCATACTTTGTGTTATCTCCTCTTGTAGCAAACACAGACAGCTCAAAATTTCACTGGATGTGTTGAAGACCAAGACCCACAAATGTGATGTGAAATGGTTATTCTCCCATGTTGCGTTTAAGAGAAAACAGCAATTGCTCGTTTTAGGCCAAAATGCATTGAAAGCAATGGAAACAACAAAAGCACATACTTTGTGTTATCTCCTCTTGTAGCAAACACAGACAGCTCAAAATTTCACTGGATGTGTTGAAGACCAAGACCCACAAATGTGATGTGAAATGGTTATTCTCCCATGTTGCGTTTAAGAGAAAACAGCAATTGCTCGTTTTAGGCCAAAATGCATTGAAAGCAATGGAAACAACAAAAGCGCATACTTTGTGTTATCTCCTCTTGTAGCAAACACAGACAGCTCAAAATTTCACTGGATGTGTTGAAGACCAAGACACACAAATGTGATGTGAAATGGTTTTTCTCTCATGTTGTGTTTAAGAGAAAACTGCAAATGCACGTTTTAGGCCAAAATGCATTGAAAGCAATGGAAATAACAAAAGCGCATACTTTGTGTTATCTCCTCTTGTAGCAAACACAGACAGCTCAAAATTTCACTGGATGTGTTGAAGACCAAGACCCACAAATGTGATGTGAAATGGTTTTTCTCCCATGTTGCGTTTAAGAGAAAACAGCAATTGCTCGTTTTAGGCCAAAATGCATTGAAAGCAATGGAAACAACAAAAGCGCATACTTTGTGTTATCTCCTCTTGTAGCAAACACAGACAGCTCAAAATTTCACTGGATGTGTTGAAGACCAAGACCCACAAATGTGATGTGAAATGGTTATTCTCCCATGTTGCGTTTAAGAGAAAACAGCAATTGCTCGTTTTAGGCCAAAATGCATTGAAAGCAATGGAAATAACAAAAGCGCATCCTTTGTGTTATCTCCTCTTGTAGCAAACACAGACAGCTCAAAATTTCACCAGATCTGTTGAAGACCAAGACCCACAAATGTGATGTGAAATGGTTTTTCTCTCATGTTGTGTTTAAGAGAAAACTGCAATTGCACGTTTTAGGCCAAAATGCATTGAAAGCAATGGAAATAACAAAAGCGCATACTTTGTGTTATCTCCTCTTGTAGCAAACACAGACAGCTCAAAATTTCACGAGATGTGTTGAAGACCAAGACCCACAAATGTGATGTGAAATGGTTTTTCTCCCATGTTGCGTTTAAGAGAAAACAGCAATTGCTCGTTTTAGGCCAAAATGCACTGAAAGCAATGGAAATAACAAAAGCGCATACTTTGTGTTATCTCCTCTTGTAGCAAACACAGACAGCTCAAAATTTCACGAGATGTGTTGAAGACCAAGACCCACAAATGTGATGTGAAATGGTTATTCTCCCATGTTGCGTTTAAGAGAAAACAGCAATTGCTCGTTTTAGGCCAAAATGCATTGAAAGCAATGGAAACCACAAAAGCGCATACTTTGTGTTATCTCCTCTTGTAGCAAACACAGACAGCTCAAAATTTCACTGGATGTGTTGAAGACCAAGACCCACAAATGTGATGTGAAAGGGTTATTCTCCCATGTTGCGTTTAAGAGAAAACAGCAATTGCTCGTTTTAGGCCAAAATGCATTGAAAGCAATGGAAACAACAAAAGCGCATACTTTGTGTTATCTCCTCTTGTAGCAAACACAGACAGCTCAAAATTTCACTGGATGTGTTGAAGACCAAGACCCACAAATGTGATGTGAAATGGTTATTCTCCCATGTTGCGTTTAAGAGAAAACAGCAATTGCTCGTTTTAGGCCAAAATGCATTGAAAGCAATGGAAACAACAAAAGCGCATACTTTGTGTTATCTCCTCTTGTAGCAAACACAGACAGCTCAAAATTTCACTGGATGTGTTGAAGACCAAGACACACAAATGTGATGAGAAATGGTTTTTCTCTCATGTTGTGTTTAAGAGAAAACTGCAAATGCACGTTTTAGGCCAAAATGCATTGAAAGCAATGGAAATAACAAAAGCGCATACTTTGTGTTATCTCCTCTTGTAGCAAACACAGACAGCTCAAAATTTCACTGGATGTGTTGAAGACCAAGACCCACAAATGTGATGTGAAATGGTTTTTCTCCCATGTTGCATTTAAGAGAAAACAGCAATTGCTCGTTTTAGGCCAAAATGCATTGAAAGCAATGGAAACAACAAAAGCGCATACTTTGTGTTATCTCCTCTTGTAGCAAACACAGACAGCTCAAAATTTCACTGGATGTGTTGAAGACCAAGACCCACAAATGTGATGTGAAATGGTTTTTCTCCCATGTTGCATTCAAGAGAAAACAGCAAATGAACGTTTTAGGCCAAAATGCATTGAAAACAATGGAAACAACAAAAGCGCATACTTTGTGTTATCTCCTCTTGTAGCAAACACAGACGGCTCAAAATTTCACTGGATGTGTTGAAGAACAAGACCCACAAATGTGATGTGAAATGGTTTTTCTCTCATGTTGTGTTTAAGAGAAAACAGCAAATGCACGTTTTAGGCCAAAATGCATTGAAAGCAATGGAAATAACAAAAGCGCATCCTTTGTGTTATCTCCTCTTGTAGCAAACACAGACAGCTCAAAATTTCACCAGATCTGTTGAAGACCAAGACCCACAAATGTGATGTGAAATGGTTTTTCTCTCATGTTGTGTTTAAGAGAAAACTGCAATTGCACGTTTTAGGCCAAAATGCATTGAAAGCAATGGAAATAACAAAAGCACATACTTTGTGTTATCTACTCTTGTAGCAAACACAGACAGCTCAAAATTTCACGAGATGTGTTGAAGACCAAGACCCACAAATGTGATGTGAAATGGTTTTTCTCCCATGTTGCGTTTAAGAGAAAACAGCAATTGCTCGTTTTAGGCCAAAATGCATTGAAAGCAATGGAAACCACAAAAGCGCATACTTTGTGTTATCTCCTCTTGTAGCAAACACAGACAGCTCAAAATTTCACTGGATGTGTTGAAGACCAAGACCCACAAATGTGATGTGAAATGGTTATTCTCCCATGTTGCGTTTAAGAGAAAACAGCAATTGCTCGTTTTAGGCCAAAATGCATTGAAAGCAATGGAAACAACAAAAGCGCATACTTTGTGTTATCTCCTCTTGTAGCAAACACAGACAGCTCAAAATTTCACTGGATGTGTTGAAGACCAAGACCCACAAATGTGATGTGAAATGGTTATTCTCCCATGTTGCGTTTAAGAGAAAACAGCAATTGCTTGTTTTAGGCCAAAATGCATTGAAAGCAATGGAAACAACAAAAGCGCATACTTTGTGTTATCTCCTCTTGTAGCAAACACAGACAGCTCAAAATTTCACTGGATGTGTTGAAGACCAAGACACACAAATGTGATGTGAAATGGTTTTTCTCTCATGTTGTGTTTAAGAGAAAACTGCAAATGCACGTTTTAGGCCAAAATGCATTGAAAGCAATGGAAACCACAAAAGCGCATACTTTGTGTTATCTCCTCTTGTAGCAAACACAGACAGCTCAAAATTTCACTGGATGTGTTGAAGACCAAGACCCACAAATGTGATGTGAAATGGTTTTTCTCTCATGTTGTGTTTAAGAGAAAACTGCATTTGCACGTTTTAGGCCAAAATGCATTGAAAGCAATGGAAATAACAAAAGCGCATACTTTGTGTTATCTCCTCTTGTAGCAAACAGAGACAGCTCAAAATTTCACGAGATGTGTTGAAGACCAAAACCCACAAATGTGATGTGAAATGGTTATTCTCCCATGTTGCGTTTAAGAGAAAACAGCAATTGCTCGTTCTAGGCCAAAATGCATTGAAAGCAATGGAAACAACAAAAGCGCATACTTTGTGTTATCTCCTCTTGTAGCAAACACAGACAGCTCAAAATTTCACTGCATGTGTTGAAGACCAAGACACACAAATGTGATGTGAAATGGTTTTTCTCTCATGTTGTGTTTAAGAGAAAACTGCAAATGCACGTTTTAGGCCAAAATGCATTGAAAGCAATGGAAACAACAAAAGCGCATACTTTGTGTTATCTCCTCTTGTAACAAACACAGACAGCTCAAAATTTCACTGGATGTGTTGAAGACTAAGACACACAAATGTGATGTGAAATGGTTTTTCTCTCATGTTGTGTTTAAGAGAAAACTGCAAATGCACGTTTTAGGCCAAAATGCATTGAAAGCAATGGAAATAACAAAAGCGCATACTTTGTGTTATCTCCTCTTGTAGCAAACACAGACAGCTCAAAATTTCACTGGATGTGTTGAAGACCAAGACCCACAAATGTGATGTGAAATGGTTTTTCTCCCATGTTGCGTTTAAGAGAAAACAGCAATTGCTCGTTTTAGGCCAAAATGCATTGAAAGCAATGGAAACAACAAAAGCGCATACTTTGTGTTATCTCCTCTTGTAGCAAACACAGACAGCTCAAAATTTCACTGGATGTGTTGAAGACCAAGACCCACAAATCTGATGTGAAATGGTTATTCTCCCATGTTGCGTTTAAGAGAAAACAGCAATTGCTCGTTTTAGGCCAAAATGCATTGAAAGCAATGGAAACAACAAAAGCGCATACTTTGTGTTATCTCCTCTTGTAGCAAACACAGACAGCTCAAAATTTCACTGGATGTGTTGAAGACCAAGACCCACAAATGTGATGTGAAATGGTTATTCTCCCATGTTGCGTTTAAGAGAAAACAGCAATTGCTCGTTTTAGGCCAAAATGCATTGAAAGCAATGGAAACCACAAAAGCGCATACTTTGTGTTATCTCCTCTTGTAGCAAACACAGACAGCTCAAAATTTCACTGGATGTGTTGAAGACCAAGACCCACAAATGTGATGTGAAATGAATATTCTCCCATGTTGCGTTTAAGAGAAAACAGCAATTGCTCGTTTTAGGCCAAAATGCATTGAAAGCAATGGAAACCACAAAAGCGCATACTTTGTGTTATCTCCTCTTGTAGCAAACACAGACAGCTCAAAATTTCACTGGATGTGTTGAAGACCAAGACCCACAAATGTGATGTGAAATGGTTATTCTCCCATGTTGCGTTTAAGAGAAAACAGCAATTGCTCGTTTTAGGCCAAAATGCATTGAAAGCAATGGAAACAACAAAAGCGCATACTTTGTGTTATCTCCTCTTGTAGCAAACACAGACAGCTCAAAATTTCACTGGATGTGTTGAAGACCAAGACCCACAAATGTGATGTGAAATGGTTATTCTCCCATGTTGCGTTTAAGAGAAAACACCAATTGCTCGTTTTAGGCCAAAATGCATTGAAAGCAATGGAAACAACAAAAGCGCATACTTTGTGTTATCTCCTCTTGTAGCAAACACAGACAGCTCAAAATTTCACTGGATGTGTTGAAGACCAAGACACACAAATGTGATGTGAAATGGTTTTTCTCTCATGTTGTGTTTAAGAGAAAACTGCAATTGCACGTTTTAGGCCAAAATGCATTGAAAGCAATGGAAATAACAAAAGCGCATACTTTGTGTTATCTCCTCTTGTAGCAAACACAGACAGCTCAAAATTTCACGAGATGTGTTGAAGACCAAAACCCACAAATGTGATGTGAAATGGCTATTCTCCCATGTTGCGTTTAAGAGAAAACAGCAATTGCTCGTTTTAGGCCAAAATGCATTGAAAGCAATGGAAACAACAAAAGCGCATACTTTGTGTTATCTCCTCTTGTAGCAAACACAGACAGCTCAAAATTTCACTGGATGTGTTGAAGACCAAGACCCACAAATGTGATGTGAAATGGTTATTCTCCCATGTTGCGTTTAAGAGAAAACAGCAATTGCTCGTTTTAGGCCAAAATGCATTGAAAGCAATGGAAACCACAAAAGCGCATACTTTGTGTTATCTCCTCTTGTAGCAAACACAGACAGCTCAAAATTTCACTGGATGTGTTGAAGACCAAGACCCACAAATGTGATGTGAAATGGTTATTCTCCCATGTTGCGTTTAAGAGAAAACAGCAATTGCTCGTTTTAGGCCAAAATGCATTGAAAGCAATGGAAACAACAAAAGCACATACTTTGTGTTATCTCCTCTTGTAGCAAACACAGACAGCTCAAAATTTCACTGGATGTGTTGAAGACCAAGACCCACAAATGTGATGTGAAATGGTTATTCTCCCATGTTGCGTTTAAGAGAAAACAGCAATTGCTCGTTTTAGGCCAAAATGCATTGAAAGCAATGGAAACAACAAAAGCGCATACTTTGTGTTATCTCCTCTGGTAGCAAACACAGACAGCTCAAAATTTCACTGGATGTGTTGAAGACCAAGACACACAAATGTGATGTGAAATGGTTTTTCTCTCATGTTGTGTTTAAGAGAAAACTGCAAATGCACGTTTTAGGCCAAAATGCATTGAAAGCAATGGAAATAACAAAAGCGCATACCTTGTGTTATCTCCTCTTGTAGCAAACACAGACAGCTCAAAATTTCACTGGATGTGTTGAAGACCAAGACCCACAAATGTGATGTGAAATGGTTTTTCTCCCATGTTGCGTTTAAGAGAAAACAGCAATTGCTCGTTTTAGGCCAAAATGCATTGAAAGCAATGGAAACAACAAAAGCGCATACTTTGTGTTATCTCCTCTTGTAGCAAACACAGACAGCTCAAAATTTCACTGGATGTGTTGAAGACCAAGACCCACAAATGTGATGTGAAATGGTTTTTCTCCCATGTTGCATTTAAGAGAAAACAGCAAATGAACGTTTTAGGCCAAAATGCATTGAAAACAATGGAAACAACAAAAGCGCATACTTTGTGTTATCTCCTCTTGTAGCAAACACAGACAGCTCAAAATTTCACTGGATGTGTTGAAGACCAAGACCCACAAATGTGATGTGAAATGGTTTTTCTCTCATGTTGTGTTTAAGAGAAAACAGCAAATGCACGTTTTAGGCCAAAATGCATTGAAAGCAATGGAAATAACAAAAGCGCATCCTTTGTGTTATCTCCTCTTGTAGCAAACACAGACAGCTCAAAATTTCACCAGATCTGTTGAAGACCAAGACCCACAAATGTGATGTGAAATGGTTTTTCTCCCATGTTGCGTATAAGAGAAAACAGCAATTGCTCGTTTTAGGCCAAAATGCATTGAAAGCAATGGAAACCACAAAAGCGCATACTTTGTGTTATCTCCTCTTGTAGCAAACACAGACAGCTCAAAATTTCACTGGATGTGTTGAAGACCAAGACCCACAAATGTGATGTGAAATGGTTATTCTCCCATGTTGCATTTAAGAGAAAACAGCAATTGCTCGTTTTAGGCCAAAATGCATTGAAAGCAATGGAAACCACAAAAGCGCATACTTTGTGTTATCTCCTCTTGTAGCAAACACAGACAGCTCAAAATTTCACTGGATGTGTTGAAGACCAAGACCCACAAATGTGATGTGAAATGGTTATTCTCCCATGTTGCGTTTAAGAGAAAACAGCAATTGCTTGTTTTAGGCCAAAATGCATTGAAAGCAATGGAAACAACAAAAGCGCATACTTTGTGTTATCTCCTCTTGTAGCAAACACAGACAGCTCAAAATTTCACTGGATGTGTTGAAGACCAAGACCCACAAATGTGATGTGAAATGGTTATTCTCCCATGTTGCGTTTAAGAGAAAACAGCAATTGCTTGTTTTAGGCCAAAATGCATTGAAAGCAATGGAAACCACAAAAGCGCATACTTTGTGTTATCTCCTCTTGTAGCAAACACAGATAGCTCAAAATTTCACTGGATGTGTTGAAGACCAAGACACACAAATGTGATGTGAAATGGTTTTTCTCTCATGTTGTGTTTTAAGAGAAAACTGCAATTGCACGTTTTAGGCCAAAATGCATTGAAAGCAATGGAAACCACAAAAGCGCATACTTTGTGTTATCTCCTCTTGTAGCAAACAGAGACAGCTCAAAATTTCACGAGATGTGTTGAAGACCAAAACCCACAAATGTGATGTGAAATGGTTATTCTCCCATGTTGCGTTTAAGAGAAAACAGCAATTGCTCGTTTAGGCCAAAATGCATTGAAAGCAATGGAAACAACAAAAGCGCATACTTTGTGTTATCTCCACTTGTAGCAAACACAGACAGCTCAAAATTTCACTGGATGTGTTGAAGACCAAGACACACAAATGTGATGTGAAATGGTTTTTCTGCTCATGTTGTGTTTAAGAGAAAACTGCAAATGCACGTTTTAGGCCAAAATGCATTGAAAGCAATGGAAACAACAAAAGCGCATACTTTGTGTTATCTCCTCTTGTAGCAAACACAGACAGCTCAAAATTTCACTGGATGTGTTGAAGACCAAGACCCACAAATGTGATGTGAAATGGTTATTCTCCCATGTTGCGTTTAAGAGAAAACAGCAATTGCTCGTTTTAGGCCAAAATGCATTGAAAGCAATGGAAAACAACAAAAGCGCATACTTTGTGTTATCTCCTCTTGTAGCAAACACAGACAGCTCAAAATTTCACTGGATGTGTTGAAGACCAAGACCCACAAATGTGATGTGAAATGGTTTTTCTCTCATGTTGTGTTTAAGAGAAAACTGCAATTGCACGTTTTAGGCCAAAATGCATTGAAAGCAATGGAAATAACAAAAGCGCATACTTTGTGTTATCTCCTCTTGTAGCAAACACAGACAGCTCAAAATTTCACTGGATGTGTTGAAGACCAAGACACACAAATGTGATGTGAAATGGTTTTTCTCTCATGTTGTGTTTAAGAGAAAACTGCAAATGCACGTTTTAGGCCAAAATGCATTGAAAGCAATGGAAATAACAAAAGCGCATACTTTGTGTTATCTCCTCTTGTAGCAAACACAGACAGCTCAAAATTTCACTGGATGTGTTGAAGACCAAGACCCACAAATGTGATGTGAAATGGTTTTTCTCCCATGTTGCGTTTAAGAGAAAACAGCAATTGCTCGTTTTAGGCCAAAATGCATTGAAAGCAATGGAAACAACAAAAGCGCATACTTTGTGTTATCTCCTCTTGTAGCAAACACAGACAGCTCAAAATTTCACTGGATGTGTTGAAGACCAAGACCCACAAATGTGATGTGAAATGGTTTTTTCTCCCATGTTGCATTTAAGAGAAAACAGCAAATGAACGTTTTAGGCCAAAATGCATTGAAAACAATGGAAACAACAAAAGCGCATACTTTGTGTTATCTCCTCTTGTAGCAAACACAGACAGCTCAAAATTTCACTGGATGTGTTGAAGACCAAGACCCACAAATGTGATGTGAAATGGTTTTTCTCTCATGTTGTGTTTAAGAGAAAACAGCAAATGCACGTTTTAGGCCAAAATGCATTGAAAGCAATAGAAAATAACAAAAGCGCATCCTTTGTGTTATCTCCTCTTGTAGCAAACACAGACAGCTCAAAATTTCACCAGATCTGTTGAAGACCAAGACCCACAAATGTGATGTGAAATGGTTTTTTCTCCCATGTTGCGTTTAAGAGAAAACAGCAATTGCTCGTTTTAGGCCAAAATGCATTGAAAGCAATGGAAACCACAAAAGCGCATACTTTGTGTTATCTCCTCTTGTAGCAAACACAGACAGCTCAAAATTTCACTGGATGTGTTGAAGACCAAGACCCACAAATGTGATGTGAAATGGTTATTCTCCCATGTTGCATTTAAGAGAAAACAGCAATTGCTCGTTTTAGGCCAAAATGCATTGAAAGCAATGGAAACAACAAAAGCGCATACTTTGTGTTATCTCCTCTTGTAGCAAACACAGACAGCTCAAAATTTCACTGGATGTGTTGAAGACCAAGACCCACAAATGTGATGTGAAATGGTTATTCTCCCATGTTGCGTTTAAGAGAAAACAGCAATTGCTTGTTTTAGGCCAAAATGCATTGAAAGCAATGGAAACAACAAAAGCGCATACTTTGTGTTATCTCCTCTTGTAGCAAACACAGACAGCTCAAAATTTCACTGGATGTGTTGAAGACCAAGACCCACAAATGTGATGTGAAATGGTTATTCTCCCATGTTCCGTTTAAGAGAAAACAGCAATTGCTTGTTTTAGGCCAAAATGCATTGAAAGCAATGGAAACCACAAAAGCGCATACTTTGTGTTATCTCCTCTTGTAGCAAACACAGACAGCTCAAAATTTCACTGGATGTGTTGAAGACCAAGACACACAAATGTGATGTGAAATGGTTTTTCTCTCATGTTGTGTTTAAGAGAAAACTGCAATTGCACGTTTTAGGCCAAAATGCATTGAAAGCAATGGAAACCACAAAAGCGCATACTTTGTGTTATCTCCTCTTGTAGCAAACAGAGACAGCTCAAAATTTCACGAGATGTGTTGAAGACCAAAACCCACAAATGTGATGTGAAATGGTTATTCTCCCATGTTGCGTTTAAGAGAAAACAGCAATTGCTCGTTTTAGGCCAAAATGCTTTGAAAGCAATGGAAACAACAAAAGCGCATACTTTGTGTTATCTCCTCTTGTAGCAAACACAGACAGCTCAAAATTTCACTGGATGTGTTGAAGACCAAGACCCACAAATGTGATGTGAAATGGTTATTCTCCCATGTTGCGTTTAAGAGAAAACAGCAATTGCTCGTTTTAGGCCAAAATGCATTGAAAGCAATGGAAACCACAAAAGCGCATACTTTGTGTTATCTCCTCTTGTAGCAAACACAGACAGCTCAAAATTTCACTGGATGTGTTGAAGACCAAGACCCACAAATGTGATGTGAAATGGTTATTCTCCCATGTTGCGTTTAAGAGAAAACAGCAATTGCTCGTTTTAGGCCAAAATGCATTGAAAGCAATGGAAACAACAAAAGCACATACTTTGTGTTATCTCCTCTTGTAGCAAACACAGACAGCTCAAAATTTCACTGGATGTGTTGAAGACCAAGACCCACAAATGTGATGTGAAATGGTTATTCTCCCATGTTGCGTTTAAGAGAAAACAGCAATTGCTCGTTTTAGGCCAAAATGCATTGAAAGCAATGGAAACAACAAAAGCGCATACTTTGTGTTATCTCCTCTTGTAGCAAACACAGACAGCTCAAAATTTCACTGGATGTGTTGAAGACCAAGACACACAAATGTGATGTGAAATGGTTTTTCTCTCATGTTGTGTTTAAGAGAAAACTGCAAATGCACGTTTTAGGCCAAAATGCATTGAAAGCAATGGAAATAACAAAAGCGCATACCTTGTGTTATCTCCTCTTGTAGCAAACACAGACAGCTCAAAATTTCACTGGATGTGTTGAAGACCAAGACCCACAAATGTGATGTGAAATGGTTTTTCTCCCATGTTGCGTTTAAGAGAAAACAGCAATTGCTCGTTTTAGGCCAAAATGCATTGAAAGCAATGGAAACAACAAAAGCGCATACTTTGTGTTATCTCCTCTTGTAGCAAACACAGACAGCTCAAAATTTCACTGGATGTGTTGAAGACCAAGACCCACAAATGTGATGTGAAATGGTTTTTCTCCCATGTTGCATTTAAGAGAAAACAGCAAATGAACGTTTTAGGCCAAAATGCATTGAAAACAATGGAAACAACAAAAGCGCATACTTTGTGTTATCTCCTCTTGTAGCAAACACAGACAGCTCAAAATTTCACTGGATGTGTTGAAGACCAAGACCCACAAATGTGATGTGAAATGGTTTTTTCTCTCATGTTGTGTTTAAGAGAAAACAGCAAATGCACGTTTTAGGCCAAAATGCATTGAAAGCAATGGAAATAACAAAAGCGCATCCTTTGTGTTATCTCCTCTTGTAGCAAACACAGACAGCTCAAAATTTCACCAGATCTGTTGAAGACCAAGACCCACAAATGTGATGTGAAATGGTTTTTCTCCCATGTTGCGTTTAAGAGAAAACAGCAATTGCTCGTTTTAGGCCAAAATGCATTGAAAGCAATGGAAACCACAAAAGCGCATACTTTGTGTTATCTCCTCTTGTAGCAAACACAGACAGCTCAAAATTTCACTGGATGTGTTGAAGACCAAGACCCACAAATGTGATGTGAAATGGTTATTCTCCCATGTTGCATTTAAGAGAAAACAGCAATTGCTCGTTTTAGGCCAAAATGCATTGAAAGCAATGGAAACCACAAAAGCGCATACTTTGTGTTATCTCCTCTTGTAGCAAACACAGACAGCTCAAAATTTCACTGGATGTGTTGAAGACCAAGACCCACAAATGTGATGTGAAATGGTTATTCTCCCATGTTGCGTTTAAGAGAAAACAGCAATTGCTTGTTTTAGGCCAAAATGCATTGAAAGCAATGGAAACAACAAAAGCGCATACTTTGTGTTATCTCCTCTTGTAGCAAACACAGACAGCTCAAAATTTCACTGGATGTGTTGAAGACCAAGACCCACAAATGTGATGTGAAATGGTTATTCTCCCATGTTGCGTTTAAGAGAAAACAGCAATTGCTTGTTTTAGGCCAAAATGCATTGAAAGCAATGGAAACCACAAAAGCGCATACTTTGTGTTATCTCCTCTTGTAGCAAACACAGATAGCTCAAAATTTCACTGGATGTGTTGAAGACCAAGACACACAAATGTGATGTGAAATGGTTTTTCTCTCATGTTGTGTTTAAGAGAAAACTGCAATTGCACGTTTTAGGCCAAAATGCATTGAAAGCAATGGAAACCACAAAAGCGCATACTTTGTGTTATCTCCTCTTGTAGCAAACACAGACAGCTCAAAATTTCACTGGATGTGTTGAAGACCAAGACCCACAAATGTGATGTGAAATGGTTATTCTCCCATGTTCCGTTTAAGAGAAAACAGCAATTGCTTGTTTTAGGCCAAAATGCATTGAAAGCAATGGAAACCACAAAAGCGCATACTTTGTGTTATCTCCTCTTGTAGCAAACACAGACAGCTCAAAATTTCACTGGATGTGTTGAAGACCAAGACCCACAAATGTGATGTGAAATGGTTATTCTCCCATGTTCCGTTTAAGAGAAAACAGCAATTGCTTGTTTTAGGCCAAAATGCATTGAAAGCAATGGAAACCACAAAAGCGCATACTTTGTGTTATCTCCTCTTGTAGCAAACACAGACAGCTCAAAATTTCACTGGATGTGTTGAAGACCAAGACACACAAATGTGATGTGAAATGGTTTTTCTCTCATGTTGTGTTTAAGAGAAAACTGCAATTGCACGTTTTAGGCCAAAATGCATTGAAAGCAATGGAAACCACAAAAGCGCATACTTTGTGTTATCTCCTCTTGTAGCAAACAGAGACAGCTCAAAATTTCACGAGATGTGTTGAAGACCAAAACCCACAAATGTGATGTGAAATGGTTATTCTCCCATGTTGCGTTTAAGAGAAAACAGCAATTGCTCGTTTTAGGCCAAAATGCTTTGAAAGCAATGGAAACAACAAAAGCGCATACTTTGTGTTATCTCCTCTTGTAGCAAACACAGACAGCTCAAAATTTCACTGGATGTGTTGAAGACCAAGACCCACAAATGTGATGTGAAATGGTTATTCTCCCATGTTGCGTTTAAGAGAAAACAGCAATTGCTCGTTTTAGGCCAAAATGCATTGAAAGCAATGGAAACCACAAAAGCGCATACTTTGTGTTATCTCCTCTTGTAGCAAACACAGACAGCTCAAAATTTCACTGGATGTGTTGAAGACCAAGACCCACAAATGTGATGTGAAATGGTTATTCTCCCATGTTGCGTTTAAGAGAAAACAGCAATTGCTCGTTTTAGGCCAAAATGCATTGAAAGCAATGGAAACAACAAAAGCACATACTTTGTGTTATCTCCTCTTGTAGCAAACACAGACAGCTCAAAATTTCACTGGATGTGTTGAAGACCAAGACCCACAAATGTGATGTGAAATGGTTATTCTCCCATGTTGCGTTTAAGAGAAAACAGCAATTGCTCGTTTTAGGCCAAAATGCATTGAAAGCAATGGAAACAACAAAAGCGCATACTTTGTGTTATCTCCTCTTGTAGCAAACACAGACAGCTCAAAATTTCACTGGATGTGTTGAAGACCAAGACACACAAATGTGATGTGAAATGGTTTTTCTCTCATGTTGTGTTTAAGAGAAAACTGCAAAAGCACGTTTTAGGCCAAAATGCATTGAAAGCAATGGAAATAACAAAAGCGCATACCTTGTGTTATCTCCTCTTGTAGCAAACACAGACAGCTCAAAATTTCACTGGATGTGTTGAAGACCAAGACCCACAAATGTGATGTGAAATGGTTTTTCTCCCATGTTGCGTTTAAGAGAAAACAGCAATTGCTCGTTTTAGGCCAAAATGCATTGAAAGCAATGGAAACAACAAAAGCGCATACTTTGTGTTATCTCCTCTTGTAGCAAACACAGACAGCTCAAAATTTCACTGGATGTGTTGAAGACCAAGACCCACAAATGTGATGTGAAATGGTTTTTCTCCCATGTTGCATTTAAGAGAAAACAGCAAATGAACGTTTTAGGCCAAAATGCATTGAAAACAATGGAAACAACAAAAGCGCATACTTTGTGTTATCTCCTCTTGTAGCAAACACAGACAGCTCAAAATTTCACTGGATGTGTTGAAGACCAAGACCCACAAATGTGATGTAAAATGGTTTTTCTCTCATGTTGTGTTTAAGAGAAAACAGCAAATGCACGTTTTAGGCCAAAATGCATTGAAAGCAATGGAAATAACAAAAGCGCATCCTTTGTGTTATCTCCTCTTGTAGCAAACACAGACAGCTCAAAATTTCACCAGATCTGTTGAAGACCAAGACCCACAAATGTGATGTGAAATGGTTTTTCTCCCATGTTGCGTTTAAGAGAAAACAGCAATTGCTCGTTTTAGGCCAAAATGCATTGAAAGCAATGGAAACCACAAAAGCGCATACTTTGTGTTATCTCCTCTTGTAGCAAACACAGACAGCTCAAAATTTCACTGGATGTGTTGAAGACCAAGACCCACAAATGTGATGTGAAATGGTTATTCTCCCATGTTGCATTTAAGAGAAAACAGCAATTGCTCGTTTTAGGCCAAAATGCATTGAAAGCAATGGAAACCACAAAAGCGCATACTTTGTGTTATCTCCTCTTGTAGCAAACACAGACAGCTCAAAATTTCACTGGATGTGTTGAAGACCAAGACCCACAAATGTGATGTGAAATGGTTATTCTCCCATGTTGCGTTTAAGAGAAAACAGCAATTGCTTGTTTTAGGCCAAAATGCATTGAAAGCAATGGAAACAACAAAAGCGCATACTTTGTGTTATCTCCTCTTGTAGCAAACACAGACAGCTCAAAATTTCACTGGATGTGTTGAAGACCAAGACCCACAAATGTGATGTGAAATGGTTATTCTCCCATGTTGCGTTTAAGAGAAAACAGCAATTGCTTGTTTTAGGCCAAAATGCATTGAAAGCAATGGAAACCACAAAAGCGCATACTTTGTGTTATCTCCTCTTGTAGCAAACACAGATAGCTCAAAATTTCACTGGATGTGTTGAAGACCAAGACACACAAATGTGATGTGAAATGGTTTTTCTCTCATGTTGTGTTTAAGAGAAAACTGCAATTGCACGTTTTAGGCCAAAATGCATTGAAAGCAATGGAAACCACAAAAGCGCATACTTTGTGTTATCTCCTCTTGTAGCAAACACAGACAGCTCAAAATTTCACTGGATGTGTTGAAGACCAAGACCCACAAATGTGATGTGAAATGGTTTTTCTCTCATGTTGTGTTTAAGAGAAAACTGCAATTGCACGTTTTAGGCCAAAATGCATTGAAAGCAATGGAAATAACAAAAGCGCATACTTTGTGTTATCTCCTCTTGTAGCAAACACAGACAGCTCAAAATTTCACTGGATGTGTTGAAGACCAAGACACACAAATGTGATGTGAAATGGTTTTTCTCTCATGTTGTGTTTAAGAGAAAACTGCAAATGCACGTTTTAGGCCAAAATGCATTGAAAGCAATGGAAATAACAAAAGCGCATACTTTGTGTTATCTCCTCTTGTAGCAAACACAGACAGCTCAAAATTTCACTGGATGTGTTGAAGACCAAGACCCACAAATGTGATGTGAAATGGTTTTTCTCCCATGTTGCGTTTAAGAGAAAACAGCAATTGCTCGTTTTAGGCCAAAATGCATTGAAAGCAATGGAAACAACAAAAGCGCATACTTTGTGTTATCTCCTCTTGTAGCAAACACAGACAGCTCAAAATTTCACTGGATGTGTTGAAGACCAAGACCCACAAATGTGATGTGAAATGGTTTTTCTCCCATGTTGCATTTAAGAGAAAACAGCAAATGAACGTTTTAGGCCAAAATGCATTGAAAACAATGGAAACAACAAAAGCGCATACTTTGTGTTATCTCCTCTTGTAGCAAACACAGACAGCTCAAAATTTCACTGGATGTGTTGAAGACCAAGACCCACAAATGTGATGTGAAATGGTTTTTCTCTCATGTTGTGTTTAAGAGAAAACAGCAAATGCACGTTTTAGGCCAAAATGCATTGAAAGCAATAGAAATAACAAAAGCGCATCCTTTGTGTTATCTCCTCTTGTAGCAAACACAGACAGCTCAAAATTTCACCAGATCTGTTGAAGACCAAGACCCACAAATGTGATGTGAAATGGTTTTTCTCCCATGTTGCGTTTAAGAGAAAACAGCAATTGCTCGTTTTAGGCCAAAATGCATTGAAAGCAATGGAAACCACAAAAGCGCATACTTTGTGTTATCTCCTCTTGTAGCAAACACAGACAGCTCAAAATTTCACTGGATGTGTTGAAGACCAAGACCCACAAATGTGATGTGAAATGGTTATTCTCCCATGTTGCATTTAAGAGAAAACAGCAATTGCTCGTTTTAGGCCAAAATGCATTGAAAGCAATGGAAACAACAAAAGCGCATACTTTGTGTTATCTCCTCTTGTAGCAAACACAGACAGCTCAAAATTTCACTGGATGTGTTGAAGACCAAGACCCACAAATGTGATGTGAAATGGTTATTCTCCCATGTTGCGTTTAAGAGAAAACAGCAATTGCTTGTTTTAGGCCAAAATGCATTGAAAGCAATGGAAACAACAAAAGCGCATACTTTGTGTTATCTCCTCTTGTAGCAAACACAGACAGCTCAAAATTTCACTGGATGTGTTGAAGACCAAGACCCACAAATGTGATGTGAAATGGTTATTCTCCCATGTTCCGTTTAAGAGAAAACAGCAATTGCTTGTTTTAGGCCAAAATGCATTGAAAGCAATGGAAACCACAAAAGCGCATACTTTGTGTTATCTCCTCTTGTAGCAAACACAGACAGCTCAAAATTTCACTGGATGTGTTGAAGACCAAGACACACAAATGTGATGTGAAATGGTTTTTCTCTCATGTTGTGTTTAAGAGAAAACTGCAATTGCACGTTTTAGGCCAAAATGCATTGAAAGCAATGGAAACCACAAAAGCGCATACTTTGTGTTATCTCCTCTTGTAGCAAACAGAGACAGCTCAAAATTTCACGAGATGTGTTGAAGACCAAAACCCACAAATGTGATGTGAAATGGTTATTCTCCCATGTTGCGTTTAAGAGAAAACAGCAATTGCTCGTTTTAGGCCAAAATGCTTTGAAAGCAATGGAAACAACAAAAGCGCATACTTTGTGTTATCTCCTCTTGTAGCAAACACAGACAGCTCAAAATTTCACTGGATGTGTTGAAGACCAAGACACACAAATGTGATGTGAAATGGTTTTTCTCTCATGTTGTGTTTAAGAGAAAACTGCAAATGCACGTTTTAGGCCAAAATGCATTGAAAGCAATGGAAACAACAAAAGCGCATACTTTGTGTTATCTCCTCTTGTAGCAAACACAGACAGCTCAAAATTTCACTGGATGTGTTGAAGACCAAGACCCACAAATGTGATGTGAAATGGTTATTCTCCCATGTTGCGTTTAAGAGAAAACAGCAATTGCTCGTTTTAGGCCAAAATGCATTGAAAGCAATGGAAACAACAAAAGCGCATACTTTGTGTTATCTCCTCTTGTAGCAAACACAGACAGCTCAAAATTTCACTGGATGTGTTGAAGACCAAGACACACAAATGTGATGTGAAATGGTTTTTCTCTCATGTTGTGTTTAAGAGAAAACTGCAAATGCACGTTTTAGGCCAAAATGCATTGAAAGCAATGGAAATAACAAAAGCGCATACCTTGTGTTATCTCCTCTTGTAGCAAACACAGACAGCTCAAAATTTCACTGGATGTGTTGAAGACCAAGACCCACAAATGTGATGTGAAATGGTTTTTCTCCCATGTTGCGTTTAAGAGAAAACAGCAATTGCTCGTTTTAGGCCAAAATGCATTGAAAGCAATGGAAACAACAAAAGCGCATACTTTGTGTTATCTCCTCTTGTAGCAAACACAGACAGCTCAAAATTTCACTGGATGTGTTGAAGACCAAGACCCACAAATGTGATGTGAAATGGTTTTTCTCCCATGTTGCATTTAAGAGAAAACAGCAAATGAACGTTTTAGGCCAAAATGCATTGAAAACAATGGAAACAACAAAACGCATACTTTGTGTTATCTCCTCTTGTAGCAAACACAGACAGCTCAAAATTTCACTGGATGTGTTGAAGACCAAGACCCACAAATGTGATGTGAAATGGTTTTTCTCTCATGTTGTGTTTAAGAGAAAACAGCAAATGCACGTTTTAGGCCAAAATGCATTGAAAGCAATGGAAATAACAAAAGCGCATCCTTTGTGTTATCTCCTCTTGTAGCAAACACAGACAGCTCAAAATTTCACCAGATCTGTTGAAGACCAAGACCCACAAATGTGATGTGAAATGGTTTTTCTCCCATGTTGCGTATAAGAGAAAACAGCAATTGCTCGTTTTAGGCCAAAATGCATTGAAAGCAATGGAAACCACAAAAGCGCATACTTTGTGTTATCTCCTCTTGTAGCAAACACAGACAGCTCAAAATTTCACTGGATGTGTTGAAGACCAAGACCCACAAATGTGATGTGAAATGGTTATTCTCCCATGTTGCATTTAAGAGAAAACAGCAATTGCTCGTTTTAGGCCAAAATGCATTGAAAGCAATGGAAACCACAAAAGCGCATACTTTGTGTTATCTCCTCTTGTAGCAAACACAGACAGCTCAAAATTTCACTGGATGTGTTGAAGACCAAGACCCACAAATGTGATGTGAAATGGTTATTCTCCCATGTTGCGTTTAAGAGAAAACAGCAATTGCTTGTTTTAGGCCAAAATGCATTGAAAGCAATGGAAACAACAAAAGCGCATACTTTGTGTTATCTCCTCTTGTAGCAAACACAGACAGCTCAAAATTTCACTGGATGTGTTGAAGACCAAGACCCACAAATGTGATGTGAAATGGTTATTCTCCCATGTTGCGTTTAAGAGAAAACAGCAATTGCTTGTTTTAGGCCAAAATGCATTGAAGCAATGGAAACCACAAAAGCGCATACTTTGTGTTATCTCCTCTTGTAGCAAACACAGATAGCTCAAAATTTCACTGGATGTGTTGAAGACCAAGACACACAAATGTGATGTGAAATGGTTTTTCTCTCATGTTGTGTTTAAGAGAAAACTGCAATTGCACGTTTTAGGCCAAAATGCATTGAAAGCAATGGAAACCACAAAAGCGCATACTTTGTGTTATCTCCTCTTGTAGCAAACAGAGACAGCTCAAAATTTCACGAGATGTGTTGAAGACCAAAACCCACAAATGTGATGTGAAATGGTTATTCTCCCATGTTGCGTTTAAGAGAAAACAGCAATTGCTCGTTTTAGGCCAAAATGCATTGAAAGCAATGGAAACAACAAAAGCGCATACTTTGTGTTATCTCCACTTGTAGCAAACACAGACAGCTCAAAATTTCACTGGATGTGTTGAAGACCAAGACACACAAATGTGATGTGAAATGGTTTTTCTCTCATGTTGTGTTTAAGAGAAAACTGCAAATGCACGTTTTAGGCCAAAATGCATTGAAAGCAATGGAAACAACAAAAGCGCATACTTTGTGTTATCTCCTCTTGTAGCAAACACAGACAGCTCAAAATTTCACTGGATGTGTTGAAGACCAAGACCCACAAATGTGATGTGAAATGGTTATTCTCCCATGTTGCGTTTAAGAGAAAACAGCAATTGCTCGTTTTAGGCCAAAATGCATTGAAAGCAATGGAAACAACAAAAGCGCATACTTTGTGTTATCTCCTCTTGTAGCAAACACAGACAGCTCAAAATTTCACTGGATGTGTTGAAGACCAAGACCCACAAATGTGATGTGAAATGGTTTTTCTCTCATGTTGTGTTTAAGAGAAAACTGCAATTGCACGTTTTAGGCCAAAATGCATTGAAAGCAATGGAAATAACAAAAGCGCATACTTTGTGTTATCTCCTCTTGTAGCAAACACAGACAGCTCAAAATTTCACTGGATGTGTTGAAGACCAAGACACACAAATGTGATGTGAAATGGTTTTTCTCTCATGTTGTGTTTAAGAGAAAACTGCAAATGCACGTTTTAGGCCAAAATGCATTGAAAGCAATGGAAATAACAAAAGCGCATACTTTGTGTTATCTCCTCTTGTAGCAAACACAGACAGCTCAAAATTTCACTGGATGTGTTGAAGACCAAGACCCACAAATGTGATGTGAAATGGTTTTTCTCCCATGTTGCGTTTAAGAGAAAACAGCAATTGCTCGTTTTAGGCCAAAATGCATTGAAAGCAATGGAAACAACAAAAGCGCATACTTTGTGTTATCTCCTCTTGTAGCAAACACAGACAGCTCAAAATTTCACTGGATGTGTTGAAGACCAAGACCCACAAATGTGATGTGAAATGGTTTTTCTCCCATGTTGCATTTAAGAGAAAACAGCAAATGAACGTTTTAGGCCAAAATGCATTGAAAACAATGGAAACAACAAAAGCGCATACTTTGTGTTATCTCCTCTTGTAGCAAACACAGACAGCTCAAAATTTCACTGGATGTGTTGAAGACCAAGACCCACAAATGTGATGTGAAATGGTTTTTCTCTCATGTTGTGTTTAAGAGAAAACAGCAAATGCACGTTTTAGGCCAAAATGCATTGAAAGCAATAGAAATAACAAAAGCGCATCCTTTGTGTTATCTCCTCTTGTAGCAAACACAGACAGCTCAAAATTTCACCAGATCTGTTGAAGACCAAGACCCACAAATGTGATGTGAAATGGTTTTTCTCCCATGTTGCGTTTAAGAGAAAACAGCAATTGCTCGTTTTAGGCCAAAATGCATTGAAAGCAATGGAAACCACAAAAGCGCATACTTTGTGTTATCTCCTCTTGTAGCAAACACAGACAGCTCAAAATTTCACTGGATGTGTTGAAGACCAAGACCCACAAATGTGATGTGAAATGGTTATTCTCCCATGTTGCATTTAAGAGAAAACAGCAATTGCTCGTTTTAGGCCAAAATGCATTGAAAGCAATGGAAACAACAAAAGCGCATACTTTGTGTTATCTCCTCTTGTAGCAAACACAGACAGCTCAAAATTTCACTGGATGTGTTGAAGACCAAGACCCACAAATGTGATGTGAAATGGTTATTCTCCCATGTTGCGTTTAAGAGAAAACAGCAATTGCTTGTTTTAGGCCAAAATGCATTGAAAGCAATGGAAACAACAAAAGCGCATACTTTGTGTTATCTCCTCTTGTAGCAAACACAGACAGCTCAAAATTTCACTGGATGTGTTGAAGACCAAGACCCACAAATGTGATGTGAAATGGTTATTCTCCCATGTTCCGTTTAAGAGAAAACAGCAATTGCTTGTTTTAGGCCAAAATGCATTGAAAGCAATGGAAACCACAAAAGCGCATACTTTGTGTTATCTCCTCTTGTAGCAAACACAGACAGCTCAAAATTTCACTGGATGTGTTGAAGACCAAGACACACAAATGTGATGTGAAATGGTTTTTCTCTCATGTTGTGTTTAAGAGAAAACTGCAATTGCACGTTTTAGGCCAAAATGCATTGAAAGCAATGGAAACCACAAAAGCGCATACTTTGTGTTATCTCCTCTTGTAGCAAACAGAGACAGCTCAAAATTTCACGAGATGTGTTGAAG
The DNA here is from genome assembly GCA_031769625.1 of Taudactylus pleione. Classification (NCBI taxonomy): domain Eukaryota; kingdom Metazoa; phylum Chordata; class Amphibia; order Anura; family Myobatrachidae; genus Taudactylus; species Taudactylus pleione. Next base: position 54,366 of record JAUIMM010002197.1, read on the forward strand.
ACCAAAACCCACAAATGTGATGTGAAATGGTTATTCTCCCATGTTGCGTTTAAGAGAAAACAGCAATTGCTCGTTTTAGGCCAAAATGCTTTGAAAGCAATGGAAACAACAAAAGCGCATACTTTGTGTTATCTCCTCTTGTAGCAAACACAGACAGCTCAAAATTTCACTGGATGTGTTGAAGACCAAGACCCACAAATGTGATGTGAAATGGTTATTCTCCCATGTTGCGTTTAAGAGAAAACAGCAATTGCTCGTTTTAGGCCAAAATGCATTGAAAGCAATGGAAACCACAAAAGCGCATACTTTGTGTTATCTCCTCTTGTAGCAAACACAGACAGCTCAAAATTTCACTGGATGTGTTGAAGACCAAGACCCACAAATGTGATGTGAAATGGTTATTCTCCCATGTTGCGTTTAAGAGAAAACAGCAATTGCTCGTTTTAGGCCAAAATGCATTGAAAGCAATGGAAACAACAAAAGCACATACTTTGTGTTATCTCCTCTTGTAGCAAACACAGACAGCTCAAAATTTCACTGGATGTGTTGAAGACCAAGACCCACAAATGTGATGTGAAATGGTTATTCTCCCATGTTGCGTTTAAGAGAAAACAGCAATTGCTCGTTTTAGGCCAAAATGCATTGAAAGCAATGGAAACAACAAAAGCGCATACTTTGTGTTATCTCCTCTTGTAGCAAACACAGACAGCTCAAAATTTCACTGGATGTGTTGAAGACCAAGACACACAAATGTGATGTGAAATGGTTTTTCTCTCATGTTGTGTTTAAGAGAAAACTGCAAATGCACGTTTTAGGCCAAAATGCATTGAAAGCAATGGAAATAACAAAAGCGCATACCTTGTGTTATCTCCTCTTGTAGCAAACACAGACAGCTCAAAATTTCACTGGATGTGTTGAAGACCAAGACCCACAAATGTGATGTGAAATGGTTTTTCTCCCATGTTGCGTTTAAGAGAAAACAGCAATTGCTCGTTTTAGGCCAAAATGCATTGAAAGCAATGGAAACAACAAAAGCGCATACTTTGTGTTATCTCCTCTTGTAGCAAACACAGACAGCTCAAAATTTCACTGGATGTGTTGAAGACCAAGACCCACAAATGTGATGTGAAATGGTTTTTCTCCCATGTTGCATTTAAGAGAAAACAGCAAATGAACGTTTTAGGCCAAAATGCATTGAAAACAATGGAAACAACAAAAGCGCATACTTTGTGTTATCTCCTCTTGTAGCAAACACAGACAGCTCAAAATTTCACTGGATGTGTTGAAGACCAAGACCCACAAATGTGATGTGAAATGGTTTTTCTCTCATGTTGTGTTTAAGAGAAAACAGCAAATGCACGTTTTAGGCCAAAATGCATTGAAAGCAATGGAAATAACAAAAGCGCATCCTTTGTGTTATCTCCTCTTGTAGCAAACACAGACAGCTCAAAATTTCACCAGATCTGTTGAAGACCAAGACCCACAAATGTGATGTGAAATGGTTTTTCTCCCATGTTGCGTTTAAGAGAAAACAGCAATTGCTCGTTTTAGGCCAAAATGCATTGAAAGCAATGGAAACCACAAAAGCGCATACTTTGTGTTATCTCCTCTTGTAGCAAACACAGACAGCTCAAAATTTCACTGGATGTGTTGAAGACCAAGACCCACAAATGTGATGTGAAATGGTTATTCTCCCATGTTGCATTTAAGAGAAAACAGCAATTGCTCGTTTTAGGCCAAAATGCATTGAAAGCAATGGAAACCACAAAAGCGCATACTTTGTGTTATCTCCTCTTGTAGCAAACACAGACAGCTCAAAATTTCACTGGATGTGTTGAAGACCAAGACCCACAAATGTGATGTGAAATGGTTATTCTCCCATGTTGCGTTTAAGAGAAAACAGCAATTGCTTGTTTTAGGCCAAAATGCATTGAAAGCAATGGAAACAACAAAAGCGCATACTTTGTGTTATCTCCTCTTGTAGCAAACACAGACAGCTCAAAATTTCACTGGATGTGTTGAAGACCAAGACCCACAAATGTGATGTGAAATGGTTATTCTCCCATGTTGCGTTTAAGAGAAAACAGCAATTGCTTGTTTTAGGCCAAAATGCATTGAAAGCAATGGAAACCACAAAAGCGCATACTTTGTGTTATCTCCTCTTGTAGCAAACACAGATAGCTCAAAATTTCACTGGATGTGTTGAAGACCAAGACACACAAATGTGATGTGAAATGGTTTTTCTCTCATGTTGTGTTTAAGAGAAAACTGCAATTGCACGTTTTAGGCCAAAATGCATTGAAAGCAATGGAAACCACAAAAGCGCATACTTTGTGTTATCTCCTCTTGTAGCAAACAGAGACAGCTCAAAATTTCACGAGATGTGTTGAAGACCAAAACCCACAAATGTGATGTGAAATGGTTATTCTCCCATGTTGCGTTTAAGAGAAAACAGCAATTGCTCGTTTTAGGCCAAAATGCTTTGAAAGCAATGGAAACAACAAAAGCGCATACTTTGTGTTATCTCCTCTTGTAGCAAACACAGACAGCTCAAAATTTCACTGGATGTGTTGAAGACCAAGACCCACAAATGTGATGTGAAATGGTTATTCTCCCATGTTGCGTTTAAGAGAAAACAGCAATTGCTCGTTTTAGGCCAAAATGCATTGAAAGCAATGGAAACCACAAAAGCGCATACTTTGTGTTATCTCCTCTTGTAGCAAACACAGACAGCTCAAAATTTCACTGGATGTGTTGAAGACCAAGACCCACAAATGTGATGTGAAATGGTTATTCTCCCATGTTGCGTTTAAGAGAAAACAGCAATTGCTCGTTTTAGGCCAAAATGCATTGAAAGCAATGGAAACAACAAAAGCACATACTTTGTGTTATCTCCTCTTGTAGCAAACACAGACAGCTCAAAATTTCACTGGATGTGTTGAAGACCAAGACCCACAAATGTGATGTGAAATGGTTATTCTCCCATGTTGCGTTTAAGAGAAAACAGCAATTGCTCGTTTTAGGCCAAAATGCATTGAAAGCAATGGAAACAACAAAAGCGCATACTTTGTGTTATCTCCTCTTGTAGCAAACACAGACAGCTCAAAATTTCACTGGATGTGTTGAAGACCAAGACACACAAATGTGATGTGAAATGGTTTTTCTCTCATGTTGTGTTTAAGAGAAAACTGCAAATGCACGTTTTAGGCCAAAATGCATTGAAAGCAATGGAAATAACAAAAGCGCATACCTTGTGTTATCTCCTCTTGTAGCAAACACAGACAGCTCAAAATTTCACTGGATGTGTTGAAGACCAAGACCCACAAATGTGATGTGAAATGGTTTTTCTCCCATGTTGCGTTTAAGAGAAAACAGCAATTGCTCGTTTTAGGCCAAAATGCATTGAAAGCAATGGAAACAACAAAAGCGCATACTTTGTGTTATCTCCTCTTGTAGCAAACACAGACAGCTCAAAATTTCACTGGATGTGTTGAAGACCAAGACCCACAAATGTGATGTGAAATGGTTTTTCTCCCATGTTGCATTTAAGAGAAAACAGCAAATGAACGTTTTAGGCCAAAATGCATTGAAAACAATGGAAACAACAAAAGCGCATACTTTGTGTTATCTCCTCTTGTAGCAAACACAGACAGCTCAAAATTTCACTGGATGTGTTGAAGACCAAGACCCACAAATGTGATGTGAAATGGTTTTTCTCTCGTGTGGTGTTTAAGAGAAAACAGCAAATGCACGTTTTAGGCCAAAATGCATTGAAAGCAATGGAAATAACAAAAGCGCATCCTTTGTGTTATCTCCTCTTGTAGCAAACACAGACAGCTCAAAATTTCACCAGATCTGTTGAAGACCAAGACCCACAAATGTGATGTGAAATGGTTTTTCTCCCATGTTGCGTTTAAGAGAAAACAGCAATTGCTCGTTTTAGGCCAAAATGCATTGAAAGCAATGGAAACCACAAAAGCGCATACTTTGTGTTATCTCCTCTTGTAGCAAACACAGACAGCTCAAAATTTCACTGGATGTGTTGAAGACCAAGACCCACAAATGTGATGTGAAATGGTTATTCTCCCATGTTGCATTTAAGAGAAAACAGCAATTGCTCGTTTTAGGCCAAAATGCATTGAAAGCAATGGAAACCACAAAAGCGCATACTTTGTGTTATCTCCTCTTGTAGCAAACACAGACAGCTCAAAATTTCACTGGATGTGTTGAAGACCAAGACCCACAAATGTGATGTGAAATGGTTATTCTCCCATGTTGCGTTTAAGAGAAAACAGCAATTGCTTGTTTTAGGCCAAAATGCATTGAAAGCAATGGAAACAACAAAAGCGCATACTTTGTGTTATCTCCTCTTGTAGCAAACACAGACAGCTCAAAATTTCACTGGATGTGTTGAAGACCAAGACCCACAAATGTGATGTGAAATGGTTATTCTCCCATGTTGCGTTTAAGAGAAAACAGCAATTGCTTGTTTTAGGCCAAAATGCATTGAAAGCAATGGAAACCACAAAAGCGCATACTTTGTGTTATCTCCTCTTGTAGCAAACACAGATAGCTCAAAATTTCACTGGATGTGTTGAAGACCAAGACACACAAATGTGATGTGAAATGGTTTTTCTCTCATGTTGTGTTTAAGAGAAAACTGCAATTGCACGTTTTAGGCCAAAATGCATTGAAAGCAATGGAAACCACAAAAGCGCATACTTTGTGTTATCTCCTCTTGTAGCAAACAGAGACAGCTCAAAATTTCACGAGATGTGTTGAAGACCAAAACCCACAAATGTGATGTGAAATGGTTATTCTCCCATGTTGCGTTTAAGAGAAAACAGCAATTGCTCGTTTTAGGCCAAAATGCATTGAAAGCAATGGAAACAACAAAAGCGCATACTTTGTGTTATCTCCTCTTGTAGCAAACACAGACAGCTCAAAATTTCACTGGATGTGTTGAAGACCAAGACACACAAATATGATGTGAAATGGTTTTTCTCTCATGTTGTGTTTAAGAGAAAACTGCAAATGCACGTTTTAGGCCAAAATGCATTGAAAGCAATGGAAACAACAAAAGCGCATACTTTGTGTTATCTCCTCTTGTAGCAAACACAGACAGCTCAAAATTTCACTGGATGTGTTGAAGACCAAGACCCACAAATGTGATGTGAAATGGTTATTCTCCCATGTTGCGTTTAAGAGAAAACAGCAATTGCTCGTTTTAGGCCAAAATGCATTGAAAGCAATGGAAACAACAAAAGCGCATACTTTGTGTTATCTCCTCTTGTAGCAAACACAGACAGCTCAAAATTTCACTGGATGTGTTGAAGACCAAGACCCACAAATGTGATGTGAAATGGTTTTTCTCTCATGTTGTGTTTAAGAGAAAACTGCAATTGCACGTTTTAGGCCAAAATGCATTGAAAGCAATGGAAATAACAAAAGCGCATACTTTGTGTTATCTCCTCTTGTAGCAAACACAGACAGCTCAAAATTTCACTGGATGTGTTGAAGACCAAGACACACAAATGTGATGTGAAATGGTTTTTCTCTCATGTTGTGTTTAAGAGAAAACTGCAAATGCACGTTTTAGGCCAAAATGCATTGAAAGCAATGGAAATAACAAAAGCGCATACTTTGTGTTATCTCCTCTTGTAGCAAACACAGACAGCTCAAAATTTCACTGGATGTGTTGAAGACCAAGACCCACAAATGTGATGTGAAATGGTTTTTCTCCCATGTTGCGTTTAAGAGAAAACAGCAATTGCTCGTTTTAGGCCAAAATGCATTGAAAGCAATGGAAACAACAAAAGCGCATACTTTGTGTTATCTCCTCTTGTAGCAAACACAGACAGCTCAAAATTTCACTGGATGTGTTGAAGACCAAGACCCACAAATGTGATGTGAAATGGTTTTTCTCCCATGTTGCATTTAAGAGAAAACAGCAAATGAACGTTTTAGGCCAAAATGCATTGAAAACAATGGAAACAACAAAAGCGCATACTTTGTGTTATCTCCTCTTGTAGCAAACACAGACAGCTCAAAATTTCACTGGATGTGTTGAAGACCAAGACCCACAAATGTGATGTGAAATGGTTTTTCTCTCATGTTGTGTTTAAGAGAAAACAGCAAATGCACGTTTTAGGCCAAAATGCATTGAAAGCAATAGAAATAACAAAAGCGCATCCTTTGTGTTATCTCCTCTTGTAGCAAACACAGACAGCTCAAAATTTCACCAGATCTGTTGAAGACCAAGACCCACAAATGTGATGTGAAATGGTTTTTCTCCCATGTTGCGTTTAAGAGAAAACAGCAATTGCTCGTTTTAGGCCAAAATGCATTGAAAGCAATGGAAACCACAAAAGCGCATACTTTGTGTTATCTCCTCTTGTAGCAAACACAGACAGCTCAAAATTTCACTGGATGTGTTGAAGACCAAGACCCACAAATGTGATGTGAAATGGTTATTCTCCCATGTTGCATTTAAGAGAAAACAGCAATTGCTCGTTTTAGGCCAAAATGCATTGAAAGCAATGGAAACAACAAAAGCGCATACTTTGTGTTATCTCCTCTTGTAGCAAACACAGACAGCTCAAAATTTCACTGGATGTGTTGAAGACCAAGACCCACAAATGTGATGTGAAATGGTTATTCTCCCATGTTGCGTTTAAGAGAAAACAGCAATTGCTTGTTTTAGGCCAAAATGCATTGAAAGCAATGGAAACAACAAAAGCGCATACTTTGTGTTATCTCCTCTTGTAGCAAACACAGACAGCTCAAAATTTCACTGGATGTGTTGAAGACCAAGACCCACAAATGTGATGTGAAATGGTTATTCTCCCATGTTCCGTTTAAGAGAAAACAGCAATTGCTTGTTTTAGGCCAAAATGCATTGAAAGCAATGGAAACCACAAAAGCGCATACTTTGTGTTATCTCCTCTTGTAGCAAACACAGACAGCTCAAAATTTCACTGGATGTGTTGAAGACCAAGACACACAAATGTGATGTGAAATGGTTTTTCTCTCATGTTGTGTTTAAGAGAAAACTGCAATTGCACGTTTTAGGCCAAAATGCATTGAAAGCAATGGAAACCACAAAAGCGCATACTTTGTGTTATCTCCTCTTGTAGCAAACAGAGACAGCTCAAAATTTCACGAGATGTGTTGAAGACCAAAACCCACAAATGTGATGTGAAATGGTTATTCTCCCATGTTGCGTTTAAGAGAAAACAGCAATTGCTCGTTTTAGGCCAAAATGCTTTGAAAGCAATGGAAACAACAAAAGCGCATACTTTGTGTTATCTCCTCTTGTAGCAAACACAGACAGCTCAAAATTTCACTGGATGTGTTGAAGACCAAGACACACAAATGTGATGTGAAATGGTTTTTCTCTCATGTTGTGTTTAAGAGAAAACTGCAAATGCACGTTTTAGGCCAAAATGCATTGAAAGCAATGGAAACAACAAAAGCGCATACTTTGTGTTATCTCCTCTTGTAGCAAACACAGACAGCTCAAAATTTCACTGGATGTGTTGAAGACCAAGACCCACAAATGTGATGTGAAATGGTTATTCTCCCATGTTGCGTTTAAGAGAAAACAGCAATTGCTCGTTTTAGGCCAAAATGCATTGAAAGCAATGGAAACAACAAAAGCGCATACTTTGTGTTATCTCCTCTTGTAGCAAACACAGACAGCTCAAAATTTCACTGGATGTGTTGAAGACCAAGACCCACAAATGTGATGTGAAATGGTTTTTCTCTCATGTTGTGTTTAAGAGAAAACTGCAATTGCACGTTTTAGGCCAAAATGCATTGAAAGCAATGGAAATAACAAAAGCGCATACTTTGTGTTATCTCCTCTTGTAGCAAACACAGACAGCTCAAAATTTCACAAGATGTGTTGAAGACGAAGACCCACAAATGTGATGTGAAATGGTTATTCTCCCATGTTGCGTTTAAGAGAAAACAGCAATTGCTCGTTTTAGGCCAAAATGCATTGAAAGCAATGGAAACAACAAAAGCGCATACTTTGTGTTATCTCCTCTTGTAGCAAACACAGACAGCTCAAAATTTCACTGGATGTGTTGAAGACCAAGACCCACAAATGTGATGTGAAATGGTTATTCTCCCATGTTGCGTTTAAGAGAAAACAGCAATTGCTCGTTTTAGGCCAAAATGCATTGAAAGCAATGGAAACCACAAAAGCGCATACTTTGTGTTATCTCATCTTGTAGCAAACACAGACAGCTCAAAATTTCACTGGATGTGTTGAAGACCAAGACCCACAAATGTGATGTGAAATGGTTATTCTCCCATGTTGCGTTTAAGAGAAAACAGCAATTGCTCGTTTTAGGCCAAAATGCATTGAAAGCAATGGAAACAACAAAAGCGCATACTTTGTGTTATCTCCTCTTGTAGCAAACACAGACAGCTCAAAATTTCACTGGATGTGTTGAAGACCAAGACCCACAAATGTGATGTGAAATGGTTATTCTCCCATGTTGCGTTTAAGAGAAAACAGCAATTGCTCGTTTTAGGCCAAAATGCATTGAAAGCAATGGAAACAACAAAAGCGCATACTTTGTGTTATCTCCTCTTGTAGCAAACACAGACAGCTCAAAATTTCACTGGATGTGTTGAAGACCAAGACACACAAATGTGATGTGAAATGGTTTTTCTCTCATGTTGTGTTTAAGAGAAAACTGCAAATGCACGTTTTAGGCCAAAATGCATTGAAAGCAATGGAAATAACAAAAGCGCATACTTTGTGTTATCTCCTCTTGTAGCAAACACAGACAGCTCAAAATTTCACTGGATGTGTTGAAGACCAAGACCCACAAATGTGATGTGAAATGGTTTTTCTCCCATGTTGCGTTTAAGAGAAAACAGCAATTGCTCGTTTTAGGCCAAAATGCATTGAAAGCAATGGAAACAACAAAAGCGCATACTTTGTGTTATCTCCTCTTGTAGCAAACACAGACAGCTCAAAATTTCACTGGATGTGTTGAAGACCAAGACCCACAAATGTATTGTGAAATGGTTTTTCTCCCATGTTGTGTTTAAGAGAAAACAGCAAATGAACGTTTTAGGCCAAAATGCATTGAAAACAATGGAAACAACAAAAGCGCATACTTTGTGTTATCTCCTCTTGTAGCAAACACAGACAGCTCAAAATTTCACTGGATGTGTTGAAGACCAAGACCCACAAATGTGCTGTGAAATGGTTTTTCTCTCATGTTGTGTTTAAGAGAAAACAGCAAATGCACGTTTTAGGCCAAAATGCATTGAAAGCAATGGAAATAACAAAAGCGCATCCTTTGTGTTATCTCCTCTTGTAGCAAACACAGACAGCTCAAAATTTCACCAGATCTGTTGAAGACCAAGACCCACAAATGTGATGTGAAATGGTTTTTCTCTCATGTTGTGTTTAAGAGAAAACTGCAAATGCACGTTTTAGGCCAAAATGCATTGAAAGCAATGGAAACAACAAAAGCGCATACTTTGTGTTATCTCCTCTTGTAGCAAACACAGACAGCTCAAAATTTCACTGGATGTGTTGAAGACCAAGACCCACAAATGTGATGTGAAATGGTTATTCTCCCATGTTGCGTTTAAGAGAAAACAGCAATTGCTCGTTTTAGGCCAAAATGCATTGAAAGCAATGGAAACAACAAAAGCGCATACTTTGTGTTATCTCCTCTTGTAGCAAACACAGACAGCTCAAAATTTCACTGGATGTGTTGAAGACCAAGACCCACAAATGTGATGTGAAATGGTTTTTCTCTCATGTTGTGTTTAAGAGAAAACTGCAATTGCACGTTTTAGGCCAAAATGCATTGAAAGCAATGGAAATAACAAAAGCGCATACTTTGTGTTATCTCCTCTTGTAGCAAACACAGACAGCTCAAAATTTCACAAGATGTGTTGAAGACGAAGACCCACAAATGTGATGTGAAATGGTTATTCTCCCATGTTGCGTTTAAGAGAAAACAGCAATTGCTCGTTTTAGGCCAAAATGCATTGAAAGCAATGGAAACAACAAAAGCGCATACTTTGTGTTATCTCCTCTTGTAGCAAACACAGACAGCTCAAAATTTCACTGGATGTGTTGAAGACCAAGACCCACAAATGTGATGTGAAATGGTTATTCTCCCATGTTGCGTTTAAGAGAAAACAGCAATTGCTCGTTTTAGGCCAAAATGCATTGAAAGCAATGGAAACCACAAAAGCGCATACTTTGTGTTATCTCATCTTGTAGCAAACACAGACAGCTCAAAATTTCACTGGATGTGTTGAAGACCAAGACCCACAAATGTGATGTGAAATGGTTATTCTCCCAGGTTGCGTTTAAGAGAAAACAGCAATTGCTCGTTTTAGGCCAAAATGCATTGAAAGCAATGGAAACAACAAAAGCGCATACTTTGTGTTATCTCCTCTTGTAGCAAACACAGACAGCTCAAAATTTCACTGGATGTGTTGAAGACCAAGACCCACAAATGTGATGTGAAATGGTTATTCTCCCATGTTGCGTTTAAGAGAAAACAGCAATTGCTCGTTTTAGGCCAAAATGCTTTGAAAGCAATGGAAACAACAAAAGCGCATACTTTGTGTTATCTCCTCTTGTAGCAAACACAGACAGCTCAAAATTTCACTGGATGTGTTGAAGACCAAGACACACAAATGTGATGTGAAATGGTTTTTCTCTCATGTTGTGTTTAAGAGAAAACTGCAAATGCACGTTTTAGGCCAAAATGCATTGAAAGCAATGGAAATAACAAAAGCGCATACTTTGTGTTATCTCCTCTTGTAGCAAACACAGACAGCTCAAAATTTCACTGGATGTGTTGAAGACCAAGACCCACAAATGTGATGTGAAATGGTTTTTCTCCCATGTTGCGTTTAAGAGAAAACAGCAATTGCTCATTTTAGGCCAAAATGCATTGAAAGCAATGGAAACAACAAAAGCGCATACTTTGTGTTATCTCCTCTTGTAGCAAACACAGACAGCTCAAAATTTCACTGGATGTGTTGAAGACCAAGACCCACAAATGTATTGTGAAATGGTTTTTCTCCCATGTTGTGTTTAAGAGAAAACAGCAAATGAACGTTTTAGGCCAAAATGCATTGAAAACAATGGAAACAACAAAAGCGCATACTTTGTGTTATCTCCTCTTGTAGCAAACACAGACAGCTCAAAATTTCACTGGATGTGTTGAAGACCAAGACCCACAAATGTGCTGTGAAATGGTTTTTCTCTCATGTTGTGTTTAAGAGAAAACAGCAAATGCACGTTTTAGGCCAAAATGCATTGAAAGCAATGGAAATAACAAAAGCGCATCCTTTGTGTTATCTCCTCTTGTAGCAAACACAGACAGCTCAAAATTTCACCAGATCTGTTGAAGACCAAGACCCACAAATGTGATGTGAAATGGTTTTTCTCTCATGTTGTGTTTAAGAGAAAACTGCAATTGCACGTTTTAGGCCAAAATGCATTGAAAGCAATGGAAATAACAAAAGCGCATACTTTGTGTTATCTCCTCTTGTAGCAAACACAGACAGCTCAAAATTTCACGAGATGTGTTGAAGACCAAGACCCACAAATGTGATGTGAAATGGTTTTTCTCCCATGTTGCGTTTAAGAGAAAACTGCAATTGCTCGTTTTAGGCCAAAATGCATTGAAAGCAATGGAAATAACAAAAGCGCATACTTTGTGTTATCTCCTCTTGTAGCAAACACAGACAGCTCAAAATTTCACGAGATGTGTTGAAGACCAAGACCCACAAATGTGATGTGAAATGGTTATTCTCCCATGTTGCGTTTAAGAGAAAACAGCAATTGCTCGTTTTAGGCCAAAATGCATTGAAAGCAATGGAAACCACAAAAGCGCATACTTTGTGTTATCTCCTCTTGTAGCAAACACAGACAGCTCAAAATTTCACTGGATGTGTTGAAGACCAAGACCCACAAATGTGATGTGAAATGGTTTTTCTCCCATGTTGCGTTTAAGAGAAAACAGCAATTGCTCGTTTTAGGCCAAAATGCATTGAAAGCAATGGAAACAACAAAAGCGCATACTTTGTGTTATCTCCTCTTGTAGCAAACACAGACAGCTCAAAATTTCACTGGATGTGTTGAAGACCAAGACCCACAAATGTGATGTGAAATGGTTTTTCTCCCATGTTGCATTTAAGAGAAAACAGCAAATGAACGTTTTAGGCCAAAATGCATTGAAAACAATGGAAACAACAAAAGCGCATACATTGTGTTATCTCCTCTTGTAGCAAACACAGACAGCTCAAAATTTCACTGGATGTGTTGAAGACCAAGACCCACAAATGTGATGTGAAATGGTTTTTCTCTCATGTTGTGTTTAAGAGAAAACAGCAAATGCACGTTTTAGGCCAAAACGCATTGAAAGCAATGGAAATAACAAAAGCGCATCCTTTGTGTTATCTCCTCTTGTAGCAAACACAGACAGCTCAAAATTTCACCAGATCTGTTGAAGACCAAGACCCACAAATGTGATGTGAAATGGTTATTCTCCCATGTTGCGTTTAAGAGAAAACAGCAATTGCTCGTTTTAGGCCAAAATGCATTGAAAGCAATGGAAACCACAAAAGCGCATACTTTGTGTTATCTCCTCTTGTAGCAAACACAGACAGCTCAAAATTTCACTGGATGTGTTGAAGACCAAGACCCACAAATGTGATGTGAAAGGGTTATTCTCCCATGTTGTGTTTAAGAGAAAACAGCAATTGCTCGTTTTAGGCCAAAATGCATTGAAAGCAATGGAAACCACAAAAGCGCATACTTTGTGTTATCTCCTCTTGTAGCAAACACAGACAGCTCAAAATTTCACTGGATGTGTTGAAGACCAAGACCCACAAATGTGATGTGAAATGGTTATTCTCCCATGTTGCGTTTAAGAGAAAACAGCAATTGCTCGTTTTAGTCCAAAATGCATTGAAAGCAATGGAAACAACAAAAGCGCATACTTTGTGTTATCTCCTCTTGTAGCAAACACAGACAGCTCAAAATTTCACTGGATGTGTTGAAGACCAAGACACACAAATGTGATGAGAAATGGTTTTTCTCTCATGTTGTGTTTAAGAGAAAACTGCAAATGCACGTTTTAGGCCAAAATGCATTGAAAGCAATGGAAATAACAAAAGCGCATACTTTGTGTTATCTCCTCTTGTAGCAAACACAGACAGCTCAAAATTTCACTGGATGTGTTGAAGACCAAGACCCACAAATGTGATGTGAAATGGTTTTTCTCCCATGTTGCGTTTAAGAGAAAACAGCAATTGCTCGTTTTAGGCCAAAATGCATTGAAAGCAATGGAAACAACAAAAGCGCATACTTTGTGTTATCTCCTCTTGTAGCAAACACAGACAGCTCAAAATTTCACTGGATGTGTTGAAGACCAAGACCCACAAATGTGATGTGAAATGGTTTTTCTCCCATGTTGCATTCAAGAGAAAACAGCAAATGAACGTTTTAGGCCAAAATGCATTGAAAACAATGGAAACAACAAAAGCGCATACTTTGTGTTATCTCCTCTTGTAGCAAACACAGACGGCTCAAAATTTCACTGGATGTGTTGAAGAACAAGACCCACAAATGTGATGTGAAATGGTTTTTCTCTCATGTTGTGTTTAAGAGAAAACAGCAAATGCACGTTTTAGGCCAAAATGCATTGAAAGCAATGGAAATAACAAAAGCGCATCCTTTGTGTTATCTCCTCTTGTAGCAAACACAGACAGCTCAAAATTTCAACAGATCTGTTGAAGACCAAGACCCACAAATGTGATGTGAAATGGTTTTTCTCTCATGTTGTGTTTAAGAGAAAACTGCAATTGCACGTTTTAGGCCAAAATGCATTGAAAGCAATGGAAATAACAAAAGCGCATACTTTGTGTTATCTCCTCTTGTAGCAAACACAGACAGCTCAAAATTTCACGAGATGTGGTGAAGACCAAGACCCACAAATGTGATGTGAAATGGTTTTTCTCCCATGTTGCGTTTAAGAGAAAACAGCAATTGCTCGTTTTAGGCCAAAATGCATTGAAAGCAATGGAAACCACAAAAGCGCATACTTTGTGTTATCTCCTCTTGTAGCAAACACAGACAGCTCAAAATTTCACTGGATGTGTTGAAGACCAAGACCCACAAATGTGATGTGAAATGGTTATTCTCCCATGTTGCGTTTAAGAGAAAACAGCAATTGCTCGTTTTAGGCCAAAATGCATTGAAAGCAATGGAAACAACAAAAGCGCATACTTTGTGTTATCTCCTCTTGTAGCAAACACAGACAGCTCAAAATTTCACTGGATGTGTTGAAGACCAAGACCCACAAATGTGATGTGAAATGGTTATTCTCCCATGTTGCGTTTAAGAGAAAACAGCAATTGCTTGTTTTAGGCCAAAATGCATTGAAAGCAATGGAAACAACAAAAGCGCATACTTTGTGTTATCTCCTCTTGTAGCAAACACAGACAGCTCAAAATTTCACTGGATGTGTTGAAGACCAAGACACACAAATGTGATGTGAAATGGTTTTTCTCTCATGTTGTGTTTAAGAGAAAACTGCAAATGCACGTTTTAGGCCAAAATGCATTGAAAGCAATGGAAACCACAAAAGCGCATACTTTGTGTTATCTCCTCTTGTAGCAAACACAGACAGCTCAAAATTTCACTGGATGTGTTGAAGACCAAGACCCACAAATGTGATGTGAAATGGTTATTCTCCCATGTTGTGTTTAAGAGAAAACTGCAAATGCACGTTTTAGGCCAAAATGCATTGAAAGCAATGGAAACAACAAAAGCGCATACTTTGTGTTATCTCCTCTTGTAACAAACACAGACAGCTCAAAATTTCACTGGATGTGTTGAAGACTAAGACACACAAATGTGATGTGAAATGGTTTTTCTCTCATGTTGTGTTTAAGAGAAAACTGCAAATGCACGTTTTAGGCCAAAATGCATTGAAAGCAATGGAAACCACAAAAGCGCATACTTTGTGTTATCTCCTCTTGTAGCAAACACAGACAGCTCAAAATTTCACTGGATGTGTTGAAGACCAAGACCCACAAATGTGATGTGAAATGGTTTTTCTCCCATGTTGCGTTTAAGAGAAAACAGCAATTGCTCGTTTTAGGCCAAAATGCATTGAAAGCAATGGAAACAACAAAAGCGCATACTTTGTGTTATCTCCTCTTGTAGCAAACACAGACAGCTCAAAATTTCACTGGATGTGTTGAAGACCAAGACCCACAAATCTGATGTGAAATGGTTATTCTCCCATGTTGCGTTTAAGAGAAAACAGCAATTGCTCGTTTTAGGCCAAAATGCATTGAAAGCAATGGAAACAACAAAAGCGCATACTTTGTGTTATCTCCTCTTGTAGCAAACACAGACAGCTCAAAATTTCACTGGATGTGTTGAAGACCAAGACCCACAAATGTGATGTGAAATGGTTATTCTCCCATGTTGCGTTTAAGAGAAAACAGCAATTGCTCGTTTTAGGCCAAAATGCATTGAAAGCAATGGAAACCACAAAAGCGCATACTTTGTGTTATCTCCTCTTGTAGCAAACACAGACAGCTCAAAATTTCACTGGATGTTTTGAAGACCAAGACCCACAAATGTGATGTGAAATGAATATTCTCCCATGTTGCGTTTAAGAGAAAACAGCAATTGCTCGTTTTAGGCCAAAATGCATTGAAAGCAATGGAAACAACAAAAGCGCATACTTTGTGTTATCTCCTCTTGTAGCATACACAGACAGCTCAAAATTTCACTGGATGTGTTGAAGACCAAGACACACAAATGTGATGTGAAATGGTTTTTCTCTCATGTTGTGTTTAAGAGAAAACTGCAATTGCACGTTTTAGGCCAAAATGCATTGAAAGCAATGGAAATAACAAAAGCGCATACTTTGTGTTATCTCCTCTTGTAGCAAACACAGACAGCTCAAAATTTCACGAGATGTGTTGAAGACCAAGACCCACAAATGTGATGTGAAATGGTTATTCTCCCATGTTGCGTTTAAGAGAAAACAGCAATTGCTCGTTTTAGGCCAAAATGCATTGAAAGCAATGGAAACAACAAAAGCGCATACTTTGTGTTATCTCCTCTTGTAGCAAACACAGACAGCTCAAAATTTCACTGGATGTGTTGAAGACCAAGACCCACAAATGTGATGTGAAATGGTTATTCTCCCATGTTGCGTTTAAGAGAAAACAGCAATTGCTCGTTTTAGGCCAAAATGCATTGAAAGCAATGGAAACCACAAAAGCGCATACTTTGTGTTATCTCCTCTTGTAGCAAACACAGACAGCTCAAAATTTCACTGGATGTGTTGAAGACCAAGACCCACAAATGTGATGTGAAATGGTTATTCTCCCATGTTGCGTTTAAGAGAAAACAGCAATTGCTCGTTTTAGGCCAAAATGCATTGAAAGCAATGGAAACAACAAAAGCGCATACTTTGTGTTATCTCCTCTTGTAGCAAACACAGACAGCTCAAAATTTCACTGGATGTGTTGAAGACCAAGACCCACAAATGTGATGTGAAATGGTTATTCTCCCATGTTGCGTTTAAGAGAAAACAGCAATTGCTCGTTTTAGGCCAAAATGCATTGAAAGCAATGGAAACAACAAAAGCGCATACTTTGTGTTATCTCCTCTTGTAGCAAACACAGACAGCTCAAAATTTCACTGGATGTGTTGAAGACCAAGACACACAAATGTGATGTGAAATGGTTTTTCTCTCATTTTGTGTTTAAGAGAAAACTGCAAATGCACGTTTTAGGCCAAAATGCATTGAAAGCAATGGAAATAACAAAAGCGCATACTTTGTGTTATCTCCTCTTGTAGCAAACACAGACAGCTCAAAATTTCACTGGATGTGTTGAAGACCAAGACCCACAAATGTGATGTGAAATGGTTTTTCTCCCATGTTGCGTTTAAGAGAAAACAGCAATTGCTCGTTTTAGGCCAAAATGCATTGAAAGCAATGGAAACAACAAAAGCGCATACTTTGTGTTATCTCCTCTTGTAGCAAACACAGACAGCTCAAAATTTCACTGGATGTGTTGAAGACCAAGACCCACAAATGTGATGTGAAATGGTTTTTCTCCCATGTTGCATTTAAGAGAAAACAGCAAATGAACATTTTAGGCCAAAATGCATTGAAAACAATGGAAACAACAAAAGCGCATACTTTGTGTTATCTCCTCTTGTAGCAAACACAGACAGCTCAAAATTTCACTGGATGTGTTGAAGACCAAGACCCACAAATGTGATGTGAAATGGTTTTTCTCTCATGTTGTGTTTAAGAGAAAACAGCAAATGCACGTTTTAGGCCAAAATGCATTGAAAGCAATGGAAATAACAAAAGCGCATCCTTTGTGTTATCTCCTCTTGTAGCAAACACAGACAGCTCAAAATTTCACGAGATGTGTTGAAGACCAAGACCCACAAATGTGATGTGAAATGGTTTTTCTCCCATGTTGCATTTAAGAGAAAACAGCAATTGCTCGTTTTAGGCCAAAATGCATTGAAAGCAATGGAAACAACAAAAGCGCATACTTTGTGTTATCTCCTCTTGTAGCAAACACAGACAGCTCAAAATTTCACTGGATGTGTTGAAGACCAAGACACACAAATGTGATGAGAAATGGTTTTTCTCTCATGTTGTGTTTAAGAGAAAACTGCAAATGCACGTTTTAGGCCAAAATGCATTGAAAGCAATGGAAATAACAAAAGCACATACTTTGTGTTATCTCCTCTTGTAGCAAACACAGACAGCTCAAAATTTCACTGGATGTGTTGAAGACCAAGACCCACAAATGTGATGTGAAATGGTTTTTCTCCCATGTTGCGTTTAAGAGAAAACAGCAATTGCTCGTTTTAGGCCAAAATGCATTGAAAGCAATGGAAACAACAAAAGCGCATACTTTGTGTTATCTCCTCTTGTAGCAAACACAGACAGCTCAAAACTTCACGAGATGTGTTGAAGACCAAAACCCACAAATGTGATGTGAAATGGTTATTCTCCCATGTTGCGTTTAAGAGAAAACAGCAATTGCTCGTTTTAGGCCAAAATGCATTGAAAGCAATGGAAACAACAAAAGCGCATACTTTGTGTTATCTCCTCTTGTAGCAAACACAGACAGCTCAAAATTTCACTGGATGTGTTGAAGACCAAGACCCACAAATGTGATGTGAAATGGTTATTCTCCCATGTTGCGTTTAAGAGAAAACAGCAATTGCTCGTTTTAGGCCAAAATGCATTGAAAGCAATGGAAACCACAAAAGCGCATACTTTGTGTTATCTCCTCTTGTAGCAAACACAGACAGCTCAAAATTTCACTGGATGTGTTGAAGACCAAGACCCACAAATGTGATGTGAAATGGTTATTCTCCCATGTTGCGTTTAAGAGAAAACAGCAATTGCTCGTTTTAGGCCAAAATGCATGGAAAGCAATGGAAACAACAAAAGCACATACTTTGTGTTATCTCCTCTTGTAGCAAACACAGACAGCTCAAAATTTCACTGGATGTGTTGAAGACCAAGACCCACAAATGTGATGTGAAATGGTTATTCTCCCATGTTGCGTTTAAGAGAAAACAGCAATTGCTCGTTTTAGGCCAAAATGCATTGAAAGCAATGGAAACAACAAAAGCGCATACTTTGTGTTATCTCCTCTTGTAGCAAACACAGACAGCTCAAAATTTCACTGGATGTGTTGAAGACCAAGACACACAAATGTGATGTGAAATGGTTTTTCTCTCATGTTGTGTTTAAGAGAAAACTGCAAATGCACGTTTTAGGCCAAAATGCATTGAAAGCAATGGAAATAACAAAAGCGCATACTTTGTGTTATCTCCTCTTGTAGCAAACACAGACAGCTCAAAATTTCACTGGATGTGTTGAAGACCAAGACCCACAAATGTGATGTGAAATGGTTTTTCTCCCATGTTGCGTTTAAGAGAAAACAGCAATTGCTCGTTTTAGGCCAAAATGCATTGAAAGCAATGGAAACAACAAAAGCGCATACTTTGTGTTATCTCCTCTTGTAGCAAACACAGACAGCTCAAAATTTCACTGGATGTGTTGAAGACCAAGACACACAAATGTGATGAGAAATGGTTTTTCTCTCATGTTGTGTTTAAGAGAAAACTGCAAATGCACGTTTTAGGCCAAAATGCATTGAAAGCAATGGAAATAACAAAAGCGCATACTTTGTGTTATCTCCTCTTGTAGCAAACACAGACAGCTCAAAATTTCACTGGATGTGTTGAAGACCAAGACCCACAAATGTGATGTGAAATGGTTTTTCTCCCATGTTGCGTTTAAGAGAAAACAGCAATTGCTCGTTTTAGGCCAAAATGCATTGAAAGCAATGGAAACAACAAAAGCGCATACTTTGTGTTATCTCCTCTTGTAGCAAACACAGACAGCTCAAAATTTCACGAGATGTGTTGAAGACCAAAACCCACAAATGTGATGTGAAATGGTTATTCTCCCATGTTGCGTTTAAGAGAAAACAGCAATTGCTCGTTTTAGGCCAAAATGCATTGAAAGCAATGGAAACAACAAAAGCGCATACTTTGTGTTATCTCCTCTTGTAGCAAACACAGACAGCTCAAAATTTCACTGGATGTGTTGAAGACCAAGACCCACAAATGTGATGTGAAATGGTTATTCTCCCATGTTGCGTTTAAGAGAAAACAGCAATTGCTCGTTTTAGGCCAAAATGCATTGAAAGCAATGGAAACCACAAAAGCGCATACTTTGTGTTATCTCCTCTTGTAGCAAACACAGACAGCTCAAAATTTCACTGGATGTGTTGAAGACCAAGACCCACAAATGTGATGTGAAATGGTTATTCTCCCATGTTGCGTTTAAGAGAAAACAGCAATTGCTCGTTTTAGGCCAAAATGCATTGAAAGCAATGGAAACAACAAAAGCACATACTTTGTGTTATCTCCTCTTGTAGCAAACACAGACAGCTCAAAATTTCACTGGATGTGTTGAAGACCAAGACCCACAAATGTGATGTGAAATGGTTATTCTCCCATGTTGCGTTTAAGAGAAAACAGCAATTGCTCGTTTTAGGCCAAAATGCATTGAAAGCAATGGAAACAACAAAAGCGCATACTTTGTGTTATCTCCTCTTGTAGCAAACACAGACAGCTCAAAATTTCACTGGATGTGTTGAAGACCAAGACACACAAATGTGATGTGAAATGGTTTTTCTCTCATGTTGTGTTTAAGAGAAAACTGCAAATGCACGTTTTAGGCCAAAATGCATTGAAAGCAATGGAAATAACAAAAGCGCATACTTTGTGTTATCTCCTCTTGTAGCAAACACAGACAGCTCAAAATTTCACTGGATGTGTTGAAGACCAAGACCCACAAATGTGATGTGAAATGGTTTTTCTCCCATGTTGCGTTTAAGAGAAAACAGCAATTGCTCGTTTTAGGCCAAAATGCATTGAAAGCAATGGAAACAACAAAAGCGCATACTTTGTGTTATCTCCTCTTGTAGCAAACACAGACAGCTCAAAATTTCACTGGATGTGTTGAAGACCAAGACCCACAAATGTGATGTGAAATGGTTTTTCTCCCATGTTGCATTTAAGAGAAAACAGCAAATGAACGTTTTAGGCCAAAATGCATTGAAAACAATGGAAACAACAAAAGCGCATACTTTGTGTTATCTCCTCTTGTAGCAAACACAGACAGCTCAAAATTTCACTGGATGTGTTGAAGACCAAGACACACAAATGTGATGTGAAATGGTTTTTCTCTCATGTTGTGTTTAAGAGAAAACTGCAAATGCACGTTTTAGGCCAAAATGCATTGAAAGCAATGGAAACCACAAAAGCGCATACTTTGTGTTATCTCCTCTTGTAGCAAACACAGACAGCTCAAAATTTCACTGGATGTGTTGAAGACCAAGACACACAAATGTGATGTGAAATGGTTTTTCTCTCATGTTGTGTTTAAGAGAAAACTGCAAATGCACGTTTTAGGCCAAAATGCATTGAAAGCAATGGAAATAACAAAAGCGCATACTTTGTGTTATCTCCTCTTGTAGCAAACACAGACAGCTCAAAATTTCACTGGATGTGTTGAAGACCAAGACCCACAAATGTGATGTGAAATGGTTTTTCTCCCATGTTGCGTTTAAGAGAAAACAGCAATTGCTCGTTTTAGGCCAAAATGCATTGAAAGCAATGGAAACAACAAAAGCGCATACTTTGTGTTATCTCCTCTTGTAGCAAACACAGACAGCTCAAAATTTCACTGGATGTGTTGAAGACCAAGACCCACAAATGTGATGTGAAATGGTTTTTCTCCCATGTTGCATTTAAGAGAAAACAGCAAATGAACGTTTTAGGCCAAAATGCATTGAAAGCAATGGAAACCACAAAAGCGCATACTTTGTGTTATCTCCTCTTGTAGCAAACACAGACAGCTCAAAATTTCACTGGATGTGTTGAAGACCAAGACACACAAATGTGATGTGAAATGGTTTTTCTCTCATGTTGTGTTTAAGAGAAAACAGCAAATGCACGTTTTAGGCCAAAATGCATTGAAAGCAATGGAAATAACAAAAGCGCATCCTTTGTGTTATCTCCTCTTGTAGCAAACACAGACAGCTCAAAATTTCACCAGATCTGTTGAAGACCAAGACCCACAAATGTGATGTGAAATGGTTTTTCTCCCATGTTGCGTTTAAGAGAAAACAGCAATTGCTCGTTTTAGGCCAAAATGCATTGAAAGCAATGGAAACCACAAAAGCGCATACTTTGTGTTATCTCCTCTTGTAGCAAACACAGACAGCTCAAAATTTCACTGGATGTGTTGAAGACCAAGACCCACAAATGTGATGTGAAATGGTTATTCTCCCATGTTGCATTTAAGAGAAAACAGCAATTGCTCGTTTTAGGCCAAAATGCATTGAAAGCAATGGAAACAACAAAAGCGCATACTTTGTGTTATCTCCTCTTGTAGCAAACACAGACAGCTCAAAATTTCACTGGATGTGTTGAAGACCAAGACCCACAAATGTGATGTGAAATGGTTATTCTCCCATGTTGCGTTTAAGAGAAAACAGCAATTGCTTGTTTTAGGCCAAAATGCATTGAAAGCAATGGAAACAACAAAAGCGCATACTTTGTGTTATCTCCTCTTGTAGCAAACACAGACAGCTCAAAATTTCACTGGATGTGTTGAAGACCAAGACACACAAATGTGATGTGAAATGGTTTTTCTCTCATGTTGTGTTTAAGAGAAAACTGCAAATGCACGTTTTAGGCCAAAATGCATTGAAAGCAATGGAAACCACAAAAGCGCATACTTTGTGTTATCTCCTCTTGTAGCAAACACAGACAGCTCAAAATTTCACTGGATGTGTTGAAGACCAAGACCCACAAATGTGATGTGAAATGGTTTTTCTCTCATGTTGTGTTTAAGAGAAAACTGCAATTGCACGTTTTAGGCCAAAATGCATTGAAAGCAATGGAAATAACAAAAGCGCATACTTTGTGTTATCTCCTCTTGTAGCAAACAGAGACAGCTCAAAATTTCACGAGATGTGTTGAAGACCAAAACCCACAAATGTGATGTGAAATGGTTATTCTCCCATGTTGCGTTTAAGAGAAAACAGCAATTGCTCGTTTTAGGCCAAAATGCATTGAAAGCAATGGAAACAACAAAAGCGCATACTTTGTGTTATCTCCTCTTGTAGCAAACACAGACAGCTCAAAATTTCACTGGATGTGTTGAAGACCAAGACACACAAATGTGATGTGAAATGGTTTTTCTCTCATGTTGTGTTTAAGAGAAAACTGCAAATGCACGTTTTAGGCCAAAATGCATTGAAAGCAATGGAAACAACAAAAGCACATACTTTGTGTTATCTCCTCTTGTAGCAAACACAGACAGCTCAAAATTTCACTGGATGTGTTGAAGACCAAGACCCACAAATGTGATGTGAAATGGTTATTCTCCCATGTTGCGTTTAAGAGAAAACAGCAATTGCTCGTTTTAGGCCAAAATGCATTGAAAGCAATGGAAACAACAAAAGCGCATACTTTGTGTTATCTCCTCTTGTAGCAAACACAGACAGCTCAAAATTTCACTGGATGTGTTGAAGACCAAGACACACAAATGTGATGTGAAATGGTTTTTCTCTCATGTTGTGTTTAAGAGAAAACTGCAATTGCACGTTTTAGGCCAAAATGCATTGAAAGCAATGGAAATAACAAAAGCGCATACTTTGTGTTATCTCCTCTTGTAGCAAGCACAGACAGCTCAAAATTTCACGAGATGTGTTGAAGACAAAGACCCACAAATGTGATGTGAAATGGTTATTCTCCCATGTTGCGTTTAAGAGAAAACAGCAATTGCTCGTTTTAGGCCAAAATGCATTGAAAGCAATGGAAACAACAAAAGCGCATACTTTGTGTTATCTCCTCTTGTAGCAAACACAGACAGCTCAAAATTTCACTGGATGTGTTGAAGACCAAGACCCACAAATGTGATGTGAAATGGTTATTCTCCCATGTTGCGTTTAAGAGAAAACAGCAATTGCTCGTTTTAGGCCAAAATGCATTGAAAGCAATGGAAACCACAAAAGCGCATACTTTGTGTTATCTCCTCTTGTGGCAAACACAGACAGCTCAAAATTTCACTGGATGTGTTGAAGACCAAGACCCACAAATGTGATGTGAAATGGTTATTCTCCCATGTTGCGTTTAAGAGAAAACAGCAATTGCTCGTTTTAGGCCAAAATGCATTGAAAGCAATGGAAACAACAAAAGCGCATACTTTGTGTTATCTCCTCTTGTAGCAAACACAGACAGCTCAAAATTTCACTGGATGTGTTGAAGACCAAGACCCACAAATGTGATGTGAAATGGTTATTCTCCCATGTTGCGTTTAAGAGAAAACAGCAATTGCTCGTTTTAGGCCAAAATGCATTAAAAGCAATGGAAACAACAAAAGCGCATACTTTGTGTTATCTCCTCTTGTAGCAAACACAGACAGCTCAAAATTTCACTGGATGTGTTGAAGACCAAGACACACAAATGTGATGTGAAATGGTTTTTCTCTCATGTTGTGTTTAAGAGAAAACTGCAAATGCACGTTTTAGGCCAAAATGCATTGAAAGCAATGGAAATAACAAAAGCGCATACTTTGTGTTATCTCCTCTTGTAGCAAACACAGACAGCTCAAAATTTCACTGGATGTGTTGAAGACCAAGACCCACAAATGTGATGTGAAATGGTTTTTCTCCCATGTTGCGTTTAAGAGAAAACAGCAATTGCTCGTTTTAGGCCAAAATGCATTGAAAGCAATGGAAACAACAAAAGCGCATACTTTGTGTTATCTCCTCTTGTAGCAAACACAGACAGCTCAAAATTTCACTGGATGTGTTGAAGACCAAGACACACAAATGTGATGTGAAATGGTTTTTCTCCCATGTTGTGTTTTAGAGAAAACAGCAAATGAACGTTTTAGGCCAAAATGCATTGAAAACAATGGAAACAACAAAAGCGCATACTTTGTGTTATCTCCTCTTGTAGCAAACACAGACAGCTCAAAATTTCACTGGATGTGTTGAAGACCAAGACCCACAAATGTGATGTGAAATGGTTTTTCTCTCATGTTGTGTTTAAGAGAAAACAGCAAATGCACGTTTTAGGCCAAAATGCATTGAAAGCAATGGAAATAACAAAAGCGCATCCTTTGTGTTATCTCCTCTTGTAGCAAACACAGACAGCTCAAAATTTCACCAGATCTGTTGAAGACCAAGACCCACAAATGTGATGTGAAATGGTTTTTCTCTCATGTTGTGTTTAAGAGAAAACTGCAATTGCACGTTTTAGGCCAAAATGCATTGAAAGCAATGGAAACAACAAAAGCGCATACTTTGTGTTATCTCCTCTTGTAGCAAACACAGACAGCTCAAAATTTCACGAGATGTGTTGAAGACCAAGACCCACAAATGTGATGTGAAATGGTTTTTCTCCCATGTTGCGTTTAAGAGAAAACAGCAATTGCTCGTTTTAGGCCAAAATGCATTGAAAGCAATGGAAATAACAAAAGCGCATACTTTGTGTTATCTCCTCTTGTAGCAAACACAGACAGCTCAAAATTTCACGAGATGTGTTGAAGACCAAGACCCACAAATGTGATGTGAAAGGGTTATTCTCCCATGTTGCGTTTAAGAGAAAACAGCAATTGCTCGTTTTAGGCCAAAATGCATTGAAAGCAATGGAAACAACAAAAGCGCATACTTTGTGTTATCTCCTCTTGTAGCAAACACAGACAGCTCAAAATTTCACTGGATGTGTTGAAGACCAAGACCCACAAATGTGATGTGAAATGGTTATTCTCCCATGTTGCGTTTAAGAGAAAACAGCAATTGCTCGTTTTAGGCCAAAATGCATTGAAAGCAATGGAAACCACAAAAGCGCATACTTTGTGTTATCTCCTCTTGTAGCAAACACAGACAGCTCAAAATTTCACTGGATGTGTTGAAGACCAAGACCCACAAATGTGATGTGAAATGGTTATTCTCCCATGTTGCATTTAAGAGAAAACAGCAATTGCTCGTTTTAGGCCAAAATGCATTGAAAGCAATGGAAACAACAAAAGCGCATACTTTGTGTTATCTCCTCTTGTAGCAAACACAGACAGCTCAAAATTTCACTGGATGTGTTGAAGACCAAGACCCACAAATGTGATGTGAAATGGTTATTCTCCCATGTTGCGTTTAAGAGAAAACAGCAATTGCTTGTTTTAGGCCAAAATGCATTGAAAGCAATGGAAACAACAAAAGCGCATACTTTGTGTTATCTCCTCTTGTAGCAAACACAGACAGCTCCTCAAAATTTCACTGGATGTGTTGAAGACCAAGACCCACAAATGTGATGTGAAATGGTTATTCTCCCATGTTGCGTTTAAGAGAAAACAGCAATTGCTCGTTTTAGGCCAAAATGCATTGAAAGCAATGGAAACCACAAAAGCGCATACTTTGTGTTATCTCCTCTTGTAGCAAACACAGACAGCTCAAAATTTCACTGGATGTGTTGAAGACCAAGACCCACAAATGTGATGTGAAATGGTTATTCTCCCATGTTGCGTTTAAGAGAAAACAGCAATTGCTCGTTTTAGGCCAAAATGCATTGAAAGCAATGGAAACAACAAAAGCGCATACTTTGTGTTATCTCCTCTTGTAGCAAACACAGACAGCTCAAAATTTCACTGGATGTGTTGAAGACCAAGACCCACAAATGTGATGTGAAATGGTTATTCTCCCATGTTGCGTTTAAGAGAAAACAGCAATTGCTCGTTTTAGGCCAAAATGCATTGAAAGCAATGGAAACAACAAAAGCGCATACTTTGTGTTATCTCCTCTTGTAGCAAACACAGACAGCTCAAAATTTCACTGGATGTGTTGAAGACCAAGACACACAAATGTGATGTGAAATGGTTTTTCTCTCATGTTGTTTAAGAGAAAACTGCAAATGCACGTTTTAGGCCAAAATGCATTGAAAGCAATGGAAATAACAAAAGCGCATACTTTGTGTTATCTCCTCTTGTAGCAAACACAGACAGCTCAAAATTTCACTGGATGTGTTGAAGACCAAGACCCACAAATGTGATGTGAAATGGTTTTTCTCCATGTTGCGTTTAAGAGAAAACAGCAATTGCTCGTTTTAGGCCAAAATGCATTGAAAGCAATGGAAACAACAAAAGCGCATACTTTGTGTTATCTCCTCTTGTAGCAAACACAGACAGCTCAAAATTTCACTGGATGTGTTGAAGACCAAGACACACAAATGTGATGTGAAATGGTTTTTTCTCCATGTTGTGTTTAAGAGAAAACAGCAAATGAACGTTTTAGGCCAAAATGCATTGAAAACAATGGAAACAACAAAAGCGCATACTTTGTGTTATCTCCTCTTGTAGCAAACACAGACAGCTCAAAATTTCACTGGATGTGTTGAAGACCAAGACCCACAAATGTGATGTGAAATGGTTTTTCTCTCATGTTGTGTTTAAGAGAAAACAGCAAATGCACGTTTTAGGCCAAAATGCATTGAAAGCAATGGAAATAACAAAAGCGCATCCTTTGTGTTATCTCCTCTTGTAGCAAACACAGACAGCTCAAAATTTCACCAGATCTGTTGAAGACCAAGACCCACAAATGTGATGTGAAATGGTTTTTCTCTCATGTTGTGTTTAAGAGAAAACTGCAATTGCACGTTTTAGGCCAAAATGCATTGAAAGCAATGGAAACAACAAAAGCGCATACTTTGTGTTATCTCCTCTTGTAGCAAACACAGACAGCTCAAAATTTCACGAGATGTGTTGAAGACCAAGACCCACAAATGTGATGTGAAATGGTTTTTCTCCCATGTTGCGTTTAAGAGAAAACAGCAATTGCTCGTTTTAGGCCAAAATGCATTGAAAGCAATGGAAATAACAAAAGCGCATACTTTGTGTTATCTCCTCTTGTAGCAAACACAGACAGCTCAAAATTTCACGAGATGTGTTGAAGACCAAGACCCACAAATGTGATGTGAAAGGGTTATTCTCCCATGTTGCGTTTAAGAGAAAACAGCAATTGCTCGTTTTAGGCCAAAATGCATTGAAAGCAATGGAAACAACAAAAGCGCATACTTTGTGTTATCTCCTCTTGTAGCAAACACAGACAGCTCAAAATTTCACTGGATGTGTTGAAGACCAAGACCCACAAATGTGATGTGAAATGGTTATTCTCCCATGTTGCGTTTAAGAGAAAACAGCAATTGCTCGTTTTAGGCCAAAATGCATTGAAAGCAATGGAAACCACAAAAGCGCATACTTTGTGTTATCTCCTCTTGTAGCAAACACAGACAGCTCAAAATTTCACTGGATGTGTTGAAGACCAAGACCCACAAATGTGATGTGAAATGGTTATTCTCCCATGTTGCATTTAAGAGAAAACAGCAATTGCTCGTTTTAGGCCAAAATGCATTGAAAGCAATGGAAACAACAAAAGCGCATACTTTGTGTTATCTCCTCTTGTAGCAAACACAGACAGCTCAAAATTTCACTGGATGTGTTGAAGACCAAGACCCACAAATGTGATGTGAAATGGTTATTCTCCCATGTTGCGTTTAAGAGAAAACAGCAATTGCTTGTTTTAGGCCAAAATGCATTGAAAGCAATGGAAACAACAAAAGCGCATACTTTGTGTTATCTCCTCTTGTAGCAAACACAGACAGCTCAAAATTTCACTGGATGTGTTGAAGACCAAGACACACAAATGTGATGTGAAATGGTTTTTCTCTCATGTTGTGTTTAAGAGAAAACTGCAAATGCACGTTTTAGGCCAAAATGCATTGAAAGCAATGGAAACCACAAAAGCGCATACTTTGTGTTATCTCCTCTTGTAGCAAACACAGACAGCTCAAAATTTCACTGGATGTGTTGAAGACCAAGACCCACAAATGTGATGTGAAATGGTTTTTCTCTCATGTTGTGTTTAAGAGAAAACTGCAATTGCACGTTTTAGGCCAAAATGCATTGAAAGCAATGGAAATAACAAAAGCGCATACTTTGTGTTATCTCCTCTTGTAGCAAACAGAGACAGCTCAAAATTTCACGAGATGTGTTGAAGACCAAAACCCACAAATGTGATGTGAAATGGTTATTCTCCCATGTTGCGTTTAAGAGAAAACAGCAATTGCTCGTTTTAGGCCAAAATGCATTGAAAGCAATGGAAACAACAAAAGCGCATACTTTGTGTTATCTCCTCTTGTAGCAAACACAGACAGCTCAAAATTTCACTGGATGTGTTGAAGACCAAGACACACAAATTTGATGTGAAATGGTTTTTCTCTCATGTTGTGTTTAAGAGAAAACTGCAAATGCACGTTTTAGGCCAAAATGCATTGAAAGCAATGGAAACAACAAAAGCGCATACTTTGTGTTATCTCCTCTTGTAGCAAACACAGACAGCTCAAAATTTCACGAGATGTGTTGAAGACCAAGACCCACAAATGTGATGTGAAATGGTTATTCTCCCATGTTGCGTTTAAGAGAAAACAGCAATTGCTCGTTTTAGGCCAAAATGCATTGAAAGCAATGGAAACCACAAAAGCGCATACTTTGTGTTATCTCCTCTTGTAGCAAACACAGACAGCTCAAAATTTCACTGGATGTGTTGAAGACCAAGACCCACAAATGTGATGTGAAAGGGTTATTCTCCCATGTTGCGTTTAAGAGAAAACAGCAATTGCTCGTTTTAGGCCAAAATGCATTGAAAGCAATGGAAACAACAAAAGCGCATACTTTGTGTTATCTCCTCTTGTAGCAAACACAGACAGCTCAAAATTTCACTGGATGTGTTGAAGACCAAGACCCACAAATGTGATGTGAAATGGTTATTCTCCCATGTTGCGTTTAAGAGAAAACAGCAATTGCTCGTTTTAGGCCAAAATGCATTGAAAGCAATGGAAACCACAAAAGCGCATACTTTGTGTTATCTCCTCTTGTAGCAAACACAGACAGCTCAAAATTTCACTGGATGTGTTGAAGACCAAGACCCACAAATGTGATGTGAAATGGTTATTCTCCCATGTTGCATTTAAGAGAAAACAGCAATTGCTCGTTTTAGGCCAAAATGCATTGAAAGCAATGGAAACAACAAAAGCGCATACTTTGTGTTATCTCCTCTTGTAGCAAACACAGACAGCTCAAAATTTCACTGGATGTGTTGAAGACCAAGACCCACAAATGTGATGTGAAATGGTTATTCTCCCATGTTGCGTTTAAGAGAAAACAGCAATTGCTTGTTTTAGGCCAAAATGCATTGAAAGCAATGGAAACAACAAAAGCGCATACTTTGTGTTATCTCCTCTTGTAGCAAACACAGACAGCTCAAAATTTCACTGGATGTGTTGAAGACCAAGACACACAAATGTGATGTGAAATGGTTTTTCTCTCATGTTGTGTTTAAGAGAAAACTGCAAATGCACGTTTTAGGCCAAAATGCATTGAAAGCAATGGAAACCACAAAAGCGCATACTTTGTGTTATCTCCTCTTGTAGCAAACACAGACAGCTCAAAATTTCACTGGATGTGTTGAAGACCAAGACCCACAAATGTGATGTGAAATGGTTTTTCTCCCATGTTGCGTTTAAGAGAAAACAGCAATTGCTCGTTTTAGGCCAAAATGCATTGAAAGCAATGGAAACAACAAAAGCGCATACTTTGTGTTATCTCCTCTTGTAGCAAACACAGACAGCTCAAAATTTCACTGGATGTGTTGAAGACCAAGACACACAAATGTGATGTGAAATGGTTTTTCTCTCATGTTGTGTTTAAGAGAAAACTGCAAATGCACGTTTTAGGCCAAAATGCATTGAAAGCAATGGAAATAACAAAAGCGCATACTTTGTGTTATCTCCTCTTGTAGCAAACACAGACAGCTCAAAATTTCACTGGATGTGTTGAAGACCAAGACCCACAAATGTGATGTGAAATGGTTTTTCTCCCATGTTGCGTTTAAGAGAAAACAGCAATTGCTCGTTTTAGGCCAAAATGCATTGAAAGCAATGGAAACAACAAAAGCGCATACTTTGTGTTATCTCCTCTTGTAGCAAACACAGACCGCTCAAAATTTCACTGGATGTGTTGAAGACCAAGACCCACAAATGTGATGTGAAATGGTTTTTCTCCCATGTTGCATTCAAGAGAAAACAGCAAATGAACGTTTTAGGCCAAAATGCATTGAAAACAATGGAAACAACAAAAGCGCATACTTTGTGTTATCTCCTCTTGTAGCAAACACAGACGGCTCAAAATTTCACTGGATGTGTTGAAGAACAAGACCCACAAATGTGATGTGAAATGGTTTTTCTCTCATGTTGTGTTTAAGAGAAAACAGCAAATGCACGTTTTAGGCCAAAATGCATTGAAAGCAATGGAAATAACAAAAGCGCATCCTTTGTGTTATCTCCTCTTGTAGCAAACACAGACAGCTCAAAATTTCACCAGATCTGTTGAAGACCAAGACCCACAAATGTGATGTGAAATGGTTTTTCTCTCATGTTGTGTTTAAGAGAAAACTGCAATTGCACGTTTTAGGCCAAAATGCATTGAAAGCAATGGAAATAACAAAAGCGCATACTTTGTGTTATCTCCTCTTGTAGCAAACACAGACAGCTCAAAATTTCACGAGATGTGTTGAAGACCAAGACCCACAAATGTGATGTGAAATGGTTTTTCTCCCATGTTGCGTTTAAGAGAAAACAGCAATTGCTCGTTTTAGGCCAAAATGCATTGAAAGCAATGGAAACCACAAAAGCGCATACTTTGTGTTATCTCCTCTTGTAGCAAACACAGACAGCTCAAAATTTCACTGGATGTGTTGAAGACCAAGACCCACAAATGTGATGTGAAATGGTTATTCTCCCATGTTGCGTTTAAGAGAAAACAGCAATTGCTCGTTTTAGGCCAAAATGCATTGAAAGCAATGGAAACAACAAAAGCGCATACTTTGTGTTATCTCCTCTTGTAGCAAACACAGACAGCTCAAAATTTCACTGGATGTGTTGAAGACCAAGACCCACAAATGTGATGTGAAATGGTTATTCTCCCATGTTGCATTTAAGAGAAAACAGCAATTGCTTGTTTTAGGCCAAAATGCATTGAAAGCAATGGAAACAACAAAAGCGCATACTTTGTGTTATCTCCTCTTGTAGCAAACACAGACAGCTCAAAATTTCACTGGATGTGTTGAAGACCAAGACACACAAATGTGATGTGAAATGGTTTTTCTCTCATGTTGTGTTTAAGAGAAAACTGCAAATGCACGTTTTAGGCCAAAATGCATTGAAAGCAATAGAAACCACAAAAGCGCATACTTTGTGTTATCTCCTCTTGTAGCAAACACAGACAGCTCAAAATTTCACTGGATGTGTTGAAGACCAAGACCCACAAATGTGATGTGAAATGGTTTTTCTCTCATGTTGTGTTTAAGAGAAAACTGCAATTGCACGTTTTAGGCCAAAATGCATTGAAAGCAATGGAAATAACAAAAGCGCATACTTTGTGTTATCTCCTCTTGTAGCAAACAGAGACAGCTCAAAATTTCACGAGATGTGTTGAAGACCAAAACCCACAAATGTGATGTGAAATGGTTATTCTCCCATGTTGCGTTTAAGAGAAAACAGCAATTGCTCGTTTTAGGCCAAAATGCATTGAAAGCAATGGAAACAACAAAAGCGCATACTTTGTGTTATCTCCTCTTGTAGCAAACACAGACAGCTCAAAATTTCACTGGATGTGTTGAAGACCAAGACACACAAATGTGATGTGAAATGGTTTTTCTCTCATGTTGTGTTTAAGAGAAAACTGCAAATGCACGTTTTAGGCCAAAATGCATTGAAAGCAATGGAAACAACAAAAGCGCATACTTTGTGTTATCTCCTCTTGTAACAAACACAGACAGCTCAAAATTTCACTGGATGTGTTGAAGACTAAGACACACAAATGTGATGTGAAATGGTTTTTCTCTCATGTTGTGTTTAAGAGAAAACTGCAAATGCACGTTTTAGGCCAAAATGCATTGAAAGCAATGGAAATAACAAAAGCGCATACTTTGTGTTATCTCCTCTTGTTGCAAACACAGACAGCTCAAAATTTCACTGGATGTGTTGAAGACCAAGACCCACAAATGTGATGTGAAATGGTTTTTCTCCCATGTTGCGTTTAAGAGAAAACAGCAATTGCTCGTTTTAGGCCAAAATGCATTGAAAGCAATGGAAACAACAAAAGCGCATACTTTGTGTTATCTCCTCTTGTAGCAAACACAGACAGCTCAAAATTTCACTGGATGTGTTGAAGACCAAGACCCACAAATCTGATGTGAAATGGTTATTCTCCCATGTTGCGTTTAAGAGAAAACAGCAATTGCTCGTTTTAGGCCAAAATGCATTGAAAGCAATGGAAACAACAAAAGCGCATTCTTTGTGTTATCTCCTCTTGTAGCAAACACAGACAGCTCAAAATTTCACTGGATGTGTTGAAGACCAAGACCCACAAATGTGATGTGAAATGGTTATTCTCCCATGTTGCGTTTAATAGAAAACAGCAATTGCTCGTTTTAGGCCAAAATGCATTGAAAGCAATGGAAACCACAAAAGCGCATACTTTGTGTTATCTCCTCTTGTAGCAAACACAGACAGCTCAAAATTTCACTGGATGTGTTGAAGACCAAGACCCACAAATGTGATGTGAAATGAATATTCTCCCATGTTGCGTTTAAGAGAAAACAGCAATTGCTCGTTTTAGGCCAAAATGCATTGAAAGCAATGGAAACCACAAAAGCGCATACTTTGTGTTATCTCCTCTTGTAGCAAACACAGACAGCTCAAAATTTCACTGGATGTGTTGAAGACCAAGACCCACAAATGTGATGTGAAATGGTTATTCTCCCATGTTGCGTTTAAGAGAAAACAGCAATTGCTCGTTTTAGGCCAAAATGCATTGAAAGCAATGGAAACAACAAAAGCGCATACTTTGTGTTATCTCCTCTTGTAGCAAACACAGACAGCTCAAAATTTCACGAGATGTGTTGAAGACCAAGACCCACAAATGTGATGTGAAATGGTTATTCTCCCATGTTGCGTTTAAGAGAAAACAGCAATTGCTCGTTTTAGGCCAAAATGCATTGAAAGCAATGGAAACAACAAAAGCGCATACTTTGTGTTATCTCCTCTTGTAGCAAACACAGACAGCTCAAAATTTCACTGGATGTGTTGAAGACCAAGACACACAAATGTGATGTGAAATGGTTTTTCTCTCATGTTGTGTTTAAGAGAAAACTGCAATTGCACGTTTTAGGCCAAAATGCATTGAAAGCAATGGAAATAACAAAAGCGCATACTTTGTGTTATCTCCTCTTGTAGCAAACACAGACAGCTCAAAATTTCACGAGATGTGTTGAAGACCAAGACCCACAAATGTGATGTGAAATGGTTATTCTCCCATGTTGCGTTTAAGAGAAAACAGCAATTGCTCGTTTTAGGCCAAAATGCATTGAAAGCAATGGAAACAACAAAAGCGCATACTTTGTGTTATCTCCTCTTGTAGCAAACACAGACAGCTCAAAATTTCACTGGATGTGTTGAAGACCAAGACCCACAAATGTGATGTGAAATGGTTATTCTCCCATGTTGCGTTTAAGAGAAAACAGCAATTGCTCGTTTTAGGCCAAAATGCATTGAAAGCAATGGAAACAACAAAAGCGCATACTTTGTGTTATCTCCTCTTGTAGCAAACACAGACAGCTCAAAATTTCACTGGATGTGTTGAAGACCAAGACCCACAAATGTGATGTGAATTGGTTATTCTCCCATGTTGCGTTTAAGAGAAAACAGCAATTGCTCGTTTTAGGCCAAAATGCATTGAAAGCAATGGAAACAACAAAAGCGCATACTTTGTGTTATCTCCTCTTGTAGCAAACACAGACAGCTCAAAATTTCACTGGATGTGTTGAAGACCAAGACACACAAATGTGATGTGAAATGGTTTTTCTCTCATGTTGTGTTTAAGAGAAAACTGCAAATGCACGTTTTAGGCCAAAATGCATTGAAAGCAATGGAAATAACAAAAGCGCATACTTTGTGTTATCTCCTCTTGTAGCAAACACAGACAGCTCAAAATTTCACTGGATGTGTTGAAGACCAAGACACACAAATGTGATGTGAAATGGTTTTTCTCTCATGTTGTGTTTAAGAGAAAACTGCAAATGCACGTTTTAGGCCAAAATGCATTGAAAGCAATGGAAATAACAAAAGCGCATACTTTGTGTTATCTCCTCTTGTAGCAAACACAGACAGCTCAAAATTTCACTGGATGTGTTGAAGACCAAGACCCACAAATGTGATGTGAAATGGTTTTTCTCCCATGTTGCGTTTAAGAGAAAACAGCAATTGCTCGTTTTAGGCCAAAATGCATTGAAAGCAATGGAAACAACAAAAGCGCATACTTTGTGTTATCTCCTCTTGTAGCAAACACAGACAGCTCAAAATTTCACTGGATGTGTTGAAGACCAAGACCCACAAATGTGATGTGAAATGGTTTTTCTCCCATGTTGCATTCAAGAGAAAACAGCAAATGAACGTTTTAGGCCAAAATGCATTGAAAACAATGGAAACAACAAAAGCGCATACTTTGTGTTATCTCCTCTTGTAGCAAACACAGACGGCTCAAAATTTCACTGGATGTGTTGAAGAACAAGACCCACAAATGTGATGTGAAATGGTTTTTCTCTCATGTTGTGTTTAAGAGAAAACAGCAAATGCACGTTTTAGGCCAAAATGCATTGAAAGCAATGGAAATAACAAAAGCGCATCCTTTGTGTTATCTCCTCTTGTAGCAAACACAGACAGCTCAAAATTTCACCAGATCTGTTGAAGACCAAGACCCACAAATGTGATGTGAAATGGTTTTTCTCTCATGTTGTGTTTAAGAGAAAACTGCAATTGCACGTTTTAGGCCAAAATGCATTGAAAGCAATGGAAATAACAAAAGCGCATACTTTGTGTTATCTCCTCTTGTAGCAAACACAGACAGCTCAAAATTTCACGAGATGTGTTGAAGACCAAGACCCACAAATGTGATGTGAAATGGTTTTTCTCCCATGTTGCGTTTAAGAGAAAACAGCAATTGCTCGTTTTAGGCCAAAATGCATTGAAAGCAATGGAAACCACAAAAGCGCATACTTTGTGTTATCTCCTCTTGTAGCAAACACAGACAGCTCAAAATTTCACTGGATGTGTTGAAGACCAAGACCCACAAATGTGATGTGAAATGGTTATTCTCCCATGTTGCGTTTAAGAGAAAACAGCAATTGCTCGTTTTAGGCCAAAATGCATTGAAAGCAATGGAAACAACAAAAGCGCATACTTTGTGTTATCTCCTCTTGTAGCAAACACAGACAGCTCAAAATTTCACTGGATGTGTTGAAGACCAAGACCCACAAATGTGATGTGAAATGGTTATTCTCCCATGTTGCATTTAAGAGAAAACAGCAATTGCTTGTTTTAGGCCAAAATGCATTGAAAGCAATGGAAACAACAAAAGCGCATACTTTGTGTTATCTCCTCTTGTAGCAAACACAGACAGCTCAAAATTTCACTGGATGTGTTGAAGACCAAGACACACAAATGTGATGTGAAATGGTTTTTCTCTCATGTTGTGTTTAAGAGAAAACTGCAAATGCACGTTTTAGGCCAAAATGCATTGAAAGCAATAGAAACCACAAAAGCGCATACTTTGTGTTATCTCCTCTTGTAGCAAACACAGACAGCTCAAAATTTCACTGGATGTGTTGAAGACCAAGACCCACAAATGTGATGTGAAATGGTTTTTCTCTCATGTTGTGTTTAAGAGAAAACTGCAATTGCACGTTTTAGGCAAAAATGCATTGAAAGCAATGGAAATAACAAAAGCGCATACTTTGTGTTATCTCCTCTTGTAGCAAACAGAGACAGCTCAAAATTTCACGAGATGTGTTGAAGACCAAAACCCACAAATGTGATGTGAAATGGTTATTCTCCCATGTTGCGTTTAAGAGAAAACAGCAATTGCTCGTTTTAGGCCAAAATGCATTGAAAGCAATGGAAACAACAAAAGCGCATACTTTGTGTTATCTCCTCTTGTAGCAAACACAGACAGCTCAAAATTTCACTGGATGTGTTGAAGACCAAGACACACAAATGTGATGTGAAATGGTTTTTCTCTCATGTTGTGTTTAAGAGAAAACTGCAAATGCACGTTTTAGGCCAAAATGCATTGAAAGCAATGGAAACAACAAAAGCGCATACTTTGTGTTATCTCCTCTTGTAACAAACACAGACAGCTCAAAATTTCACTGGATGTGTTGAAGACTAAGACACACAAATGTGATGTGAAATGGTTTTTCTCTCATGTTGTGTTTAAGAGAAAACTGCAAATGCACGTTTTAGGCCAAAATGCATTGAAAGCAATGGAAATAACAAAAGCGCATACTTTGTGTTATCTCCTCTTGTAGCAAACACAGAC
>JAUIMM010002198.1:0-220705 GCA_031769625.1 Taudactylus pleione
GGTGAGTTTCCCTGTTCTCTGACTATTATATTGGGCGAGTTTCCATGTTCTCTGACTATTACATTGGGTGAGTTTCCCTGTTCTCTGACTATTACATTGGGCGAGTTTCCATGTTCTCTGACTATTAGATTGGGTGAGATTTCGTGTTCTCTGACTATTACATTGGGCGAGTTTCCATGTTCTCTGACTATTAGATTGGGTGAGATTTCGTGTTCTCTGACTATTACATTGGGTGAGTTTCCCTGTTCTCTGACTATTACATTGGGCGAGTTTCCATGTTCTCTGACTATTAGATTGGGTGAGATTTTGTGTTCTCTGACTATTACATTGGGCGAGTTTCCATGTTCTCTGACTATTACATTGGGCGAGTTTCCATGTTCTCTGACTATTACATTGGGTGAGTTTCCATGTTCTCTGACTATTACAATGGGCGAGTTTCCATGTTCTCTGACTATTACATTGGGCGAGTTTCCATGTTCTCTGACTATTACATTGGGCGAGTTTCCATGTTCTCTGACTCTATTACATTGGGCGAGTTTCCATGTTCTCTGACTATTACAATGGGCGAGTTTCCATGTTCTCTGACTATTACATTGGGCGAGTTTCCATGTTCTCTGACTATTACATTGGGTGAGTTTCCATGTTCTCTGACTATATTACATTGGGCGAGTTTCCATGTTCTCTGACTATTACATTGGGCGAGTGTTCATGTTCTCTGACTATTACGCTGGGTGAGTTTCCATGTTCTCCGACTATTACATTGGGCGAGTGTTCATGTTCTCTGACTATTACATTGGGCGAGTGTTCATGTTCTCTGACTATTACATTGGGTGAGTTTCCGTGTTCTCTGACTATTACATTGGGCGAGTTTCCGTGTTCTCTGACTATTACATTGGCCGAGTTTCCATGTTCTCTGACTATTACATTGGGCGAGTTTCCATGTTCTCTGACTCTATTACATTGGGCGAGTTTCCATGTTCTCTGACTCTATTACATTGGGCAAGTTTCCGTGTTCTCTGACTGTTACATTGGGCGAGTTTCCATGTTCTCTGACTATTACATTGGGCGAGTTTCCATGTTCTCTGACTATTACATTGGGCGAGTTTCCATGTTCTCTGACTATTACATTGGGCGAGTTTCCATGTTCTCTGACTATTACATTGGGCGAGTTTCCATGTTCTCTGACTATTACATTGGGCGAGTTTCCATGTTCTCTGACTATTACATTGGGCGAGTTTCCATATTCTTTAGACTCTATTACATTGGCCGAGTTTAAAAAGTGTAAGAGATCTAAACACTCACCCTATTACATTTGGCCCTTTGTTTTTTATTTAAATTAAATAATTCCCCTATTTTTCATAGACTTCATGCACCCTAATGAAACCACAGAATTTACATTTTGGTTCTTCTATTTAGGGTCCCAGGTTCGGGGGAGATCTAGCAGCCGACCAGCGTCTGAGAGTGGTGAGAGTCATCGTTGTGGGTCTGGAGTAGATGATGATGGCGATGATGGTGGACATCAGAAAACTGAGCTAGACAAGTTAATGGAAGACTGGTTTTTACCCAATACATCCGGATCTGGCAACACACAAGTGGGATCAGATAGACGACCCAAATTAGCTGTAGCCTCATCCAACCCGCCCAAAGCGCGTCCTGTGCAGTCCGATACTACTATACCTAATGCAGCGCAGGCTTGTGTAGAGCAAATATCATCGGCTAGATCAAACAAAGCAATGACTGCACCAATCGCTCCACTTACAGGATCCAGTCAACCAATCAGACCATCCCATGTTCCACCAACATCTTCTGGTGGACCGAACTCAAATTATTCCTCTGCTGGTGATTCCAGTTTTAAAACGGTCACATCTACAAGAGATGGTTTATATGCTCCTCACCCAACAGCGCTCGTAGGATCTACTAAGCCAGTAATTACGCCAATCTCTGCAACGTCAAGTGCATCACCCATTGCCCAGCCCTTGACACAGTACAGTAGAATAAAAAGGACAACATCATCTGCAGTAACGCCTCCATTTGCCGCAACAGCACTTGAGAAACTTTATCAATCAGACGCAGAATCCAAATTAACAGCTGCATCATCCAACATGCTAACAGTGCATCATGTACGACCAAATACTACTTTACCTAATGCAGCACAAATCAGAGCGGAGCAAATATCACCTGCTACATCCAACAAAGCAATAAGTGCATCAACAGATCTGCTTAAAACATCCAGTGAACAACATGGACCGTCCAGTGTTCCACCAACATCTTTGGTTAGATTAACCTCAAATCAGCCAACATCACTCACTGGAGTAAATTCAATATCCAGCAAAGTGTCTAGTAATCTGAGCAAGGGGGCATCCGGCCTTCCACCAGTACCAGCTTGTGCTTTATCCAATGCTACAGCACCTGCTGAGACAGCAAAATCTCCCATTGGTAGTTTCCACAATCTACGCCTTCTTCTGGAGGAGAGTCCTGATTTACTGCAAAATCTACCTCTCGAGGCTGTGCAGAACTTTCAGATGCTCTGCAAACTCACATACAATCAGCAGCTCCAGGAAGCAGGCACAGCAAAAAGAAGGGGGGCACCGCGAGGCCCGAGGGCCAGAGGCAGAGGAAGGGGACGGGCCAAATCTAGAGGCAGAAATGGATTTCGGGGTGGATCGAGGGGGAAGGGTCGAGAAAGACAGACGGAAGGACCAGGTATCTGGCTAATAAATGATTTCATGAATAGAAATATTGATATGACCACTGTTAATGACATATTTAAATACCAAATTTACCATACAATTATTGAATTTTTGGTGCTAAAGGTGATTTGTGCTAAAAGGCGGTTTGAAAGATTACAATTATTTCATTGTTTGTAACGAACTGGATAAACCTTTAAAATGATTCTAATCATCTAAAACATGTTTGTTTGTTTTCTATTGCAACCATGGGCCAAATGTAATAGGGTGAGAGATTAGAGAATAGTTTATCAGTAAGATAAAAGTCGAGTTTTATCTTCAAAATGGGAAAACTTCTGGATGAGAGTTTAAATCGTGAGAGTTTTTTTGAGTCTAAAAACGTGTGAGTTTCCATGTGCTCAGACTTTATTACATTGGCCGAGTTTAAAAAGTGTGAGAGGTTACTGCTAAACTCTCATCCTATTACATTTTTCCCCTTGTTTTTTAATTAAATTAAATAATTCCCCTATTTTTCATAGACTTTACACACTCTAATGAGTCGACAGAATTTACATTTTGGTTCTTCTATTTAGGGTCCCAAGTTCAGAGGAGATCTAGCAGCCGACCAGTGTCTGAGAGTGGTGAGAGTTATCGTTGTCGATCTGGAGAAGATGATGATGGTGGACATCAGAAAACTGAATTAGACAAGCTAATGGAAGACTGTTTTTTACCCGATACATCCAGATCTGGCAACACACAAGTGGGATCAGACAGACGACCCAAATTATCTGCAGCATCATCCAACCCGCCCAAAGTGTGTCCTGTGCAGTCCGATACTACTATACCTAATGCAGCGCAAACTCGTGTAGAGAAAATATCATCTGCTAGATCAAACAAAACAATGATTGCACCAATTGCTCCACTTACAGGATCCAATCAGCCAATCAGACCATCCCATGTTCCACCAACATCTTCTGGTGGACTGAACTCAAATTATTCCTCTGCTGGTGAATCCAGTTTTAAAACGGTCACATCTATAAGAGATGGTTCAAATACTCCTCACCCAACAGCGCTCACAGGATCTACTAAGCCGGTAATTACGCCAATCTCTGCAACATCAAGTGCATCACCCATTGTTCAGCCATTGACACAGTACAACAATACAATAAACAGCACAACATCATCTCCAGTAACGTCTACATTCACCACAATACCGCTTGAGGTGCTTTATCAATCAGACGCAAAATCCAAATTAACAGCAGCACCATCCAACATGCCAATGGTGCTTCCTGTACAACCAAATACTACTTTACTTAAAGCAGCGCAAACCAGAGCAGAGCACATATCACCTGTTACATCTAACAAGGCAATGAGTGCACCAACTGATTCGCTTCAAAGATCCAGTCAACCACTTGGACTGTCCAGTGTTCCACCAACATCTTCAGTTAGATTAACCTCAAATCAGCCAACATCGCTCACCGGAGCAAATTCAATATCCAGTAAAGTGTCTAGTCATCTGAGCAAGGGGGCAGTCGGCCTTCCACCAGTACCAGCTCATGCTTTATCCACTGCTACAGCACATGCTGAGACAGCAATATATCCCGTTGGTGGTTTCCGGAATCTACGTGCATCAGGAGTGAGTAGGAACCCATCCAGGCTATCTGAGGGAACTGACCAACATTCAAGCAAGCTCCTCGCCAGCGTAAAACCAATGTCAAGACTTGACTTCACCCAATATTCGGGCACCAGATCAGCAGATGAAGTTCCCCAACATCAGCCGGTTGACAAAACAACCCCAGATAGACCTACGTCATCCAGCAAATGTAAGCTCTTGTGTCCAGTGTTTGTGGCAAGGCGGGGTTGTTTTGAAAGGGCTGAACTCTATTAAAATACAAACTGTGGACGGCCACTTAATGCTTAGATATTATTTATATGAAAAGTTCCATAATAATTTACTTTACATGGAAATATGCCTGCATTCGAGAAGCACTGGTCAGTCATTGAAAATATCGGTCTCCTGTTGAACTGACTGGGAAAGCTCCATAGTTCTTACCACCCCTCTATAGTTCTCTCTGCCTCTCTATATCTTTCATTGCCCCTCCATATCTCTCACCCCATTCATATCTCTCTAACTGCTCCTCCATAGTTCTTATTGTCCCCTCCATATATCTCTCACTGCCCCCCCATAGTTCTTACTGCCCCCTACATAGTTCTTACTGCCCCCTACATAGTTCTTACTGCCCCCTTCATAGTTCTTACTGCCCCCTCCATATATCTCACTGCCTCCTCCATTTCTCTCTTACTACCCTCCTCCATAGCTCTCTCACTGCCCCCCTCAATAGCTCTCTCACTGCCCCCTCCATAGCTCTCTCACTGTCCTCCTCCATAGCTCTCTCACTGCCCTCCTCCATAGCTCTCTCACTGCCCCCCCTCAATAGCTCTCTCTCACTGCCCTCCTCCATAGCTCTCACTGCCCCCCCTCCATAGCTCTCTCACTGCCCCCCCTCCATAGCTCTCTCACTGCCCCCTCCATAGCGCTCTCTCTGCCCCCCTTCATAGCTCTCTCACTGCCCCCCCTCAGTAGCTCTCTCTCACTGCCCCCCCCTCCATAGCTCTCTCTCACTGCCCCCCCTCAATAGCTCTCTCTCCCTGCCCCCCCTCAATAGCTCTCTCTCACTGCCCCCCCTCCATAGCTCTCTCTCACTGCCCCCCCTCCATAGCTCTCTCACTGCCCCCCCTCCATAGCTCTCTCACTGCCCCCCCTCCATAGCTCTCTCTCACTGCCCCCCCTCCATAGCTCTCTCACTGCCCCCCTCCATAGCTCTCTCTCACTGCCCCCCTCCATAGCTCTCTCTCACTGCCCCCCTCCATAGCTCTCTCTCACTGCCCCCCTCCATAGCTCTCTCGCACTGCCCCCCCTCAATAGCTCTCTCTCACTGCCCCCCCTCCATAACTCTCTCTCACTGCCC
Organism: Taudactylus pleione; assembly: GCA_031769625.1. NCBI lineage: Eukaryota > Metazoa > Chordata > Amphibia > Anura > Myobatrachidae > Taudactylus > Taudactylus pleione. The sequence continues at coordinate 5,636 of JAUIMM010002198.1, forward strand.
CCCCTCCATAGCTCTCTCTCACTGCCCCCCCTCCATAGCTCTCTCACTGCCCCCCCTCCATAGCTGCCCTCCTCTGTCTCTGTACCACTGTCCCAGCACAGCACCCCTGGCCTCATCCTGCACCCCACAACCAGCACAGCACCCCTGGCCTCATTATGCTCCCTTTCCCAGCACAGCACCCCTCAGTGACCCAGCACAGTCAGCACCCCTGGCCAGGCTGCCTCTATGCTCCCCTTTCCCAGCAGTCAGCACCTCTCAGTCACCCAGCAGCGCCCCTCTACCAGCTGAGAGCTGACTTACTTAGGGCCCCATTATCAATGCTGTAGATTAGTGCTCGCTAAAGGGGTTATGTCATCCTTTCTCTATTCAACAAACAGCCGCTATCCGGGAAGTGGGAGTTTCGGGGCCATAACTAGGCAGAGCTGAAAACCCCAGGACCACTATTTAATTAATTGGATACCGTGGGTATCGGGGGCGCGCATACCCGTGGTAATCCAAAATTGGGCGCAAGGTTTTTTCCTCGCTAAACCTCGTGCCCAATTGAATATGCCCCATAGTGGGCAGAGATGGGGCCTTTTACAGACGGATATTTTGCAAATCCAGATACTAATGATGGCGGCTGTGGATGGGGAAAACAGTGGGCAGGACAGGTTTCCACAGGCAGCCGTGCGGATATTCAGCGCACACTGGCAGACCCGCGCATTAGCACGAAGAAGTAAGTAGCTGCTGCGGCCAAACGGATAAGCGGTGACTCAGTATACGGCCCTAAGCGCTGTGCGTTTAACTAAGTGTCGCATATATGAAGTGTCAGCTGTAAAGCGGCCGCTCCACACATGGAAGCTGCTAATTATACAATGTATTTTTATTTTATCTCAGCGACGCCTGGAAAAGCCCCCGATATCTGTCCGTCCAATACCTGGAAGTACTGCAAGCTGGGAGGTAAGTGCTGAGGAGCCTAACACATCAGCAGAGAGACGTTAGGGGTATTTACTAAGCTGAGGATTTTCAATGGGGTTTAAAAGGGCAAAACTATTAAATGCAAAACCAGGTGCAATTTGCATTTACTATTATTGTCGTAATAAATACCACGTCCAGAACCGCCGACAGACATAGAAAGGCCGCCTCTTACTAAATATATCCCTTAGTCCCTTTGGGCTATAATGTGAAACAAATGGGTGTGGTACAAAATGGCGACATGGTCTGAATGTCCGCACTGTGCATGTCGCAATAAATGTTTTTTTCTCCCTAACCCTACACTAAACCTCACCCTATCTGCAGACTAAATCTGTGATGTCAGCATTGTGACATGCTCAATGTTGACAAAACATCCTGAATGTTAACATTCATACCATATATACCGAAATAAATATGAGATTCCTGAACCCCGTTTTAGCAATATAATTCATATAGCAACATAGTTTATTATATCAATAATATAAACAGCTATTCCGATAGTTTTTCTTATATTCATCCTAAACCTAACCTCCCTCTCCCCGCACCCTAAACCTAACCCTCCTCCCCAGTGTATAAGTCTAACCCTACCACCTAACCCTCCCCCTGTAGCTAACCCTAACCCTCCCCACCAGTGCCTAACCCTACCCCTAGTGCCTAACCCTAGCCCTCCCCATGTTGCCTAACTCTAACACCTAACCCTAATGCTAAGTCTCCCCCCAGTGTCTAACCCTTCCCCTAGTACCTAACCCTCCCCCTAGTGCTTAACCCTAACCCTCACCCTAGTGCCTAACCCTAACTCTCCTCCCCCTAATGCCTAGCCCTAACCCTCCCCCTAGTGCCTAACCATCCTCCCCCTAGTGCCTATCCCTAACCCTCCCCCTAGTGCCTAACCCTCCCCCTAGTGCCTATCCCTAACCCTCCCCCTAGTGCCTAACCCTCCCCTTAGTGCCTAACCCTCCTCCCCTTAGTGCTTAGCCCTAACCCTCCTCCCCCTAGTGCCTAACCCTAAACCTCCCCCTAGTGCCTAACCCTCCTCCCCCTAGTGCCTAACCCTAACCCTCCCCTAGTGCCTAACCCTAACCCTCCCCTAGTGCCTAACCCTAACCCTCCCCCTAGTGCCTAACCCTAACCCTCCTCCCCCTAGTGCGTAACCCTAACCCTCCCCCTAGTGCCTAATTAAAACCCTCCCCCTAGTGCCTAATTAAAACCCTCCCCCTAGTGCCTAACCCTAACCCTCCCCATAGTGCCTAGCCCTAACCCTCCCCCTAGTGCCTAACCCTCCCACTAGTGCCTAACCCTCCCCCTAGTGCCTAACCCTAATCCTCCCCCTAGTGCCTAACCCTAACCCCCCTAGTGCCTAACCCTAACCCTCCTCCTAGTGCCTAACCCTAACCTCCCCCCCTCTAATGCCTAACTCTGACCTCTCCCCCTAGTGCCTAACCCTCCTCCCCCTAGTGCCTAGCCCTAACCCTCCCCCTAGTGCCTAACCCTAACCCTCCCCCTAGTGCCTAACCCTAACCTCCCCCTAGTGCCTAACCCTAACCCTCCCCCTAGTGCCTAACCCTCCCCCTAGTGCCTAACCCTAACCCTCCCCCTAGTGCCTAACCCTAACCCCCCTAGTGCCTAACCCTAACCTCCCCCCTAGTGCCAAACCCTAACCTCCCCCCTAGTGCCTAACCCTAACCTCCCCCCCTCTAGTGCCTAACTCTAACCTCTCCCCCTAGTGCCTAACCCTCCTCCCCCTAGTGCCTAGCCCTAACCCTCCCCCTAGTGCCTAGCCCTAACCCTCCCCCTAGTGCCTAGCCCTAACCCTCTCCCTAGTGCCTAACCCTAACCCCCCCTAGTGCCTAACCCTAACACCTAACCCTAATGCTAACTCAGATAATATCATGTGTCCTCTGCCTGCAGGTAAATGCCCGGATATGCACTTCTACTTACCGTACCGCTGGCAAGTCTTCAACGGAGGAGATTGGGAAGATGTTTCCAATATGGAGAATGTTGAGAAGGCCTACTGTGACCCTAAGGTTACCAGGTAGGATCCCAAATCACGGCCTGAGGACTATGTTATGGTGCCCTCGGCTGGTGCCTGTACTGTTCTCATGTGTGGGGCTTATTATTGAGATGCTCATAGATCGGTGTGCGGAGGCCATAATTCTCATTTCAGTAACTATGGATAACATTGTGTTGGAAGAATCACACCTACTGGGAGGAGATAGATTTCATGAAAATTGACGTTTAAAGGGGAATTATAGGGAAAACAAAAGAAACCGCATACAGTAGCTATAAACCCCAGGAGTTCTGGGATACGGGTACATTGGGGAAGGGGCACAATCTTATTCCGTTGCAACCTGCGGCTACGATTTCACCATGATTTATCAAACAGCCGCGTTACAGCCGGCTGGCCTCATTGTACCTTTGTGTTGTGATTTTGGCGTATGCCTTTTTTGTTTCACATAAAATGCGCTAAGCATTGTGCATGCCCACCACTAAAAAAAGCGTGCGTCCGTACGTCAGTGTCTCCTATCCATTAATTACTCTATAACATGTACTGTAAATACATCGGTTTACCTCAGGCCAGGATGATATTGAGGCTGTGAATAAGGGCTGGCTGTAGAACTGAGACTACAGAACAGCCATGGAGGCAGGTACCTGAGATCACCGCGGGAAGCCGGGCATCCAAGCCCAACCCTTAGTATCTCAGTACAGGAGGCGGCGCGGTACAACCCTCCTCCAATTCAAACAGCTTTCGCCCACAGCTCAGTACGAGCTCCAGAAGGGGTCAGGGTGCATTTTCAAATCTGTAAAATGGGCAGGGAGCGGCACTGAACCAACCTGGCAGTAACCCTACACATCACACATCCTGGCCGGGATGTACTAAAGGAAAAATGCTGTAAAAACCCCGTTTTCTGGGTGTCATATGTACTAAGCCCCGGCCCCACTATTTTCGATGCAGAGGGTAACGTTTCTGGCGTTACCCTATATAAGCCTATGGGCTTCTTACCGCATCCCGCTCCCCGCCACCATGATGCACCGCAGTCGCCCAGCACCTCTCACTGCCGGACCCTCCTTATTCAGCCTCCTGCGGGCTCCTCCTGGGTCCCCCGCCTCCTTCTCCTCTCCTTCTTCTGGGTGCAGGAAGTAAGAGCCCGGGACTTCCTGCAGAGGTCACCAGCAGGAAGCTCCCGGGGCTAGGAGGGGGCAGAGACCCCCAGAGACCCCCTCACCCAGCGACGGCAGCTTCGCAAAGGGCAGCTCTTATCACAAGAGAAAAAAGCTAAATTCTGGTGTGTATCACGCAGGGAAACCTGTCACTACACGTTACAAAGTAACGATCTCTCCCTATAAAGAAATAACACTACCAGAAATAACTCTACCATGTTTCACAAATGTAATTAACGGATTCAATGTTAAACCATCTTGATCGCCAGGTTGTGACTGTGGGCCTGGGCCACGCTAGAAACGAATTTGGACATAGAGGGCGGAATTCAATTGTTTTCGCGGCCCGCATCTCTTGTCTAAAGTGACAGGAGATCGCGGGCCACTATGCAATTGTTCAAGATTTTCGTGCTGATCGCGCCCATAGAGGTCAGGTTTAGCCGCGTAAAGCAGCTAAACCCGACCAAAGTGCTGGGCGCGATTGCGAAAAGTGATGTTTGGGCGCCCAAACAGGTCACTTTTCGCACATTTCAGCTCTCATCCCCCTGGGGCTGCGAGCTGAAATGTAGCGCTGGCAGCTGATCGCGCCCGACAGGAGCAAGAATAGAATAGCTCCGTCAGGCGCGATAGGGGCTGAAAAGAATTGAATTCCGCCCAGAGAGAGACAATTTCAGCAGGCATTTCTGGGTGGTAACCGGAGCAGCTAGCCAGATGCGGGTGTATCGCGGGCGCCTGGTGGTCAGTGATTGCTTCTTTTGCAGCAGTTGCACTGACACAGGTGGCCATGTTTATATGGAGATTCTGCACCTCCTTAGGGCTGGTGCAATATCCGATGGTGCATCTTAGTACGCACAGCGGCACACTACCGCCACAGCTAGTTGGCATCTCTGGGCCTGATTCAGCAGCGGACGCAATTCTGCGATTTACGCAGATTGGGCGATTATTTACCATTGCACATATGCGTATAAGTCGCACTGCGCACGCGTCACGATTGTTTTGCGATTACGTACTTCCAGGGGATCCATTTGCAAAGTGATTGTTATGGGGTCACCGTTTGGGGGGGGGTAACGGATGGGTGCTTAGGCGAATGCTGGTGCGTCTGACCATTTCAATGCTGTTCTGTGGGCGTGTATAAAATAAATTATGCTGGTTCACGATATCGGACACAGATGAGAAGGCAGTAGTGGGCGTCCCTATGTAATACCCCGCTATGTGAGGTATTACGTCTGACATTGTGCAGACCACAACTCTCAGCAGTCTCTGCAGCTGCTGAATGGTCAGGAGCTTGTCACATGACCAGTGTCAGGTGGTACGGTGAGTGACAGTTAGAGGAGAAGGACAGTTGGTTGGAGCTGAGCTGAGGTAACGGACCTGGAGAGCGATGCTGTGATGGAGGCAGATGGAGGACAGGCCACAGGGGGGCAAATGTATGAAGCTCTGGGAAGTGATACAGTGGAGAGTGATCAATGACCAACCAATCAGCTCCCAACTGTCATTTTTCAAACACAGGACCTCATTCAGAGCCGCTCGTAAGCGGCCGCTTGTTTGCTCCGAGCGATGTTCGCACATCTGCGCATGCGTATGGGTTTTGGTACGCATGCGCGAACCAGTCAGTGCGATCGAAAATCGTGTGCTCGCAAAATAGCGAGTGCCTGCTAATTTGAGTGACAGGATGAGGCGTTTGTGGGTGGTAACAGGGGAAGGTGCTTGAAAACGGGGAATGGAGATCCGAACGCAGGCGTGCCAAACGGTCAAAACGGGCGTTTTAAGGGTGTGCATAATTAGCAAAGCAGCGTCATCGACCACGTCAGTTGGGTGTCTTTTAGCCAGAAGTGCTCGCATGATTGCGGTAGGAAAATGCTACCACAAGCACTGCGAGCAGTTCATACGCCTTTCGACGTACTCGATTAATCTAATAAATAGCAGAGATGACGTGTGATGCGAGCGGCCAGGGGGCGTTTCTTTCAAAATAACGAGCGCATGTTTTGTTCGCTCGTTCAGACATAGAGGCGTCAACAGACCGCAAAGAGCGAACGGTCAATTTAAATAGCCAGCCCCTTTTTCTGGACGAGCGAGCGCAAATAGCGTCCGGCTCTGAATCAGACCCACAGCCTGCAACATGGCAGTTGGGAGCTGAGTGGCTGATACAGAGACTTTAGCCCGGCCTCCCCTCCATTGTGCTACAGAATCAGCAGACAGCCCCTGAGGCAGCTCTGGGAGTGACTGGAGGACATCACATTCCAAATACCAAAACCTTATTTCACCACATAACTCTGGCAGGTACAATTAATGACTAAGCATCGGAACTACAGGTTAATATACCAGGATTTAAAACAGAAATTCATTACAAGAAAATACATATATATATATATATATATGTATATATATATATATATATATATATATATAACTAATAACCCTTTTACACCAGAGCAAGAACCGGGTAATTGCTGGGTCCACCTGGGTCACAGCTCAGTGTAAAAGGGTCGCTGAAAAATAACCCGGGTCAAGTGACCCGGCAATCCAACCCAGGTAGCTACCAGGGTCTGACGCAGGATGGACCTGGGTAATGGTGCAGTGTAAACGGCGCAACCCGGGTTATCCGACCTGGGTCATGCCTAAAATGAGCTGATTGGTGGCTGTGGAGCAGTCACCTCCCACTTTTTATGACCTCACAAGTTTAGCAGGACAGACCCAGGTTCAGTGTGAACGGGGCTGACCTGAGAATAACACAGATTGATGGTGCTGTGTGACCTGGGTTGGAACCATGTCTGAAAACCCAGGTCGGACCCGGATTTTTGGTGGAAAAGAGGTAGCTGCCTTTTTTTGTCTCCCTGGCCTTCGTTCAAAATGAGGTATCAGAGAGTGCAGTCCACCAAGTATTGCTCTTCAGGATATTGCTCCAAGGAGATAGACTTTTACATGAGATATAAGACTCAGGTGCAGCAGCTGTTCTGGGACTAGCAACAAAGTACAGACTGACACAGGGGCCTATTCATTAAACATTAAAATTCTCTGGAGATAATTAGCTTTAGAACTGGCATGGAGTTCTAGCTAATTATAGGTGGAATTCATCATTCCACCTCTCCATAAGTATCTATTCCGGTACCTGTCATTTTTGCGATGACAGCTTTTCGGGAAATAGATACTTTTCCTGCCTACACTACCTTATCGCGTCTGGAAACAGGTCTGCGCATGCGCTGTTACATCTGTAAAACCAGCGCATGCGCAGCACTGCCTACAGATACGGTAAGTTTCGTACCCCCCCCCCCGATCCCCCCCCCCCCCCCCGACTTACCTGTCCGCGCAGCAGCCTCCGGCTCCGTCCTGCTGCGCTGTCATGTGGTTTCCCAGCAGACCACATGACAGATTAGAAAAAAAACTTTTTTTTTTCTTTTTCTAAACATTCTTGTGCTCTGCTGGGGAGCACACATGACAGACCAGCCTCCGGAGCCTGAGGACGGAGCAGAGCGCCGGAGGGACTCGTCACCATTAAGGGTATTACCAATAAGAAAGAGTAAAGGTAGTGAACGATACTGAATTGGGATGTTACTTAAACACTAAACTATATGTTCTAAACTTGATTTTGTTAGGGATTTTGATGTTGGTAATCTCCAAAGCAGTCCAGTATCAGTAATAGGCCATAATTTTAAACTAAGTGTTGGATAAATATATTTTAGAGTGTAATGTATTATTGCTAGTTATATGCATGGAGAGATCCAGAACTGTCACAGAGGACCTCATTCAGAGCCGCTCGTAAGCGGCCGCTCGTTCGCTCCGAGCAATGTTCGCACATCTGCGCATGCGTATGGGTTGCAATACGCATGCGCCAACCAGTCAGTGTGGTCGAAAATCGTGTGCTCGCAAAATAGCGAATGCCTGCTAATTTGAGTGACAGAATGAGGCGTTTGTGGGTGGTAACAGGGGAAGGTGCTTGAAAACGGGGCGTAGAGATCAGAACGCAGGCGTGCCAAACGGTCAAAACGGGCGTTTTAAGGGTGTGCATAATTAACAAAGCAGCGTCATCGACCACGTCACTTGGTTGTCTTTTAGCCTGAACTGCTCGCATGATTGCGGTAGGAAAATGCTACCACAAGCACTGCGAGCAGTTCATACGCCTTTCGACGTACTCGATTAATCTAATAAATAGCAGAGATGACGTATGATGCGAGCGGCCAGGGGGCGTTTCTTTCAAAATAACGACCGCATGTTTTGTTCGCTCGTTCAGACATAGAGGCGTCAACAGACCGCAAAGAGCGAACGGTCAATTAAATAGCCACCCCCTTTTTCTGAACGAGCGAGCGCAAATAGCGTCCGGCTCTGAATCAGGCCCAGAGTTCCAGCTAAATATAGTGAGCATTATTTTATTTACTGTAAATTGTTGAGTTGGGATTGGGGACCCCCAGCCTCTCTGCTGTGGCGTGGGAGGGAAGAAGTAGCAGGAACCACTGGAATGGTGTGAAATCCAATACTAAAGAGATCTTCAATCACCTTAGGGGTGTCACACCTATGCTCAGGGAAGCTTTTTAACTATTAGCATATGTTCACAGCTGCGTTCTGGGCGAAATCGCAGCTGCGATCGCATTAGTGTCCGCATCTGAATCAGGCCCTCTGTACGGAAACCATCGGCCGCGGCATTTGCATAAAGACGCCGTCACGACTGCAGCTATAGGATAATATTTCCCTGCAATAATTAATTTATTAAACACTGATTTGTATCTAGTAAGGGGAGGGATGTGACTGTAGCAGGTAACTCCTCCCTCTCTTGTTTCGTAGGATTCCATTGGTTGACTTTGAGACCATGAAATCTGGCCCAAGCCCCGTCCGTCGGCTCTCCACATCATCATCGGTCACAAAACCCTCTGAATACGTTATGACCACCGAGTGGATTTGGTACTGGAAGGATGAATATGGGAACTGGACGCAGTATGGACAATCCGTAAGCTGGCTCAGGGAATATTGTTCATATCGCATAAAATGGCCGACTGCGGACTTCGGGCCTGATTCAGCAAGGATCGCAGATGCGATTGCAATAGCGATTACGCACGCAGTCTCATGATAGTTTGCTAATCCACTGCAATCGCTACGCCATCGCAGCACAACATACCTAACACACATCCGTAATACTTAGCATGACTGCGAAACCATTGGTAACATGGAGTACCATCGCAGCCTCACGCACACTTGCACAAGCCCTGACCTTACTCAGAAATTGCTAACCTTCCTGTATGCAGTGAGGGGGTCATTCAGACCCGCTCGCGAGCGGCAGTATGCTCGCAAGCGGGTCGATGTTCCCCCACTGCGCATGTGGACGATGGAGGGAGCTCCGTCGTGTGCATGCGCTCGGGGACGGGGTCTCGCACCAAAGGGGGCGTGCTGTCGATGGTGACTGACAGCACGCCCCCTTTGGTGGGCGTGCCGGGGGCGTGGCGGCCAGACGGAGGCGTTCCCATGGGAACGCCTACCGTCTGAAGCCGGCTCCACTGACATCACTAGTGATGTCAGTGGGAGTGATTTTGGCTCTGATAGAGCCAAAATCACTCCAGGGCTTGTGGCAGGGAGACCATACCGGAGGGTCTCCGTCGCAAGTCCGATGGTCGCGATGGTCAAGACCATCGCGACCATCTTTTTGGCCGCTCGCATATGCTGTGGGTGGTCACCCACAGCTATGCGAGCGGCCAGGATGCCGCTCCATTTTCACGGAGGAGGGCCCTGATTCAGAGCGAGCGTTCTGCTCAGAGCGTTCAGCTCTGAATCAGGGCCTGAGACCTCAGGCTGCGTACGGCATCGCAGTGTATAATTTATGCACGCCCCTGCAACAGCGTTCAAATGCACTGACACGCCTGCATTTCGCCGACCACACCCCCTCACCACCCCCAAATGGTACTTCCTGTCAATCACTCTGCGATGGGTTAGCCACTGTGATCGCAGTGGAGTGTTCGCGCACACACACTGCGATGGATACGCATGTCCAGCCCGCAACATTCAGCCGACTGCATGCGTTTTCGCAGTTGCGATCCTTGCTGAATCAGGCCCTTAATTACAGGTAAGTGCGCCATTTCATGCTGCAAGCATTTTATGTGTACGGATTTGATGCAAATGCGTCCCACTCCACACGGAATCGGTATGAATTACCGCCGGACGGTTCAAATCCCGACACCGGCTGGACTTACATGGCTGAAAATCCCGATCGTCCCCAGGTAAGTATTTACTAACCTAACCCCCCCCCCCAACCCTAACCCTCCTTAAGGGTGCCTAACCCTAACCTTCCCCCTAGTGCCTAACCCTATTCCCCCCTCTAAGGGTCTCATTCAGACCCGGTCGCAAGCGCTGAGCGCTCGCAACCAGGTCGATGTTAAGGCCCTGCGCACGTGCAGCGGCCGCACTGCGCGTGCACAAGCCCCGGAGCGAGAGAGAAACTCTCTCGCTCCGGAGCTCACTACAAAAGGGGCGGCTGTCGATGTTGATCAACAGCTCGCCCCATTTTGCGGGCGGGGGGGTGGCTACACAAATGGAGGCGTTCCTGACGGAACGCCTGCCATTTTGTGGGCGGCCGCACTGACATTAGCAGTGATGTCAGTGGAGAGCTTCCTGCTTGATCAGACCAGGAAGCTCCCTGGGGCTTGCGGTTGCCGAGACCCAACCTTAGGGTCTCGTCGCAAGCCCGGATGGTCACGATGGTCTTGACCATCGCGACTATCAACCTGGTTGGTCGCTAAAGCTGTGGGTGGTAACCCACAGCTTAGCTAGCGACCAGGAGGCTGTACTTAAAATTCCAAGCGCCCGCCCTCATTCAGAACGAGCATTCGCTTCTTGCGAGTGCCTCTGAATGAGGGCCTAAGTGCCTAAACCTAACCCCCCCTTCCCCGCCGTCTAAACCTAAGTCCCCCGGGGGGGTGCCTAACCCTAACCTCCCCACAGGGGCCTAAGCCTAACCCTCCATCCCCCTAGCCTAACCCTCCCGGGGTGGTGCCTAACCCCAAAGCCCTAAACCTAACCCTCCCCACTCCCCGCGGCTATCCGCGCTCGGCGCCCGGCATCCCTTCGATCGGGATGCCGGGCGCCGGTCTCCTGGCGTCGGTAAAATGACAGGCGTCTAGATTTAGACACCTGTCAATTAACCCTCGCCGGGATAAAGTCGGGAAGCCGGCTGTCGGGATTAGGTCCGCCGGCTTCCCGACTGCATACCCTCCACACACCTGTCATGAAAGCCCAGACTATCCAAGCACTAGGCCGCACTCCCTTGAATGGTGGCCCAGCCTCCAAAATGGCTGCCTCCATTGTATGTAGGTTCTGGACGTCTCTCTAGCTTTGGGGTGAGGGCGTAGGAGCAGCGAGCTACAATATACACGTCTCACATCTGTCTCTGTTTTCCTAGAACATAAAGAACGTGAGTTCAACCTTATCGTCTGCAGAGCTAGAAAGCATCTACCTCTCCGATCCCACCGCACGTATCCCATTCACCGCTGGGCAGCAGCAATACGAGATCAACTTCCGAGGTATGGGGACCGTCCTAGGGGCTGTATATATGTCACATCCGCTTGGTCAGGAATTGTAGCAAGTTAAATGGATCCGTTATGGAATTATTTCCCAGTGGGCAAGTTGGAGGCCTCCTGTATTTGTTGTTAAAAGTTCAATTAATTAGGTCCCTGGTACCTCATACAGGGGCTTATTCATAGGTGGGCACAGACATGGCTATTGGCGGTCACGCATCTGCCATATTACCCTAATGGCGCTACAGAGCCTTTCCCTGGTGCATATCCCTGCGTCCGAATCAGCAGAGACACAGACACCCATTGATAGCATCCGTAGGCGCTGAAATACCGGTTGGTGCGTCTCTAGACTGACTAATGGTCGCACCATTGATACTAGCGCCCGCCCTATGGCACATGCAGTTCCTCCATCTGACCACGGACGCCTACGTGTGCTGTTGAGCTTCTGAGTACGCAGCCGCTTTCGCCGACACACCTGCGAGACGCCCGTAACACGCCCATAAGACGGACCATCTCCATGCGCCTGTTTAGCCACTTCCCAGGAACGCCCAGCACTTTCCCAATTATTCTCTGATACTGTGCACCTCGATCGCAACAGCGCCTTTGTGCGTTCACACTGTGGAACGCCTGCACCGTAAGAGTTGTTAGGGATTGAATCAGGCCCAGAGTGTGGTGGGAGCTGCCTTAATACAGTTGTCTATAAAGTGGGGCCCCCAGTAGCGCAGGAGAATGTGGGGCCTCCACAGTTCAGGGAAGGAGATGCGAGGTTTGGCCCTTAATGACCTTCTCTCCTTTCAGTAATGAAGCAGAGGAACATCGCCTATCGGACAGAGAAGGAGGTCTGCCGGAGACCCAAATTCCTGAGCTTTGAAGATGTGAAGATGCTGAAAGGAAGGTAATGGGATTATAGATCTATCACTGGGGGTTACTGCACCGCCTGCGTGTTGAACATATGAAACATAGGAAGTGGGAACTACTGGTTCCAATAGTAGAGGGAAGACTTAGCAGACCGACCACTAGGAGCTGAAGGGATCATTCCGTAAGAAATGATGGGGAATGAATGAAGGGACTATGGCCCTGATTCAGAGCCGGACGCTCTGACAGAGCGCTCGCTCTGAATCAGGGCCGTCCCTCTGGTTTTTTTGAGCGGCCTCCTGGCCGCTCGCATAGCTGTGGGGGACCACCCACAGATATAGCCAGCGGCCAGGAAGATGGTCGCGATGGTCAAGACCATCGCACCCATCGGGCTTGCGACGAGACCCTTGTGGTAGGGTCTCGTGCCGCAAGCCCCAGAGAGATTTCGGCTCTAACAGAGCCGAAATCTCTCCCACTGACATCACGGGTGGGAGAACGCCTCCGTTTGGTCAGCCACTCCCCCGGCCCGCTCAATCAACATCGACAGCTCGCCCCCTTTGTTGCGAGACCCGGAGCGACAGAGTGCCCGTCGCTATCCGGGTCTCGCGCATGCGCACGACGGAGCCGGCTCCGTCGTGCGCATGCGCACTGGCCCACCAACGACCCGGTTGGGAGCGCACAGCGCTTGCGACCGGGTCTGAATCAGGCCCTATGATTAATCAGATACAGTGGCGGCTCCAGAGGTGAGGCTGCAGCGCAGTTTAAAATTAAAAAAAGGGCCACACCAACTGCCACTCCAAACGCTGCCAAATATCGCCGTCCGGGGGGGATTTAGGATTAGGCACCCCCCCCGCGGTCTTAGGTTTAGGCGGCGGGGAAGGGGGGGTTAGGTTTAGGCACTTAGAGGGGGGATTAGGGTTAGGCACTGGGGGGAAGATTAGGGTTAGGCACCCCAAAGGGATGGTTAGGGGAGGGAATTAGGTTAGTCCATACTTACCTTAAGGACGATCGGGATTTTCACCCATGTCGGGCAGCCGCTGTCGGGATTCCAAATGCCGGACGTAAATCATAGCGATTCCCTCCTAGCAGTGGGTCTCCAATCTCTTATCTTAGGTGCTACCACTCACTCTATTAAGTACATATACAAAAACCAAACAGGGGCAAGTAACGTGCATAATGTGAGGGGTCATTCAGGCTCAGAGGCTAATGCTGTCGCAGCTGCTTACATGTTAGCAGCTGCGATAGCTGTAATATGCTAATGATGCATCGGTCACACCCTCAGCCCCACCATCGGCGTTTGCACCTGCCATAGGTTACATTCAATCTCTCTATCTGAACATGGCCACCAGGGTCATTGCAACTGCGTCTATGGATCTAGTCGCTGACAGCCATAGCCGGCCCGCCCGTTACACCGACTACGCATGTGCATAGGGCACCAGCCAGCAGAGGGCGCTCAATCCCCAGCGCGGCCAAACTCATACCCTCGTCCCGCCGCCACACTCCTTCCCCGCCCCCCCCCGCGCCACACTCCTTCCCGTTGGTGCCACACTCCTTCCCGTCCACCCCGTCCCGCGCCATACTCCTTCCCGTCCACCCCGTCCCGCGCCACACTCCTTCCCACGGCCGCCGCAGGGAGTCTCCATTTCCCGGCCGCCCGCTGAGATTTTACCAGCGGGCGCCCGGCTCTCCACAGCGGCAGCCGGAGCTCACTCCTGAGCTCCGGCTAGGCTTCCCACAAGGGCACTATGACGTCTCTCCCATAGTAACGAGGAGCGGCGGACGGCAGCGGACGCAGGATCGGGGCTTAAGGTAAGTAAACTGGGGTTTTTTTTTGTGTGTGTGTTTTGCGCAGCTCTATTACTGGGGGCACTACTACAGGGGCTACTGGGGGCACTACTACAGGGGCTACTGGGGGCACTACTACAGGGGCTACTGGGGGCACTACTACAGGGGCTACTGGGGGCACTACTACAGGGGCTACTGGGGCCACTACTACAGGGGCTACTGGGGCCACTACTACAGGGGCTACTGGGGGCACTACTGCAGGGGCTACTGGGGGCACTACTGCAGGGGCTACTGGTGGCACTTCTACAGGGGCTACTGGGGGCACTTCTACAGGAGCTACTGGGGGCACTTCTACAGGGGCTACTGGGGCACTACTACAGGGGCTACTGGGGGCACTACTACAGGGGCTACTGGGGGCACTACTACAGGGGCTACTGGGGGCACTACTACAGGGGCTACTGGGGGCACTACTACAGGGGCTACTGGGGGCACTACTACAGGGGCTACTGGGGGCAAATACTACAGGGGCTACTGGGGGCACTATTACAGGGGCTACTGGGGGCACTACTACAGGTGCTACTGGGGGCACTACTACAGGGGCTACTGGGGGCACTACTACAGGGGCTACTGGGGGCACTATTACAGGGGCTACTGGGGGCACTACTACAGGGGCTACTGGGGGCACTACTACAGGGGCTACTGGGGGCACTACTACAGGGGCTACTGGGGGCACTGCTACTGGGGCACTATTACAGGGGCTACTGGGGGCACTACTACAGGGGCTACTGGGGGCACTACTACAGGGGCTACTGGGGGCACTACTACAGGGGCTACTGGGGGCACTACTATAGGGGCTACTGGGGGCACTACTACAGGGGCTACTGGGGGCACTACTACAGGGGCTACTGGGGGGCACTACTACAGGGGCTACTGGGGGCACTTCTACAGGGGCTACTGGGGGCACTACTGCAGGGGGCATTACTACTGGGGCCACTACTAATGGGGGCATTGCAGAAGGGATACCACTGCTGTGGGCATTATGTATAAGTGCCACTAGTGCTGTAGGCATTGTATAAGGGTCACTACTACTGTGGGCATTGTATTGGGGCACTACTACTGTGGGCATTGTGTATAAGTGTCACTACTACTGTGGGCATTGTGTATAAGGGGCACTACTACTGTGGGCATTGTATTGGGGCACTACTACTGTGGGCATTGTGTATAAGGGGCACTACTAATGTGGGCATTGTGTATAAGGGGCACTAATGTTGGCATTGTGTAACAGGGGCACTACTGTGTGTCAGAACATAAATAAGGGACACTACTATGTGGTGTAATGTGAATCAGGGGCACTATGTACGGTCTACTGTGAATAAGATTGTGCTACTGTGCGGTGTAGTGTGAATTGGGAATACTATTGTGTGACTATGCCCCTTTCTTTTGAGACCTTGCCTTTAGTACGCCTCCCAACCATCCCTATTTGGCGACAAAGTGTTTGAGATGGGGGTGTAAATGGTGAATAGGTGACATCTATTCACTGGAGAAAGGGACTGCGAGTGTGCCCAGCAGCTCCAGGAGCACTGGGCATGTACCCAGCATGATTGGCGCTCGTGATTATGGCTTTTCCCATGAGACCACACCCCTTTCCTTTGTCGGGTGCACGTACCATCAGAGTGTGCAAATTCAGCCAGGGGGCGCCAAAATGTATCTTCGCTTACCAAAAATATTAGGCTCGGGCGTCACTCCCGCGACATGCCGGCATCTGGCTAGCCACTCCCCTGTTGCCTCCCAGAAATGCCCACCGACATTGCATGGATTGGCATCCAATTGCAGGCTGTGTCTTTGTGTAGTAACCATCGGAACGCATGCGCAGACTGAAAACATTGGCCACTGGCCTCCGACACTTCGTCCGGTGAGCTGCTGTTTCTGGATACTCCGCTAGGTGGCACCAACTTCCCATTTCACATCATTTAACTTTTTATTTTCACAGTACAAAATCGAACGTGACCAAGACAGCCGTGTCTCCTCTGAGGACAGGGATCTACCCAAAGGAATGGGACACTGCCGCCTTGCCGGAAATAGGTCATCAGGTATAATTAGTAACTATTTTACACTTTATGTATCTCCTTCCTCTATATAACTCTGTGACTTCCTGCTGCCTCCATTCCCCTCCTCACATTATGTCACTGCCCCTGTCACATGCAGCCCTGTCCTCACTGACACATCACTCATCTCCTGATATACTCTGTGCTGCTGGGGGACCCTGCTCCTCCCACTATATAACTCTCAGCCTGTGGCTCCCTGCTGCCTCCATTCCCCTCCTCACATCATGTCACTGCCCCTGTCACATGCAGCCCTGTCCTCACTAACACATCACTCATCTCCTGATATACTCTGTGCTGCTGGGGACCCTGCTTCTCCAACTATATAACTCTCAGTCTGTGACTTCCTGCTGCCCCCATTCCTCTCCTCACATCATGTCACTGCCCCTGTCACATGCAGCCCTGTCCTCACTGACACATCCCTCATCTCCTGATATACTCTGTGCTGCTGTGGACCCTGCTCCTCCCACTATATAACTCTCAGTCTGTGGCTTCCTGCTGCCTCCATTCCCCTCCTCACATCATGTCACTGCCCCTGTCACATGCAGCCCTGTCCTCACTGATACATCACTCATCTCCTGATATACTCTGTGCTACTGTGGGACCCTGCTCCTCCCACTATATAAATATCAGTCTGTGGCTTCCTGCTGCCTCCATTCCCCTCCTCACATCATGTCACTGCCCCTGTCACATGCAGCCCTGTCCTCACTAACACATCACTCATCTCCTGATATACTCTGTGCTGCTGTGTGCATTCTGAGGACATTCCCATAAACATGAGATGAAAACTGAATTAAAAAATGTGCTTTGACCCTTTTCAACTCACCATAAAGAGTTAGTCTGTATTCACTCACATTGCCTCTTTTGTTTTAGTTTGTGTTCATATATAATATCCAATTAAATATTTTCATGTAATGTGTGAGCGGCCATTTTGTGAGCTGAGCATCGGTTGGGTGTGAACAATCGGTTTCCGTTTTCCTGGGACATTCGTCTTATATTTGCTAACAATGGACTCGTTACACACGTCCTGACTAATATGCATTGAGGCGCTGGATCTTAGTGAATTTACAAATTTGGGTTCCATACATGCCTACCCTCCTGGTTTTCGCGGGAGGCTCCCAATGTTTCGGGTAACCACCCGCACCCCCAGAAGAGTAGGCATTTCTCCCACATTCTGCCCACTTCCTAGTGAAGTGGGCAGAATTAGGAGAATTTCCGCGGCGATCGTGGGTGTCCGTGCAGGGGGTGGGGTTTAATGACGCGATTCGCGTCATTTGGCTCTGCCCCCTATTTAAATTTAAGCCAATCGCGGGCATTTTACCATGAGGGGGCGACGCTTAATTACGCGATTCATCAGGCCCCGCCTCCATCACCACCCACCTGCCACTCCTCCCAGGGCTTCTCCAGACAGCAAAGTTAGGCAACTATGGTTCAGCCCACAAAATGGCAGCTCAGATAATTCTCTGTGTGTCTAGCACCAATCACAAGAAAATCATTTACATTTGCTATATACTGTAACGTGCTGGGAAGGGGGGATGAGAGAGCACAGGGGGAAGAGAGCGAGAGAATAGCTAGTAGAAAGAGACAGCGGGGATGGGAGAAGAGATAGAGCAAGAGAACAGGTTGGAGGAAGAGAGAGAGAGAGAGAGACAAAATGGTGGGTGAATGGAGAGAGAATGGGTGGGGGGACCACTGTAACGCTAGCTAGTGAGCCGGTGAATGATGGGTGTAAAGTACTAATACTATATAATGATACAGAAGACACAGACTGACACGTGTTATGGTACAATAATAGCGCCGATCGTCTATCTCGGACCAAATGAGGTAAATAACTGACAGTAGGAAAATATTTAATAAAATGGCATAATATTCCTATGTATGGACATACATCCTGGATATAGGACCAGGGTAAAAAACATATATACTTCAATAAGATCCAATGTTTTGGCCAGACAACACACACCTATACACTATCTACATGTGAGCATATCAAAAGCGATATAAATTCTCAGGGTAATAGCAGTCTATTCAGTATTGCATACAAGTTCACACCATAATAAATGTACAGATCTTGAATTTCATTCTGTGTGTTGTATATAAATTGTAAATAGAAGAAACAGACTAGAGATCACCACAGACTTCTCAGTGATAAGAGAAATGCACACAATGGGCGGAATTCAATTGTTTTCGCAGGCCGCATCTCCCGTCTAAAGTGACAGGAGATCGCGGGCCGCTATGCAATTGTTCACGATTTTCGTGCTGATCGCGCCCATAGAGGTCAGGTTTAGCCGCGTAAAGCAGCTAAACCCGACCAAAGTGCTGGGCGCGATCGCGAAAAGTGATGTTTGGACGCTCAAACAGGTCACTTTTCGCACATTTCATGTAGCGCTGGCAGCTGATCGCGTCCGACAGGAGCAAGAATAGAATAGCTCCGTCAGGCGCGATAGGGGCTGAAAAGAAATGAATTCCGCCCAATGATGGAACAAGCAAGATGTAAATTATATTCCCTCTGTTGAGATGTATATAGGTGTAATGGTCCCGAACAACATGCTAATACCTGAGGCAAACGGGGTGCACCCCTAAATGTGAATTCCTTCCTGGGAATTGTAGTCCCGATGTATTGGAAATAAAAAGCACTTTGTTCTCCTCTGTACATAGATACCAGTCTGTACAGTGACCGATGAATAGTATCCCAATGAGAAATAACAAGGGAAATTAATACCCCAGGGCGTATATGGCTCGCTCACCTGGAGAATAATATCACCCGGTCATGGACTCCATAAGTCTGCCTTAATACAGGTACTCCTATGCTACCGTGTGTTAGTACCGGCTCTCCTTACCGGCATGCCAGGCAATGTCCACTGGAGACTTGGTCCTGCCGCTGCCTCCAATTCAGTACTCTCCGGCCGACAGACCACGTCACAGCTGTCCGTGTCAGGGCGCCGTGTCGGGTACGCCGGAGGCCAGTGTGTGTGTGCGGCTGGTGTCTGCAGCGTCTCTCCCTTCTCCTCAGGTCTCCGAACACTCCACTGTGAGGGAGGCAGAGCCAGGGTGAGCCGTGGGGAATGGGCAAGTCCCGGACCAGCTATCCTAGGCAGATTGCAACGGAGCGCACAGCAACTGTAACAATAGTAGCCAATAGTATGTCAAGCGCTTGACAATGTAACAGTCTAAGAGCAGAGGGTGTCTGCCGACACGGCGCCCTGACACGGACAGTTTTGACGTGGTCTGTCGGCCGTAGAGTACTGAATTGGAGGCAGCGGCAGGACCAAGGGTCTCATTCAGACCCGGTCGCAAGCGCCAATGCGCTCGCAACCGGGTCGATGGTCCCCACAGAGCATGCGCACGACGGAGCCGGCTCCGTCGTGCGCATGCGCGAGACCCGACTAGCGATGGTCACTCCGTCGCTAGGGGTCTCGTAGCAGACGGGGCGAGCTGTCGATGTTGAGTGACAGCTCGCCCCATTTGCTGGGCAGGCCGGGGGCCTGCCCGGCCACACGGAGGCGTTCCAGTCGAAACGCTTGCCGTTTGGGGGCGGCCCCACTGACATCATTGATGATGTCAGTGGGGAACTTCCTGCCTTAGGGTCTGGTCGTAAGCCCCGATGGTCGCGATGGTGATGACCATCGCGACCATCACCCTGGTCAGTCTCTAGAGCTGTGGGTGGTAACCCACAGCCTAGCGATCGACCAGAAGGCGGCACTTTAAAAAGTAAGTGTCCGCCCTCATTCAGAGCGATCGCTTGCAGCAAGCGATCGACTCTGATTGAGGTCCCAAGTCTCCAGTGGACATTGCCTGGCATTCCGGTAAGGAGAGCCGGTACTAACATACGGCAGCCTAGGAGTACCTATATTAAGGCAGACTTATGGAGTCCATGACCGGGTGATAATATTCTCCCGGTGAGCGAGCCATATACGCCCTGGGGTATTAATTTCCCTTGTTAATTCTCATTGGGATACTATTCATCGGTCACTGTACAGACTGGTATCTATGTACAGAGGAGAACAAAGTGCTTTTATCTCCAATACATCGGGACTACAATTCCCAGGAAGGAATTCACATTTAGGGGTGCACCCCGTTTGCCTTAACAGGCCTATATGTAAAACATACCTGATGGCTTCTTCCCTGAGGTATTAGCATGTTGTTCGGGACCATTACACCTATATACATCTCAACAGAGGGAATATAATTTACATCTTGCTTGTTCCATCATTGTGTGCATTTTTCTTATCACTGAGAAGTCTGTGGTGATCTCTAGTCTGTTTCTTCTATTTACACTTTATATACAACACACAGAATGAAATTCAAGATCTGTGCATTTATTATGGTGTGAACTTGTATGCAATATTGAATAGACTGCTATTGCCCTCAGAATTTATATCGCTTTTGATATGCTCACATGTAGATAGTGTATAGGTGTGTGATGTCTGGCCAAAACATTGGATCTTATTGAATTATATATGTTTTTTACCCTGGTCCTATATCCAGGATGTATGTCCATACATAGGAATATTATGCCATTTTATTAAATATTTTCTTACTGTCAGTTATTTACCTCATTTGGTCCGAGATAAACGATCGGCGCTATTATTGTACCATAACATTTCCTCTGCCTCAAGGGTGCCATTGGACCCCTAGAATAGCAGCCTGATTGATTTCGGTCGTATGCTTGGAGGGCGCCCTTTTTCTATTTATTTACAGGCTGACACGTGTCCTTTTATTCCCACATAGAAAGTTGCCGTCAGTGAGAACACCAGCGAGTTCACAGACATCGTCAAAATGTTCAACAAGACGCTGTCAGGGCAGATGGTGAAAAGAATTAGGCGCATACAGAATCCATCTCTCTGGCAGATCTACCAGTGGTGAGCCGGCTCTTTACTCTGTATGTCGACAGAGGAACCTAACGCAATTCAGGGAGATTAATATATATCCCCACCCGTGTGGAGGCGGAGCAGTGCGCCATTACATCTGCTTACATAAACCGTGCTCAGTCATGTGACTCACGTGACCGAAAACTATATTAGCACGGATTAACACTAGGAACCCTAGAGATGAGTAAACACTAAAAGACCCTAAAATCAGGATAGTCACTGGAGATAATCCGGAGGCAGACTTAGGGGCCTATTCATCAACACTAAAATAACGTTTTTAAGGACATTTTCCTTAAATAACGTTATTTTGGTATTCATGTAGCCACTTAGCACAGGAGATATCACAGATATCTCCATGCTAAGTTCCCCTGCGTTAATTTCCACACACCCCATACATTAGTACATTAGTACATTAGTATGGGGATGTGGAAATTGTGGTATTCATCAAATTCCGAAAATTATCAATTTTCGGAATTTGATGCAGTTACTATTCGCCACTGTGAGGTGGCAAATAGCAGGTGAAACTTACCTGTATCCGCGTGTGCAGGTCCCCCGATGAGTCCCTCCGGCGCTCTGCTCCGTCCTCTGGCTCCAAAGGCTGGTCGGACGTGTGCTCCCCAGCAGAGCACAAGAAAGTTTAGACAAAAAAAAAAAAGTTGTTTTTTTTGACTAATCTGTCATGTGGTCTGCTGGGAAACCACATGACCGACCAGCAGGACGGAGCCGGAGGCTGCTGCGCGGACAGGTAAGCCGGGGGGGGGGGGGGGAAGGTGAGCGGAGGGGGGTCGGGGGGGGGGTACACAAACTTGACGCATCTGTAGGCAGTGCTGCGCATGCGCTGGTTTTACAGATGTAACAGCGCATGCGCAGCACTGTTTCCAGACGCGATAAGGTAGTGTAGGCAGGAAAAGTATCTATTTCCCGAAAAGCTGTCATCGCAAAAATGACAGGTACCGGAATAGATACTTATGGAGAGGTGGAATGATGAATTCCACCTATAATTAGCTAGAACTCCATGAGAGTTATAAAGCTAATTATCTCCAGAGAATTTTTAGGTTTAATGAATAGGCCCCTTACACTGATAAATTTAGGCTTTGTAGACACAGGAATACACTGAGAATTGGTAGGGATGCTAATCGCAGAGTTACACTGAGAAATGTAGACACAGGAATACACTGAGAATTGGTAGGGATCCTAATCGCAGAGTTACACTGAGAAATGTAGACACAGGAATACACTGAGAATTGGTAGGGATCCTAATCGCAGAGTTGCACTGAGAAATGTAGACACAGGAATACACTGAGAATTGGTAGGGATCCTAATCGCAGAGTTACACTGAGAAATGTAGACACAGGAATACACTGAGAATTGGTAGGGATCCTAATCGCAGAGTTACACTGAGAAATGTAGACACAGGAATACACTGAGAATTGGTAGGGATCCTAATCGCAGAGTTGCACTGAGAAATGTAGACACAGGAATACACTGAGAATTGGTAGGGATCCTAATCGCAGAGTTACACTGAGAAATGTAGACACAGGAATACACTGAGAATTGGGAGGGATCCTAATCGCAGAATTGCACTGAGAAATGTAGACACAGGAATACACTGAAAATTGGTAGGGATCCTAATCGCAGAGTTGCACTGAGAAATGTAGACACAGGAATACACTGAGAATTGGTAGGGATCCTAATCGCAGAGTTGCACTGAGAAATGTAGACACAGGAATACACTGAGAATTGGTAGGGATGCTAATCGCAGAGTTACACTGAGAAATGTAGACACAGGAATACACTGAGAATTGGTAGGGATCCTAATCGCAGAGTTACACCTGAGAAATGTAAACACAGGAATACACTGAGAATGAGTAGGGATCCTAATCGCAGAGTTACACTGAGAAATGTAGACACAGGAATACACTGAGAATTGGTAGGGATCCTAATCGCAGAGTTGCACTGAGAAATGTAGACACAGGAATACACTGAGAATTGGGAGGGATCCTAGTCGCAGAGTTACACTGAGAAATGTAGACACAGGAATACACTGAGAATTGGGAGGGATCCTAATCGCAGAATTGCACTGAGAAATGTAGACACAGGAATACACTGAGAATTGGTAGGGATCCTAATCGCAGAGTTGCACTGAGAAATGTAGACACAGGAATACACTGAGAATTGGTAGGGATCCTAATCGCAGAGTTGCACTGAGAAATGTAGACACAGGAATACACTGAGAATTGGTAGGGATGCTAATCGCAGAGTTACACTGAGAAATGTAGACACAGGAATACACTGAGAATTGGTAGGGATCCTAATCGCAGAGTTACACCTGAGAAATGTAAACACAGGAATACACTGAGAATGAGTAGGGATCCTAATCGCAGAGTTACACTGAGAAATGTAGACACAGGAATACACTGAGAATTGGTAGGGATCCTAATCGCAGAGTTGCACTGAGAAATGTAGACACAGGAATACACTGAGAATTGGGAGGGATCCTAATCGCAGAGTTACACTGAGAAATGTAGACACAGGAATACACTGAGAATTGGGAGGGATCCTAATCGCAGAGTTACACTGAGAAATGTAGACACAGGAATACACTGAGAATTGGTAGGGATCCTAATCGCAGAGTTACACTGAGAAATGTAGACACAGGAATACACTAAGAATTGGGAGGGATCCTAATCGCAGAATTGCACTGAGAAATGTAGATACAGGAATACACTGAGAATTGGTAGGGATCCTAATCGCAGAGTTGCACTGGGAAATGTAGACACAGGAATACACTGAGATATGGTAGTGATCCTAATCACAGAGTTACACTGAAAAATGTAGACACAGGAATCCACTAAGGGGTAAATTTACTAAGATTCGATTTTGTCCAGGTATGTCCCGTTTTTTAACTCTGATAGGATCGATCAAAAATGGACGTTTTTTTCACTTAAAAAATCAGGAATTTACCAAGCTCACGGTTTTGACAGGATCGTTTTGATTGATGGTATATTTGGTCGATCCTGTCCGATTTGAAGTCCCTATTTAAACGGCCGATTTTGTCTCCCAAACAAGCAGGCTGCACATATCTGTGAAATATGTGTAGACTGTTTTGTTCTTTTTTTTTTTTTTTTTTTAGGGTTACATTTTTTTTTTAAATGATGTGAGGTCCCCCCCCTGAAAGGCTAACCAGCCCCGGACTTGCCAGCCTGTCCTGGTACCTAAAATTACGGGGAACAAAACGTGCAGGGTTCCACCGTAAATTAGGTAGCAGCACCAGGCTGCAGGGCCAGTCCTGGTTTTAATTATAGGGGGAAAAAAATAGCGTAGAGGTCTCCCTATTATTAAAACCAGCACCGGTCACTTCTTAGCGGGGGCTGATGCCACAGCCAAGGGAGCCCTTTCACCGGGCCCCCCAGCCACAGCATCAGTCCTGACCACTAGTCAGCCCATGCCAGGGATCCCTGGGGAGTTGGGTACCCCCCAATAAAGCAGTCACCCTCTCCAGGGCACCCCTGGCCAAGGCTGATAGCCTGGGGCTATCACCGCCATCCCTGGGCGGTGAGTGACGGGTTGATAGTGTAGGTATAATGTCAAATAAGAGAAGTATCAACATTGTCTTTACAGTAGAACTGCAGGTCCCAGCAAGCCTCTCCCGCATCCTGGTACTTAGAGATCCACAAGTATAAGCATGCGGGACATTAAGGGCCCGCTGGTACCTGTAGTTCACCTGTAAAGAAATGTCTAAAAACATACAAAACACACACACCGTGAAAGTACAGTTTTATTACATACATACACACACACACTCACCTACATTACCAGGAGTGGTCCCCTTGTCCAAAGTAGGCATCCAAGGTCTTCTTAAAACAAAAAAACGAAAATCCCGATCCGCGCAACAGATACCAACCAGGATGGTTGATATCTCCCGAATGAAACACTGAGATGCGGCTTCTGCCTCTATAGAGCCGTATCTGAGCGTTCATTGGCTGAGAGAGCCCCTGCCTCTCTCAGCCAATGAACGACTCCTCCATTGAAGTCAAAGGAGAGCCGCAGGTTACTAAAGTTCATTCTGCGGTTCCCACCATTGACTTCAATGGAGGAGCCATTCATTGGCTGAGAGAGGCGGGGGCTCACCTCTCTCAGCTCACAGCTCATTAGGTGGTGCATTTAAAACTTCTATTGAGTCCCCGATTTGAGTGTTAAACGGGCAACTTTAGCAAAACGAATAATGGTAAATTCACGATTTGTATTAAAATAAAGTGAAAAATACTACCGATTTGAGCCGATGGTGATATAATTTCTATTGTTGAAAACGGACGAATTTGCGGCATTAAACCACCCGATTTAAACCAGAAAAAATGAAAAGAAATCACCCGACTTTAATGATAGTAAATTCCGGTTTGCAAAAAAGTGATATTATCACCCGAAAATGCAAATCGGGACCAACGCGAATCTTAGTAAATTTACCCCTGCAAATTGGTAGGGATCCTAATTGCAGAGTTTGCACTGAGAAATGTAGACACAGGAATACACTGAAAATTGGTAGTAATCCTTATCGCAGAGTTACACTGAGAAGTGTAAACACAGGAATATACTAAGAATTGGTAGGGATTCTAATTGCAGAGTTGCACTGAGAAATGTAGACACAGGAATACACTGAGAATTGGTAGGGATCCTAATCGCAGAGTTACACTGAGAAATGTAGACACAGGAATACACTGAGAATGAGTAGGGATCCTAATCACAGAGTTGCACTGAGAAATGTAGACACAGGAATACACTGAGAATTGGTAGGGATCCTAATCGCAGAGTTACATTGAGAAATGTAGACACAGGAATACACTGAGAATTGGTAGAAATCCTTATCGCAGAGTTACACTGAGAAATGTAGATACAGGAATACACTGAGAATTGGTAGGGATCCTAATCGCAGAGTTACACTGAGAAATGTAAACACAGGAATATACTAAGAATTGGTAGGGATCCTAATCGCAGAGTTACACTGAGAAATGTAGACATAGGAATACACTGAGAATTGGTAGGGATCCTAATCGCAGAGTTACATTGAGAAATGTAGACACAGGAATACACTGAGAATTGGTAGAAATCCTTATCGCAGAGTTACACTGAGAAATGTAGATACAGGAATACACTGAGAATTGGTAGGGATCCTAATCGCAGAGTTGCACTGAGAATTGTAGACATAGGAATACACGGAGAATTGGTAGGGATCCTAATTGCAGAGATGCACTGAGAAATGTAGACACAGGTATACACTGAGAATGAGTAGGGATCCTGTCGCAAGGTTGTACTGAGAAATGTAGACACAGGTATACACTGAGAATGAGTAGGGATCCTGTCGCAAGGTTGTACTGAGAAATGTAAGGAGAAGTAAACACAGGGATGCAGCTTGACAGCTAAATTAGTAATTAGAAGAATGAAAGCTGACACCAGTACCACAGGGAGGCAGGCTGAGAGCTACAGTAAGCAGCACACTAAAAGACAACACAGGAACTGTTACATGAAACACTTGAGTTCTGTGAGAGAGCTAATGTAACAAGCTGAGAAATAGCATGGGAGCTAATACAAGTAACACTGGAGGTCAGCATGAGGGCTGAAACAACACACTGGAAATACTTCATGGAAAACACTGGAGAGCGTAACAATCACTGGAGAAGCGAAGTTGAACAGCAGTTTCCTGTTCCTGGAGTCAGACTTAAATACCCTTAGGTAGCTTGTCATTGGATCAGAGGATCAGCTGAGTGACCACAGGACTACCATTGGGAGAGACTAGTCAGGTGATATAGACCAACAAGGACGCCGGCGCAGAGGTGAGTAGCGGCCGAAGCCAGGCCACATCCTTACAACGTTATTTATGGAGTGCTCTCGATTTGCAGTGTAAAAAGTGTCCATGTGCCTAGAGGGTAAGATCTGCGCACAACTACTGTAGGTGCACAACTACTACCAGCTCACAGAACGCTGTGTGAATGAGGCCCAGAGTGGGACAATTACTGAGACAATTACAGACGTGGTTACACCATGACCTATAGATCAGCTTTTATAATGTCCCCAAATGTCTCTGCTTTCAGGCAAAATGAACAGATGAAGAAATTGAATCAGGGTAAGGCGGTGGCGGAGCGCCAGCTGTTTCATGGCACAGATAGGGCCCAGCGTGATAACATCTGCAATCAAAACTTTGACTGGCGAATCTGTTGTACCCACGGTACTGGCTATGGCCAAGGTACGTCCAATATTACATTGAATCTGGCCCCAGCACAGCTTGATCTGAACGCAGCCATGACCTGCAGATTCCAGCTTAATTGTCCAACGTTCTTCCCGCAGGAAGTTACTTTGCCAGAGATGCATCTTACTCCCACAATTACTCAGTTCCCACCTCTGGCGGCAGAAGGACCATGTTCATTGCTCGGGTGCTTGTGGGGGACTACATGACTGGAGACCCCAATGTGAAACGCCCTCCGCTGAAACCCAACCGTATCCAAAGCTATGACTCCTGCGTGGACAATATCTACAACCCGTCCATCTTTGTGGTGTTTGACAAGCTTCAGATCTATCCCGAGTACGTCTTGGAATATGAGGAGGAGCAGAAGAAGTCCTGTGTTATCATCTGAGAGCAACTCAACGATATTTACTCAGATAGACACATCGAATGACAAAACAACAAATAAACATCTAAACCTTTAATAGTCTTTAAAAAATACTAGATAGAGCTCATAGTGTAGTAATAAACAATACAAGCTTGTGTATTATAAATGATGTATATAATACAGGAAAGGCTTATCTGAGTATTGGCTATATGTACCAAACTGTGGATATAGATGTCTAAATTTGCCCTATACAAGTGTCCACTCTAATCATCGTACTAGCATCGGAGTGCAGAGGTCCAGACCAGGAGGTGACGTCACCAGTCAGGAGGAACATCCCGGCAGAAGTGTTGTAGATAGAAGAAGCTGTACATGAGGCCATACTATGCTCTCTACATTTTAGATCGATCTGCTGCTGCCTATGGATTGCTACAAAGAGCAGCTGCTATCAATTGTATCTTTTTTTTTTACCATACAATGTATCCTACACATATTGATTGGTTGTATAAGCACTAGTTTAGGATTACAAACAAAAAGTGTGGTGGTCGCTCATATCAGCTTAGTGATTTAGCACAGGTGCTTGTAAAGGGTGGGGTTTACACTGAACACAGAAAAAAGGGATTTTCCTCCAGCACACTGTAGCAAAATCAACAAAAAATACTTAAATCCTACATGATAATAAAGATTCAGAGGTATTAGTTACATACATTTGCAAATATATGAATAAGCGCCGGGCCATTGTCAAGGCTCCTCTATACCGGCGTCCCTAACATTAAGGGGTTCACGTCCGAGAAGCAAGGTACCCAAAAAAATTCCAGCCAAGGACGATCCCCAGGGCATCACACGAAAAGGGGAAAAAAGGTGATAGTGCAGTGTAAAGGATAGATGTGTAAAGATAAATCAATAAGTGTTAATGAAATGAGAAAGAATTAAAATGACATAAATAATAAACAAACAATTAGAAAAGTGATAAAAAATATCTATGTGAATTAAGTGGTGATACCCTGAAAAAGGTCCAGCCAGAAAAATGGAAGAAAGGTGATAGTGAAGTGTAAAGTATAGATGTGTCAAGATAATCAATAAGTGTTAATATAATAAGAAAGAATTAAAATTATATAAATAAACAAACAAATGGAAAGGTGATGGAAAAAATATCTATGTGAATTAAGTGGTGATGCCCTGAAAAAGGTCCAGCCAGAGCAACTCCGGGGGCCCCACGCCCAAACGCTCACCCTTAGGTAGCAACAATTATTTTGGGGTGAGCGTTTGGGAGTGGGGTGCCCATCTCCAATACATGGGCAGCTGCTAAAACTCTAGAGATCCATCTGCCCAGCGGACACCACATGGACTCTGAATGAGGCCCCAAGTTTCTAGAATAACTTAAATCTGGAAATAACATTTCTAAGTGGTAACAACGTTTACATCACAAAACACTGTGAATATCAGCAATTATTATTCTTCTAAATACATAATTTAAAAAAATTTAATTTAGATTTTTTTAAGAAAAGATGTGAATTGGCTGCAATGTGATTATCTGATTATGTTTTAGTAGCGTTACAGGTAAATCCCGATATAACACCAGTACCTGGTAGTCACTGGGAAAGTTTATTTTGCTCGGCTACTCGATGCTGCTCTTCATTACTCTCCTTTGCATCTTGCAGATGGGACACCATGGCGCTATCACATAAGCGCATTACAGAAACGGACTTATGACCAGAGTCGGTTATAGAGACTTTTGTTTGTTAATTGTAGTAAATGAATCCCGTCTTACTATACGATGATATCAGCACTTTCCCCCTATATACCTGACATGTACAGATGTGATTCGCTCCAATAAAGGAATTTCCAATGAAGTAACATTACTGTATGCAGACAAACGCTGTATTATATAATTATGTCTCCCATGGGCTCACGTCTACCTCAGACCTGCACACAATGTACAGATAATAGCAGCGCTTGGGACAGGCATCAACCAAGGATGTGAGCAATGTGAGCAAATAATATATATATCATTTATAATGATACATTCACATAAACACAATATAAAGTAACAATGCGTAACAGTCTAATACGTATGCTGGAACCAGACTCAAATAATAACAAAAAATTGCTAATTAACATATATATAAATATATCCTATTTATCAAGAGTTTTATCATACGCAATGAGTTTTAATACTCGCTGTGTATGATAAATGGTGCTACAGCCAATCAGCTCCCAACTGTCATTGTTCAAACAGATGACAGTTGGTGATTGGCTGGAGCACTGTTATCATACGCAACAAGTTTAACAAGGTGGTAAGTAATGTATGTTGCATCTGATGCCATTTCCGGGGGAGGGTTCCTATGTAATTAGCTAGATATGCAATGTTTAGCCCATAGGCTACAGCGGGCGATGGCGGTAGCCAATCTTTGGAATGAATCGCATTCCGGAAGTTGGTAAATACGTTAGCACTTGCGGGCCTGATTCAGAGCCGCTCGTTCGCCCCGAGCGATGTTCGCACATCTGTGCATGAGTATGGATCGTAATGTGCATGCGCCAACCAGTCATTGCGGTCGGAAATCGTGCGCTCGTAAAACAGCAAGGGGCTGCTAATTTGAGTGACAGAATGAGGCGTTTGTGGGTGGTAACAGGGGAAGGTGCTTGAAAACGGGGGAGTGGAGATCCGAACGCAGGCGTGCCAAACGGGCGTTTAATGGGTGTGCATAATTAACAAAGCAGCGTCATCGGCCACATCACTTGGTTGTCTTTTAGCCTGAACTGCTCGCAGTGATTGCGGGAAGTAAAACCTACCACAAGCACTGCGAGCAGTTCAGACGCCTTTCGATGTACGCGATTAATCTAATAAATAGCGGAGATGACGTATGATGCGAACGGCCAGGGGGCGTCTTTACAAAATAGCGAGCGCATGTTTCGGACGCTCGCTCAGACATAGAGGCGTCCACAGACCGCAAAGAGCGAGCGCTCAATTTAAATATCCAGCCCCTTTTTCTGAACGAGCGTCCGCAAATAGCGTCCGGCTCTGAATCAGGCCCTGTATCCTCCATAGAAACCTATGCGGGTTGCGGCTGCTGGCAGGAATGGAGGGATCACAGCAGGTGTCGGAGAGATCTGCTCCCTCCATCATACATTCGGGGGATATTAAATATTTGTTTTCAGGGAATAAGCCACAAATATTTATAGATAAATGGGCTCCATGATAATACTGGCTGGGATATAACACATGCTGGTGATAATGTTTCCTGCTCTGCATGTATAACTAATGAGGCGGGAGTAGGATAAGTGCTGTGTTATGTGCAGTATTAGTACATGTACCCCATATTTCCTTATACAATGTAAAGTTTGAGGTGACGCCCCCACAGACCCGGCAGCATCATCACACAGGAGAGCGCTAAGTCCGGGTGATACATAAATAATACATATAGTTTTCTGGGGGACGGGGGGGTTATATATGTTTTTTTGTAGCATGTCAATAAAACAAATATACATAAAACAAGCAATAAAGAAAGCAAATAACAGATGACGTAGATACATCGTGTAATGAAGGACGTCAGATCACATAACACAAACAGGCTGGAGCAGTAAACGTTATAAATAATCGCCAAGATATGGGGATAAGGAAACCATTATACAAAACAATCCTGTGAGGCTGGGAAGTGTAACATATGTAATTTGTCCATTAGCTACAGGTGTCCCTGCTGCTCCTAATGTAGATATTCATATTAGATTGTGAGGTCTTTGGTTAGAGCAGTTTTCTATAAACCAGTTATAACCGGATCCTTACTGATGGCAGCCATGAGGGATGTAATGTGGGTGTGGCTGGGTGATGTCATTATGACATAGGTTCTGTGTTTGTGATGCTGAGCGGCCCATTATTAGCCCTATATATTGGGGGGCAGCCAGGAGCAGCCTCATATTGGTAGCAATTTGCTTTCCAGAGCTTTCGTGAGATACTGAATGTGACTGACCCTTGGCTACGACTGACTTTCTTCGGATTACGACTTGGCCACGACGACTCAGTAATTATGCTCCAACAACTTTACATTCTTTTTGCACCAGTTATCAAAAACTGTGTGCCGGAAATTATCCGTAATATGGTCTTTGAAAACCTGATGATCCTATTGGATAAAAATGCAAGGACTGCTTACTGACAGCACAGCAGCTGCAATGGTAGACAAAATCTGAATAGGATTGAGGATAGTAAAAAGAAAGTATGGTGGTCGCTCACATCAGCTTAATGACATTGCTCAGGTGCTTGTAAAGGGCGGGGCTTACACTGAACCACAGAAAAAAGAAGATTCCCTCCAGCACACTGCAGCAATATTAGCAAAAATACTTGAATCCTACATG
The DNA here is from genome assembly GCA_031769625.1 of Taudactylus pleione. NCBI lineage: Eukaryota > Metazoa > Chordata > Amphibia > Anura > Myobatrachidae > Taudactylus > Taudactylus pleione. Next base: position 37,801 of record JAUIMM010002198.1, read on the forward strand.
ATTATAGAAATTCAGAGGTATTGGTTGCATACATTTGCAAATTTATGATTAAGCGCCTGGCCAGCGTCAAGGCTCCTATATACCGGCGTCCCTAACATTAATGGGTTCACGTCCGAGGCGCAAGGCACCCCAAAAGAGTCCAGCCAAGGACCACTCCCAGGGCATCACACGAAAAATGGAAGAAAGGTGATAGTGAAGTGTAAAGTATAGATGTGTGAAAGATAAATCAATAAGTGTTAATATAATAAGAAATAATTAAAATTATATAAATAATAAACAAACAAATGGAAAGGTGATGAAAAAGTATTTATGTGAATTAAGTGGTGATGCCCTGAAAAAGGTCCAGCCAGAGCAACTCCAGGGGCCCCACGCCCAAACGCTCACCCCAAAATAATTGTTGCTACAAAATAGTAGCACCCACTCTGGGTCATATAATTACAATTAATGTACTGCATGATAACAGCACATGTATAAGCCTTTTTCAGGACATCACCACTTAATTCACTGAATGCTCTGGACGCTTTCTCTGCTAGCCCAGCCCCCCCTCCCCCGTGTCCTCCACCAGCAATCCCAGTCCACGGGACTGCAGCAGCGCACCTCCCGCCTTCCCCTTCCACCAGCCTCATGCCTCCTCCATTCCACCCCTTCTCAGTCTTGCCCCCCGCTCCGCTTGCCTCACCCCGTCCCTCCGCCACCCCTCTCTCCCTGACTCGTCCTCCTCTTTCTTACCTGTCCAGCGCTACACTTTCCGGCGACCCAGCGCTTTTAGTCACCTCGGCAGGCCCACGCTTCCCGCCATCTTCCTCCATCTTGCCATACTCTGCCGTGCTGGTCCCAGGTGGTTACGCCGGCCTTGCTCATGCGGCGGGCCCGGCGGCCATCTTGCCTCATGCAACCATTTTGGGATCAGCTTCCCCTTATTTTTCCGGCATGGGCAGCCAGGCTCCCAGCGGATTGTCCCCGCGTTTGGCCCCTGCTAGTTGGCATCCTGCACAGAGTGTAGGGGTACGTATACAGCGCGCCAGTAGCCCTTTCCATGGCTGGCCCTTCCTGGGACCAGGCATCATGGAGCTCAGGCATGGCACCTCCGGTATTCTCTTCCTCCTCTGTTGTTCCTTCCACCCCCTTTTATGCTTCTCATGTTTCGGCCTCACCCTTTTCCTATACTTCCTCTTTTCAGCAACCCCAACTGCATTACCCATACCCGCCACCATGGCGATTTTACCCCCACCCCCTGCCCCTGCTGCACCTACTCAGCAGCCTCCGCTGCCCTCCCACATGGCTTACACTCCTCCCTCGGCCCCTGTGGCGTCTGGTTCCGGACCGGCATTGCCGGCTCGGTCGGTACCCCCTCCCACGCCACTTGATCCACCGGCACCTCCTCCCCCCGCTCCTGTTGCAGTTCACACTTTGTTGGTACCTCACCCGTCCCCTCTAGTTTCAAGCTCCGAAGTCGTGGGAGGTCGCAGTGGAGAATTGTCATTGGTTCATACGATTCCTGGTCCAGTGCAAGTTGAGACGACCCCGGTAGTCGAACCAGTGGGTACTCCGCGGGAAAAAGTTGACGAGGCGGTTCCAGGACCCTCTGGTTCTGGTGAGTATGAATTGGAAATGTCTTCTTCTGACTCTTCTCACTCTTCCGGTTCCCCCGCGCACCCGCGTAAGATTGCCAGAATGGTTGCGCGTCGGTTGGCTAGAAAGTCAGGTAGCGCTGCTAGGAAGGACGCGGAGATGGGGCTTAAGGAGCAGGAGGCCGGTGCTGACACGGTTCATTGTGCAAATACTGCGGTACTTCGCGGTTTGTGCAGAAGTGTGAGAGGCAGGATACTTAGGGGAAAATGTGTTGAATTTTTCTCCCTCACCGACAAGATGAAAAAAAGTTTTACTCAGGCTAAAAAGACAGGGGCATATGGGAAGAAGCTTTTTGCAATTTTAACAACTGGTTGAAGAGCATGCTCATATTCGCGGCATGCTATTTGGAGACTCGGGTGGAAGAACGTGTGAATTTGGCATGGCGTGAATATGATTCACAGTTTAGGAGGAAGCACGACGGCAATCTGGTCATACCATTTAGGGTCAAAGACGTGAAGGTTTGGTTAGAGGTGTCTCAACAACATCGACCCCCCTTGGATTCGGTGCAGCCCGTAAGAGCTATGCGGCCAGTAAGTCGGGGGCGACAGGAGTGGCAAGAGGTAAATGTTTCGCTTTCAATGACTCCCGGTGTACGCGGGAGTCGGGCTGTCGTTTTCGCCACTCCTGTCGTCTCTGCAGAGGTGAGCATCCGGCCAAGGATTGTCAACGTGGGGCGGGAGGTGCTTCACAAGACCGTGGTGAAGGCCCCAAGAGAGCTGGTTAAGGCTAGTTCGCCGGTATGTTTGGCTTCTCTTACCAGATGGTTGCAGTTATACCCCCAAAGGGAAGATTCCTTTTCTTGTTGGATGGTTTTTCGTTATAGTTGGGCCTTTGCTAGTTACGGGCGTCCTGGAACTTGCGCTCCACCAGGGAATTTTCTGAGGCGTTAAGGGATAATGTGGGAGCGGAGGTGCCGCTGGGGCGTATGGAGGGTCCTTTTTCTTATCCTCCCTTGCAGGAACTCTGTATATCTCCTGTGGGTGTGGTTCCCAAGAAGGTGCCAGGAAAATTTTGTTTGATACAACATTTGTCATATCCACCTGGCGGTTCTATTAATGATGCCATACCTGAGAGTTTCTGCAAAGTAGTATATCAATTGTTCGAGACTTTGGGTTTGGTGCGCAGTTTTGGTCATGGAGCTTTGATGGCGAAACTGGTTATAGAGTCGGCCTTCCATTTATCACCAATGCACACGGAGGCTATACAGTTCATGGGTTTTCGGTTAGATTCAGGTTATTTTGTGGATAAATGTTTGCCTATGGGTTGCGCGGTTTCCTGTGCCTATTTTGAAAGACTCAGTTCCTTTTTACAATGGTGTCTTCATGCCGGACCTGGGCAAGTGGGCATGGCACATTATTTGGATGATTTTCTCTTTATAGGTCCGGGAGGGAGTACCGTCTTCTATTCCGACCTCCTCTTTTCTGCGCAGGCCCAGTTTCGGGTTTTAGGAGTTCCCATTGCTCATGAGAAGACGGAGGGTCCTGTTTCTTGCTTATCTTATTTGGGAATAGACAGAGATAGATACGGTTGCGGGTAGTTCTAGGCTTCCGCATGACAAGGTGGATAAGTTGCTGGAACAAATTGCAGGTTGCTTGGCGGTGGTTCGGTTTGATTACGTAGGGTTCAGTCGCTTCTAGGTTCCTTTAACTTTGCTTGCTGGATAATTCCCATGGGTAGAGTTTTCTGCAGGAAATTGGAGAGGGCCACAGCCGTGTCGATCCGGCTGCATCATTACGTTCGTTTGTCGGTGGAGATTAAAGAAGATCTTCATATTTGGGCCAGGTTTTTGGTCCACTTTAATGGCAAGCATATATGGCCCTCGCCTCCAGTAGCGAACGGGCTGTTGCAGCGTTTTACTGATGCAGCTGGTTCGTCCGGTTCAGGGGCCATTTTCAATTGGGAGTGGTGTGCTGCTCCGTGGCCTCTAGATTGGCGCGAGGAGGGCTTGACGAGTAATTTGTTGCTGTTGGAGCTGTTCCCGATTGTCGTAGCAGTAGAACTCTGGTCAGTGAGACTGAGTAAACGACGTGTAATTTTTTGGTGTGACAATCTGGGTGTGGTTCACGCCATCAACAACCAGCGCTCGTCTTCACCTTTTGTGTTGCGTTTACTCCGACATTTAGTTTTGCACTGCTTGGAAGTGAATATTAGATTTGGGGCTAGACATGTGCCAGGGGTTGTTAATGAGATTGCTGATGCTCTGTCTTGTTTTCAATTTGCGCGTTTTCGAGCGCTTGTGCTGTCGGCTTCTGATGTTGGTTTGGTGTGCCCCCCCGTTTGTGTGGCAGATCATCAGGCCGGCTTAGAAGGTTTGGCGCTGCAATCGCTGGCTCCATCAACTCTCTGAACTTACTCTGCCGCCTGGCGGGATTGGTGCACCCATTGTGTGCTCCCAGATATGGAGGGTAAGTCTCCGAAGGAGTTGCTTTCCTCCTTTGTTTGGGAAAGGTATCATTAGGTTAGGTCCAGGGCCTTTATGGGGTCTTTTCTTTTTCTTTTGAAAACTGAAAGGTTTGCACGATCCCACCAAGTATTTTATCCTAGTTAAGGCTCTAAGGGGTTGGGCGAAGGGTTCCCCCGCTCGTGCTGACTCCGTTCGGCCAGTGGACGTTCAGCTTGTCAGCTTTATTAGCTGTTATGGAGAAGGTGGCTTCTGACGTGTTTGAGGCCTCTCTTTTTCGACTGACTTTTTCGGTAGCATTTTTTGGGGCTTTCCGGGTTAGCGAGTTGGTGGCTGTCAATAAAGCATCTATTTCTTCTGGGCTTTTGTATAAGGACATTGTTTTTAGAGATTCGGCTGTGCTCTGTAAATGCAGATTCTCTAAAACGGACCAAACAGGTAGGGGCAAATCGTTTACCCTAGCTTCTCATTACATGGCTTTGCGGCCAGCTGGGGGGGTCGCAATGTTTGCTGCATGGAGATCTTATGCCCCTTACTAAGTTTCAGTTTGCCGCTGTTTTTAAACAGGGTTTGGTGGAGTTAGGTATAGATCCTACAAATTATGGTGCCCATTTGTTGCGTATTGGGGCTGCTACTTGCGCAGCTCTGGCGGGGGTATCTCCTGCGTCCATTCAGATGGTGGGGTGCTGGAAGTCAGCTGCTTATAAGAAATATGTGCATTGCGATAAGACCTGGCGTCAACCCGAAAACGTTTACCCGCCAATTGTTGAACAGCTAGCGTTCAACAATTGGGGGTGTGAAGGGATTTCTTAAATTTTTCCTCCCGGGAGCCATGATCTGGCCCACTTTTGTTCACGGGTAGGTTTTTTAGTTTTTCTTCTTCACTCGGGTTCCTGTTTCCCCCCCTGTTATGCATCCCTGCTAGTTAGTTGCTATGTATCGTTTATAAGTTGTGTTGGTTGACCCGGATTTGGTGAGGTTCTCATGGCCATTGTTTCTTCTTTTTTCACAGCGATGGCAGCAGAAGATGGCCAGGTGTGGCTTATGGGCCACTCTTAGATTTTTGGGGCGGAACGGCATGTTTTGGCTCAGCGCTCTAGTTTGTCACTTGGTGAACGTAAGGTGCGTTGGATTGGGGTGAGAGGTTTGCGTGTAGAGTCTGTGTTGGCATTGATTGTTTCCTCTGTAGCAAAATGGGAAGTGCCTGAATTTATGGTTTTACACGTTGGAGGGAATGATGTAGGTCAATTGAAGGGTGTCGAGTTGATCGTCCGTATGCGCGAGGTTTTGGATGATTAGGTTCTTTTGCAATGGCCATCTGTTTGGATTGTGTGGTCTGAGATGATGCCTCGTTTGACATGGAGAGGGGTGCGTAAGTATGGTGCATTGGACAGGGCGCGGAAGAAGGCGAATGTTGCGTTGGCTAAGCATGTCGAGTGCATTGGTGGCTTGGTAATTAGTTATGGCTTTTTGGTGGGTGATCTAGTGCGGTTCTTTCAACATGATGATGTACATTTAAATACTCTGAGTACTGGTTTGTTTGTGAAAGATTTGTTATCTTTTTTGGGCTAGTTTGTTTGGGTGGCGGGCCAGTCTTCTATAGGTCCTGGCTTTGGCGGGAGTACGCTGCAGCTCAGTGGCTTTATGTGGCGCAAGATAACTTTGTGGGGGCACTTGCCCTTGATGCCCCTGGCGAACTTGTCCTTCTCCGTGCAGGGGGACCCCGGTGGTTGCTGTACGTAAGCGCCTCGGATTGGCCCAGGAGGGAAGTGAGACTCTCAATTCTTAGTGCGTCTAGAGGGGGGACGTTTTAGGCGTCCCCGAGTATTTGAGCAAGGTGAAATCTAGAACTGAGCTTGCAGCATCTCTTTGCCACACTGGTTAGGTTAATTTTATTATAAATAAAAAGCTAAGACCTTTTAGCCAAGCTCTGGTGTCCGTGTCTTTATTTGTAGTTTAAGTTAAGTAAACTAATCAAGGTGTTATGGTGTAGAAGCAATAAACCAATGTAGATCTTAATGCAGACACAATATGTGCACTGTATACCCACGTACTAGAGGCAGTGGCGTAACTTCATCCCAGGTGCCCTGAGGCAAGATAAATGTTGGTGCCCCCCCAAATTAAAATGTACCACCCCCCCAGCACCTATGCCAGCCCCAGCTGCTCCCCCCCTATGCAGTTCCCACAGTAGTGGTCCCCCTGTGCAGTGCCCTCTGTAGAGGTCCCCCTATGCAGTGCCGCCTATGTAGTGCTCCCCAGTAATGGTCCCCCTTTGCAGTTCCCCAGTAGTAAGGGCCTCTGTAGTGCCCCCAGTAGTAAGCCCCCTGTAGTGAGCCCCCAGTAATGCCCCCTGTAGTGAGCCCCCAGTAACACCCCCTGTAGTGAGCCCCCAGTAACACCCCCTGTAGTGAGCCCCCAACAATGCCCCCTGTAGTGAGCCCCAACAATGCCCCCTGTAGTGAGCCCCCAATAGTGCCCCCTGTAGTGAGCCCCCAATAATACCCCCTGTAGTGAGCCCCAGTAATGCCCCCTGTAGTGAGCCACCAATAATGCCCCCTGTAGTGAGCCACCAATAATGCCCCCTGTAGTGAGCCCCAGTAATGCCCCCTGTAGTGAGCCCCAGTAATGCCCCCTGAAGTGAGCCACCAATAATGCCCCCTGAAGTGAGCCACCAATAATGCCGCCTGTAGTGAGCCACCAATAATGCCGCCTGTAGTGAGCCACCAATAATGCCGCCTGTAGTGAGCCCCCCCCCCCACGAGCACACACACATACAAAAAAAAAAAACAATACTTACCAGAATCCCCGCTCCAGTACTGCTGCCTTCCGTCCCCGGCGCCCACTCCTCAGAACTATGGGAGTGACGTCATGATGTCACTCCCATAGTGCATTGTGGGACCCGGAAGCGGAGCTCACACTGAGCTCCGTTCCTCCGGCTACCGCAGGGGGGAACGAAGGAGCCGGGCGCCCGCTGGTGACACACTCAGCGAGTGCCCAGCAAATGGGGGTGCGACCGCACCCCCCGTATTGACGCCGCTGGAGGTGGAGCGCCGATCAGCGGCGCTCCATCTCCATAGCAGTGCCCGGAATGGCCCGGGGGACAATGGAGCCAGGTGCCCCCTTAAGGGCGTGAGCCCGGTGGCAAATGACTCCATTGTCTCCGGGAGTTCCGCCACTGACTAGAGGTGAGGAAGGACGCTGCCACCTTACTCACAGAGAACATTGTGCCCCTAGTGGTGAGAGTGATGGTGCAGGCAGAACAGGCAGAGAGGGACTGGCAGGCAGCAAGCAGAGTCCTTGTGCTATTATCCCGACATTATAAGGGTCATATAATATACGAGATCCAAAACTCCATGTCGGATGGCTGCCCCCTGCTGTCACTGCAGCAGACGCTGTCACATATAACGGCTCCTACCACCAGCGAGCCCCTTACTCCTATAACACCAGAAGGGCTCTACGGTGCGGAAGTGACAGTGGAAAGCTGTATGAGAGAGATTATAGCGATGGGAGGCGCTGAGGACAGGCTGAGGATGCTCCAGGCCTGTATTTGAGTCCTGCAATGTTCCTATAAAACTCCGCAGTCTCACAGTCGCAGCAGAAATCCTCAAATACACCACCTGTATGTCTGGAGGAGTATATACCCCCCATTATTAATGACGTACTAACAGCGCTGACCGACTGTGATGATGACATTCGCTTAACGGCCTTACAGTGCATGATAAATGGCGTAAGATCGTAAGATCATCGCCAACGGAGGCCAGGAAGCACTCTAGTACCATCACGGAGGCTCTCCTGCGCGCGATGAAAGGTGAGACGGTGGAGGTCCTGCCCGCAGTGATACAGGCACTAATAGCCGTATTGCAGATCGATGACAGGAAAAGCTGCCATGGGAATGACAGAATACTGTTCCGCGTGCTGAGATACATCAACCATGCCAGCGACGACATCCAGCTGAGCACTCTGCAGCTATTCACCGAGCTGATAAAGAGGTACAGGCGCTACCCCGGCAGCGATATCAGCGCCATAGTAAGGGAGCAGATTATAACAATTCTCACCAAAATGCAGAGTAAGAATGAACAACTGTCATCCACTGCAGCTGCCTGTCTGCAGACCTGCCTGCCCCACCTGGGGTGTAACACGGACAGCTGGAGGACAGCAACTGGGGGAATCCCCAGTATAAAGAGTCTCTGGGCCTCATTCAGAGGTGGTCGGAGGATGCAAGCGGTCGCTCAGAAACTGGGCAGCCGCTTGCATCCTGACCGCCCGCCTCTGTTTTTGTCGTTAGGCTGTGGGTTTACATCCACAGCTCTAACGACCGCTCCGGTGATGGTCGCGATGGTCAGAGACCATCGCGACCATCGGGGCTTACGATGAGACCCTAGGGTAGGGTCTCACTTGTCGTAAGCCCCGGAGAGCTTCTGGCTCTGTCAGAGCCGGAAGCTCTCCACTGACATCACTAGTGATGTCAGTGGGGCCTCCCCCAAACGGTAGGCGTTCCCATGGGAATGCCTCCGTTTGGGCTGCCACCCCCCCGGCCCGCCTTCCAAACGGGGCGAGCTGTCAATCAATATCGACAGCTCGCCCCCTTTGGAAAGAGACCCGCTACGACCGGCGCTGTCGGTCGTAGCGGGTCTCACGCATGCACACAAGGGAGCCGGCTCCCTCGTGTGCATGCGCACTGGCCAAACATCGAGGCAGCCGTGCGGTTGTAGACCGTACGGCCGCCTCTGAATGAAGGCCTCTGTACCAACTCCTAGCAAGAAAACACCTGCTGAAGAAGCTGCTATATGAGGCACTGAAGAAACTCTTCATATGTATGGAGACAAGGGACCTGGTGAGACTCATAAGAGTCATTAAGGAGTTTATACCACACGATCTCATGTCATCAAGAGATGTAAACAACATGGCCACAGACCTGAAGAAGGCACTGAGACACCCATGCCCTGACATACACTGAGGAGCAAGGAGAGTGGTCCAGTGTCTTTCTCAGAAGTGAATGAGCCTGGCAGCTGCCTGTAACATCAAATTGCAGCAGCGGGAGGATGCCTGGTGGCAGGAGGGAGCCCCAGGGACCTAACAGTCCATCAGTGAGACCACCAGACCTCAAGAACAGCTGGTGTAGAAATGGTGGAAGTAGGGAGCCCCAGGGACCTCACAGACCATCAGTGAGGCCACCAGACCTCAAGAATGGCTGGTGTAGGAATGGTAGGAGTAGGGAGACAATGTATAGTACAGGCAGCAGAAAGACCACCAGACCACAGGATTGCTGGTATGAGAGGTGGAAGAAGGGATCATCATATCATCACAGACCATCAGTGAGACCTCCAGATCACAGGACGGCTGGAATGAGAGAGGTGGAAGAGGGGAGCAGCATATTATCATAGACCGTCAGTGAGACCACCAGACCGCAGGACAGCTGGTATGAGAGACATGGAAGGAGGGAGCAGCATTTCATCACAGACCATCAGTGAGACCACCAGACCGCAGGACGGCTGGAATGAGAGAGGTGGAAGGTGGGAGCAGCATATTATCACAGACCATCAGTGAGTCCACCAGACCGCAGGACGGCTGGTATGAGAGAGGTGGAAGGAGGGAGCAGCATATTATCACAGACCATCAGTGAGACCACCAGACCGCAGGACGGCTGGTATGAGAGACGTGGAAGGAGGGATCATCATATCATCATAGACCATCAGTGAGACCACCAGACCACAGGACGGCTGGTTTGAGAGAGGTGGAAGGAGGGAGCAGCATATTATCACAGACCATCAGTGAGACCACCAGACCGCAGGATGGCTGGAATGAGAGGTGGAAGGAGGGAGCAACATATCATCACAGACCATCAGTGAGACCACCAGACCGCAGGACGGCTGGAATGAGAGAGGTGGAAGGAGGGAGCAGCACAACATCACAGACCATCAGTGAGACCACCAGACTGCAGGATGGCTGGTATGAGAGAGGTGAAAGGAGGGAGTAGCATATTATCACAGACCATCAGTGCGGGTGCTGGCCACCTGCTGGCACTTGTAGTTCCACAAGTGCCACGGTAAAATACAATAGTTTTCATCTATGTTTCACTTTATTACCCCCGTACCCAATGCTCCAGGGGTGCAGGGAAGAGCCCCAGTCTTCAGACCAAGCTTGGGGTTAAGGGAGAGGGAATACCCCTTTTTTGGGGGGTCCCCACCTCCCCTGAGATCCCCGGCTTGGCCTGAGAATGCTTTGGCCCTGGAGCCCCGGTAATAGGGTCTCCAGGCTGTGGCATTACAGCCCGGCCGTTATGGGTCTGGTGCTGGTTTTAATTATAGGGGATACCCCACGCAAATTTTTTCCCCCTATAATTAAAACCAGGACTGGCCCTGCAGCCTTGTGCTGGTTCTTAAATTACGGTGGAACCCTACACATTTTGTTCCCAATAATTTTAAGAACCAGGACTGGCTGGCAAGACCGGGGCTGGTTAGGCTTTTGGGGGGGACCCCACGTAATTTTTTTTTTATAAATTAACCCTTGCAACACACTTTCCAATAATAAACATACACAAATCATGTGTATGGTGAATGATAACTCACAGCTCATTAGGTGGTGCATTTAAAACTTCTATTGAGTCCCCTATTTGAGTGTAAAACGGATGACTTTTGCAAAACAAATAATGGTAAATTCCCGATTTGGATGAAATAAGTGAAAAGTACTTCCGAATTGAGCCGATGGTGATATAATTTCTAGTGTTCAAAACGGACGAATTTGCGGCATTAAACCACCCGTTTTCAACCTGAAAAAATAAAGAAATCATCCGACTTTAATGATAGTAAATTCCCGATTTGCAAAAAGCTGATATCACCCGAAAATGCAAATCGAGACAAACACGGATCTTAGTAAATTTACCCCCAGGGGTAAATGTAATAGGCTGCGGACTTCAGGCATTGGCGAGTCCTGTGTTTTAAAGTAGCAGACTTTTAAAAAGCAAAACCAGGTTGATTTTGCCTTTTAAAAGACTGCTGCTTTAAAACATCGGGCAGCCTCGCACGAGACTCGTCGATGGCTGAAGTCCGCAGCCTATTACATTTACCCCCTAGGCCAATGTAGCCCTTAATCCAGCCCTGCGTCGCAGTGTAGATCATGTGGTTTGTAAACAGAAGCGTTTCCTGATATCCGCAGAAAATGTATGTGTCTGGGTCCTGTATTTGTTGTCCCACATAACATTCTTGGGAAACTAAGGCCCTGATTCAGAGCCGGACGCTCTGACGAGAGCGCTCGCTCTGAATCAGGGCCCTCCTCCATTAAAATGGAGCGTCCTCCTGGACACTCGTATAGCTGTGGGTCACCACCCACAGCATATACGAGCGTCCAACAAGATGGTCGCGATGGTCTTGACCATCGCGACCATCGGACTTGCGAGTGAAACCCTGTGGTCGGGTTTCTCAACCACAAGCCCTGGAGTGATTTTGGCTCTATCAGAGCCAAAATCACTCCCACTGACATCACTAGTGATGTCAGTGGGGCCGGCTTCAGACGGTAGGCATTCCCATGGGAACGCCTCCGTCTGGCAGGCACGCCCACCAAAGGGGGCGTGCTGTCAATCAACATCGACAGCACGCCCGATTTGGTGCGAGACCCGGAGCGATGGAAAGTCCTTCGCTCGCTGGGTCTGGCGCATGAGCACGACGGAGCTCCCTCCGTCGTGCGCATTGTCGAAGCTGAATAATTGGCTGAGACAAGTTCAGTTTAAAATGTAATCGCGGCGACGCCATCTTGCGAATGGCCGCAAGACTCCATTTTGGAAATGAGATCGCAAGACACCATTTTTGTGGTCAGCGTCAATTCAAGTTATAACTCAGGAGCTAAGAACAGATGGCAATGTTTTTGTTAACCTACCAAGGGCAACTGGAAAAACAAGCTTTCTGAGTAAAAGTAAATAAGAAGAGACAATGGGTATTTTTACATACAAATTGGGAATCCCTGGATGCAGATAAAGTATAGTTGTGGCAATTGTAATATAATATCTACACAATTGGATTTGTCTGAATCCTAGACAGGATGGCCCCAAATTCCACAGCTTGAGGTGGTAATACATTTGCATTTCACACAAGAGTCTGTGAGAACAAAAGAGGTTTTGTTTTCCTTTGAACACACAACAGGTGGGGGCCTGCTGACAGAGGGCATGTAGAACTACAACCCTCAGCCATCCACACTTCTGGATGTTCACTTCGTGTATGAGAAATTATGCACTTAAATCTCACCCATTAATAACTAGCGTCCTTATATCAAACCCCGAATACTCACACACTACATATTCGCACACAAGGTTCCATTAGCATCAAATTGTATGATTCAAGTTGGTTAAGTTAGTTTAAATGCTAAGAAATAGAGGTTTTTGATATCTAAGGTATTATACATGATAAGCAAGGTGTGTTTGGTTTCGTTCTGATGCGTACGCTTTTTACAGAATCCCGGTGTTATCGGTGGAGAGATCGCATCATGCAAACTCAAGTTACGGATCGCAGAACTTACAAGCAACAAAATGTTTAGTTGATGGAATGTTACAGGAGGCGTTACCAGAAAGACTCCGGCTGTTAGAGGCAGGGAAAGTCTATTTGAAACAACCTGTTAAATGTGTTGTTATATATGCTTCTCCTCTGGGAACCAATGAGATCAGCAGGAAGTTCCCCCTTTGTCCTGTTTCAGTCTGGGGGGGAATAAATACATGTGTCCGAACACTGGTTTGCCAGTTCATGCTGAATTTTGGGTGAACTGAGGATATCTAGTCAGAAGTCTATCTCTGGGTCCAGAGGCTCAGCGTATGTATAACCGTACTTGGGTCTGTATTATTTCCTTTTACGCCTAACTTGTGTATGTATAGATTGCGTGTAACTGACTGTACTTTTACCTGAATAATACTTGTGCGTTGGAAACACAGATTCCACTCCTGTCTTTATTTGCGGTTAAACTGCGTACGCAATTAGCGTTCTGTTTAGAGGTTTTAGGCAGGGTTTTGTCTTAGAGGTTCTAGGCAGGTGAATCTTAGAGGTTTATAGGAAGGAATATATTAAAAGGTTTATTGATGAATTCAACAGTGGGGGCTCATCGGTTTATCACACTATCTGATACACGATAACACTCGGTCAGTCCTCTCTCAGCAAAAGGGTGGAGGCGCCTTTTGGGAGACGCATTAGTCTTTCATTACCACAGTGTTGCTGAGAGCGTACTGCCGGTTATTGTGTAGAGGAAGCGCTGATCAGAATCCAGGGACAACAGAGGAAAAAAAGTTTGTTTTTCCTCTGTTGATAGAACCTTGTGTTTAGAGAGGTGCTGCAGTATTTGCGTACGCAGCTAAAACGCATTTTTGCGTACGCAGTTAAAAAAAAAAAAGTAATTATACGCTTGTGTGGTAGTTGCATAATTGTGTATGCGGACGATCGCACAATAGCGTATACGCACTTCCGGTTCTGCTGCCACGTGTTTGAACAAAGCCACTGAGGTTTAAATTTTTTTCTATCTACCAATATCTGGGTTAAACGTTTATTTTCTGCGTAGAGAAAAAGTGTGTAACAGTGAGTATATTGTTGGTAGGGGTAATTTATTCCCTAAAGTTAAGGGTACCGTATGATCCTTAAGGGCTAGGTGCAAGGGTTAGCCTAGTCGCTCGGTAAGCAGCTTTACCGTTCTAAACACAGTAGCAGGTGTACATGTTGTCTTTGTTGTATAGAGGTGCGTGAGAGTGGCCGACGTACAAACTCTCATAGGTTTGGAAGTTACCTTACTAAAGCTTATCCGGGTCTGGAAGTTGCCTGTTTCAAAACTTATCTAGGTGTGGAAGTGGCCTTACAAAATCTTATCCAGGTGTGTGGGCGCCGCCGACTTAAATCGTTCACAGGTAAGTGAAAGTATCTTGATTGTCTTTCACCAGTTTAAATTTTTATTGAAAAGTGTAGGAGTTGTCTCAAAATGGGAGCCACGCAAACGGTAGAAATGTTAAGCAATGATGTGCTGCTAATGGAGGCTCCAATTGGATCAGCCCGTCGTATTATGCATACTAAGTACGGTACTTATGCAATAAGGTATTGTGATATATGGTTTAATATGACGAGAAAGAGTGTTAGACCATTACCCAGACTTGGTAGTTTTGATAAGGATGTATTAGATAATGTCCGGGATCACATCAGTATGGTGCGATCCCGAGAGAAAAAGATTAAGTATTTTGAATGTTTAAAAATATGGCAGCATGAAGGGGATGCTTGGCTTAAAAATGTGCAAACGACGTAAACTAGCGTTGCGAACGCATTGCCAGAAAATACATCCGCGACGCTAAGTTGCAATACGGGCGAGCCGCAAATTGACGCGCATGGGCGGCAAAGTAGCGTCATGGAGAGTATTGCCAGCAGTTCACGCTCATCTCCCCCACCTTATGTGGATGGAGGTGCAAGTACAGTTACCAAAAATACCAATAAAAATGTAACAAGTAATTTGTACCCCCTCTTAAGTAACCATAAAGAAAATGTTTATGATGTAGAAGATGAGCCTATTGTAATGTCTGCTATTTCCCATGCTGTGCAAATGATAGATGCTGCAACACCACAATCACGGGTGGTGCCGCCATCTCCATCGGTAACAGCAAGGGAAGTGTTAATACACTCGGCACCCATTGAGGAAGTTGTTAATACCATACGTAGCAGCAGCAGATTAAACCCCCAGCCAGGTAACCAGGTCAGAGGTAGCAACGCTGCCGGTCTGCATCCCATTCGGACAATAACTGTTCCAAATGGAAATGCAGATGCAAACGGTGTAGTGCCCACGAGGGAAGTAGTAATGCATTGTCCATGGACAAGAGCAGAACTGAATTCCATCATAAATGATTTCCCCAATCCCAAAAAGGAACTAGCCAAATGTCAAAGATTTTTGAGAAATTTGGGTAGTTCTCATGAGTCCACTAATAAAGATTGGCGTGTGGTGTTAAGGGCCTGCCTGCCACGCAATACCGACGTGACAAAATTTATCACGGACTGTGTATTGGATGGCGACGTTCCCTTAACAGACCAAGTAAACCAAGGTAACATTTCCCGCATTGTGACTCAATTGGGTATATATTTTCCAGTAGTAGTTAACTGGAACAAAATCTTCACAATCAAACAAAAAGAGAGTGAAACTGCAGAAGAATATTGCGACCGGGCTCTGCAGTACAGTGCAGTACTCTTCTATCCCAGTACACTGGGATAGAAGAGATTAAAGATAGCATTCACCATAGGGGAATGATAGTCACGATATTAATGGATGGGTTAAAAGAGAATTTAAAAACTCGGGTTCAGACCTCACAGCCTGGCTGGCGGGGACTTACAATAGATAACCTCATAGAGTCTGCCATAGAACATGACAAAAACATCTCAAAAAAGAGGGAGACCCAGAGCGAAAAATTAATGGCTGTCAGTATACAAGCTCTGGAGGGAATGACGATAACATCACAGCCAACAGACACGCTTGCACTTGCACACACACTTACACCTGCCCTCATTAACCTCACACAACAACAAACACAGCTCTACCCCACTAACCCAATACAACCACAGGTCCCAGGATATCCACCCACTTCTTTTCCCCCACAATACCCTTACCCTCCCTATCCTTACCCATATCCACCACCTTTGCCCTCTGCTCAAACTTCACAACAACACATGTTTTCACCTGAATCACGGACATGTTTTAATTGCAAACAAGCAGGACACTTAAGTAGAAACTGCACAGTAAAAAGAGTATGGACCCCACACCAAGGGAAACCTGGATATCCCCATAAGGGATATGCACAGAGATCAGCAAATATTCAGCAAGCACCAGCTCCAATTGTAGCCGTAAATGCTTTATTCGAGAATGGTAGCCAACGCTAGGGGTCAGGTCATGCCTGTAGTCTACAGATAGTCAGGTTAACGGGAAGTACTAGGGAAGAACTGGTCTTGATGGTTGATGTAGCTGGTACTGAATATCCTTTTCTTGTAGACACAGGGGCGACCAAGTCAGTGATGAAATCTCCCGTTAATTTACAAGTGACCAACGAGACAATACTAACAATGGGTGTGACAGGTAAAGTGGAATGTTATCCTTTAACCAGACCCACAGAGGTTAGTATTGGGCCGTTGTATACCAGACGTTCTTTTCTCCTGGCTGCCGCGGCTCCTACTAACCTGCTGGGCAGAGACTTGTTATGTAAAATGGGATGTGTCATATATTGCACCCCTGATGGTGTATATTTAGATATCCCAGAGAGAATGGTATACGAGGTGAGGGATATGTTAGACACCCCACAAAGGATAATGCACCACTCTACAGTTTTAAAAGAAAATCCATCACAAGTAGATGAAATGTTGTCCCAAATTCCAGATTCCCTTTGGACAAAAGATGGACAGGACACTGGATTAATGGCAGATGTAAGCCCGGTAATGATACACTTAAAAAGCGGTAGGCAAGCTCCAAAAATTCCCCAGTACCCACTAAAACAGGAAGTAGAACTAGGGGTGTTTCCAATAATCGAGCGATTATTGCAACAGGGAATTTTAGTTCGTACAGCTAGTGTAGCCAACAGTCCCATCTTTCCAGTAAAGAAGAGTGGTGGGAGGGGTTATAGGCTGGTGCAAGACCTTAGAGGTGTTAATAAGGTAGTAGAGAGCCAATTCCCTGTAGTGTTGAATCCAGCTGTCATCCTGATGCAGATCCCACCAAATGCAACCCATTTCACTGTCATTGACCTCTGTTCTGCTTTCTTCTCTGTGCCTCTCCACCCTGACTGTCAGTACCTATTCGCATTTACATACAGAGGTGTGCAATATACATGGACACGATTGCCCCAAGGTTTCATAGACAGCCCCAGTATTTTCTCCCAGGCATTGCATGACTGTTTACAAGCTTTTCAACCTGCCAATGGATCAGTTCTAATTCAATATGTGGACGATTTATTGCTATGTTCTGACTCATTTATGTCATGTGTGAATGATACTAAACTTTTGTTACTTCATCTCTCGCAAACAGGACACAAAGTGGCTAAGGACAAGTTACAGCTGTGCCAGCCCAGAGTAAAATATTTGGGACATTGCCTAACCCAGGGGTTACGACATCTCACAAATGATAGAATCCAGGCCATACAAAACATGACACTACCGCAGAATCAACAGCAAATTCGTACCTTCTTGGGAATGTGTGGATATTGCCGAATGTGGATCCCAGGTTTTTCTATTTTGGCATTGCCTTTACAGGAACTAGTCTCTTCCTCAAAGCCCGATCGCGTCACACACACTGAGGAATCAGACCAGGCTTTTCTTAATCTTAAGGATAGCCTGACAAAAGCTCCTGCATTGGGAATACCCGATTATGAAAAACCTTTTGATTTATATTGTACGGAAGCTGATGGTTGTGCTGCAGGTGTCCTTACACAAAAACATGGTGATGCCAGTAGGCCCGTAGCATACTACAGTGCCCAATTGGACACGGTAGCAAGATCACTCCCCACCTGTTTGAGAAGTGTAGCAGCTACCGCTTTATTGGTGAGTAAAAGTGAAGACGTAGTATTGGGCCATGATATGATTGTCTACACTCCCCATGCTGTATCTGCTCTGTTGAACTCAGCTCAAACCAGACACGTCTCCTCAGCTAGGTTCACCAAATGGGAATTAGCCCTAATCGCTCCTGCAAATATTACAGTTAAACGTTGCAGTACGCTGAATCCAGCAACATACCTGCCATATGTACAACATGATGTACAAAGGGTGGAAGGAGAGGAGTTGCTGGCGGGAGGTGAGTTCAGCAGACATGATGACACCCACGATTGTATGACATATCTGAATCAGACCTTTACTGCTAGACCTGACATACATGACACACCTTTAGAGAATGTGGATGTGACTTTCTATACGGATGGGAGTTGTCATAGACAAACAGACACCGGTGAATTATGTACAGGTTATGCTGTTGTAAATGACACAGACATCATGGAAGCTAAACCTCTCGGTCCTCCTCACTCAGCCCAGGTGGCAGAGTTAGTAGCACTAACTAGAGCATGTGAACTGGCAGCAGGCAAATCTGCTAACATTTACACTGACTCGAGGTATGCGTTCGGGGTGGTGCACGATTTTGGGGCTCTATGGCGTCTGAGAAATTTTATGACAGCAGCAGGCACACCAGTTGCACACTCCCGACACATAAAACATCTCTTAGAAGCAATCCAACTGCCCAAAGCAGTGGCAGTAATTAAATGCAAAGCCCACACATGTGAGGATGACCCAGTGTCACTGGGCAACAACAGAGCTGATGAAGCTGCAAAATGGGCAGCGGGGTTAAAAATGCCTTCTCCAATTGAAACAATTATGTCATTCCAAACCATTGATATGCTGAAATTAATTGAGATGCAAAATTTGTGTTCAATTCAGGAAAAATCCATATGGAAGTCCAAGGGGTGTGGGCAAGAGTCCTCCGGGCTCTGGAGGGACGGACATGGTAAGCCAGTAGCCCCCAAGGCATATTACCCCAGCCTGGCTGAAGCAGCACACGGTCTGACTCATCTGGGTAAACAGGGCATGTGCAAGTTGGTGAGGGCATACTGGTGCGCACCAGGGTTTTCTTCACAAGCAGAGAAGATAGCAATGTCCTGTCTGACCTGCTTGAGAAAGAACATAGGGAAAGCGATCCCTACCAAACCGTCCCACATTCCACCGACTGATGGACCTTTCCAGGTGATACAAATTGATTTCATCCAATTACCACCCTGCAGGAACCTTAAGTATGTATTAGTGTGCACAGACGTATTCTCTAACTGGGTTGAGGCCTACCCAGCAGCCACTAATACTGCTGCGTTTACTGCCAAGAAAATAGTTCAGGAATTTGTATGCAGGTACGGTATCCCTAGAATCATCGAAAGTGATAGGGGTACCCATTTCACAGGTGATGTTTTCCAAAATATGTGTAAGCTGATGGGTATTAATAGCCGACTTCACACCCCCTACCGACCGCAAGCCAGTGCCAAGGTAGAGAGGATGAACGGGACTATTAAAAATAAGCTAAGTAAAATCATGGCAGAGACTGGACTAGGATGGCCAGAAGCTTTACCTTTGGTCCTACATAGAATAAGGACCACTCCTAGACCTCCTCTGAATCTGTCCCCATTTGAAATATTGTTTGGTAGACAACCTCATTTGATTATAAAGGTCACAGGAAGATCTAAAGGGTAACAACGAGGTAACTGTGAAGTATCTAATATCAATGAGTAAGCAGTTAAAGCAACAGCAGCAGAAACTGAAATTGTTGTCCCATGATATGCCTGAAATTAACTGCCATGATGTTGAACCAGGAGAATATGTAATGATCCGAAATTTCTTACGTTCAGGTTGTTTGACTGATCGGTGGGAAGGTCCGTACCAGGTGCTGCTGACAAGTACTACAACTTTGAAGTTGGCCGAGAGAGATACCTGGGTCCATTCCACTCACTGTAAAAAGGTCTATCAACCGGTGGAGAAACAGGTCGGAGACAAAGCTGATAGTGTGGATCTGTCACTCGCGAGCTTGTTCCGGGAGGATTGAAAAGGTTGTAGTGAGATACCTGAACTGAGAGAAATTTGCAGGTCTTGTTGTGACAATGGACGGGCTTGCTGTGTTCATTTTCATATTCTCTTTTAGAGTGTTCACCATCCTGGTCAGTTCGGGAATACCCAGTGTCTGTGATGGGGGACCTATTGAGGAAACAGGAGCTGATGGCAGTGCTGATGGAGTGGAGAAAGGAGGAGTGCAATGCCAATCAGGGGAGTGTCTGACCAATCTTAGTACTGTTATTGTTAAGAGAGCTGTCATTCCGGATACTCGGGGAAGGTGTGAAGGGTTATCGTCTGAAGATTCCTATATTTGTGAGTTTTGTAGGTCCCTAGTTGATGAGAACTGTATTCAACGGTGCCAACCTAAATATAACCCGTACTGGGGAGGGTATCCTTTAGAGGATTATCACAGCATGGTAGGCAAAGTGTTAAATCAAACCGATTGCTGGGTGTGTTTACATGTGCCACAGGGACAGCATAATGTAGGGTTGGTGCCATTTCCGCTGAATATCACGGAAATTTTAGAATTACAAAAGGGGAAAACATTGGATGAAAAATTCCTCTCATCCAAACCGCCTCATTTCAAACTCTATCAATTTCAAGTAGATAAATCACTTTTGTGTTTAAACATAACCAACCCCAATAAACCCGGAGGTTGGGAAGTGACGGGGAATAATCAGACGATGACCTTCTCACAAAGAGCTGATAATGAGTCCATAAACTATGATCTGCTACGCTCAATTAAATCAAGTGGGAAATATTTTAGGTACCGGTATACATTGAGTTCCACCAAAGAAATGATTGGTAAAGTACCAGATGGTTATTGTGCTAAAATAATACAACCAGAAACTTGCATATACCAGATGGAAGAGCCTGAGATAGGATTGTTTGCAAGAGAAATGTGTTTAATGATAATGATGCATACCATTCCTTATATTCTCCCTGATAAGGTATATTTTATATGTGGAAGAAAAGCGTATAAATGGCTCTCCCCGAGTTCCGAAGGTTTGTGTTATCTGGGAAGAGTTGTCCCAGAAGTTATGACCCTCACACATGTTGAAATGTTGGGAATACATAAAAGCACACCGTCACCATATCTTCACACACAATATGAACACAGAGGCAAGAGAAATATGATACCTGGTGATATGCATAAAGCCGCTCAGTTAATCAGTGAGACAACTGGCTTCCAAGTTTTAGTCGCCCTGGATCCCACTAGAATTGCTAGGGGTACATTAAATTTTAGATATATCCAGGAACTTGCTAAATTAATAGATAATATCACCGAGATGTACGATGACACATTCAGGTATACAGGGAGAGAATTGCAAGCGTACAAGAAAGAACTAGTGCAACACAGGCTAGTGTTGAATTATTTAACTGCTGTTACTGGAGGGTATTGCGTAACGTTAGCCACCCAATTTGGAGTAAAGTGTTGCACTTATGTCACCAATGATACCAGCGACCCTAAGGAGGTGATAGACCAGAAGATGGATGAGATTCTGCCGCTAAAGTGGGAATTTCGTAAGAACCATAACGCATCAGTGGCTGAAGCAGGGGAAAAGATAGAAGGATGGGTGTCATGGCTGAACCCAGTGAAATGGTTCTCGGGTCTAGGAGAGTGGGTCCAGGAAGTGGTCGCCAGTGTAGGCAAATTCTTGATCCTTATACTGATTGTCATCATAGTAATTGGCATATGCGTCCGGTGTGTTCCTATTGTGTTGAAGTGTGGAAAATGTGAAAACAGAGTGAAACGAAGGGATGAAACTATGATGGTGGTCAGAAATGATAATATGTATACCGAGGTAGATACAGAACTGCACTACAACCCTGAGCTAGGAAGTACCATCATTTAAATGTATAATATTTAGACATGCATAGAAGATATTATTGAAATGTTATTTATAGAACACCCAGACAATGTAAAGTCTCAAATTCCCCTTCAAAACTACTGTTATAAGACTGGTGCATCCCCACATCTGTCACATGATCTCCCAAGATCCGCGGTGTGCATATAATAGTAGTTTTATGCCCCCGCCTAGAGACACATTGTTGATGGATTAAGAACCACCTTGTGCCATCCCATGATAACACTAAATAATATGTGAATGTAAGCCCAAAA
Source organism: Taudactylus pleione (assembly GCA_031769625.1). Lineage (NCBI taxonomy): Eukaryota > Metazoa > Chordata > Amphibia > Anura > Myobatrachidae > Taudactylus > Taudactylus pleione. Next base: position 59,513 of record JAUIMM010002198.1, read on the forward strand.
TAAATTTTTATAGCAGATTGTGATAGCATGTTGTTTGCTATCAAAGGGTGGACTGTCGAAGCTGAATAATTGGCTGAGACAAGTTCAGTTTAAATTTAATCGCGGCGACGCCATCTTGCGAATGGCCGCAAGACTCCATTTTGGAAATGAGATCGCAAGACACCATTTTTGTGGTCAGCGTCAATTCAAGTTATAACTCAGGAGCTAAGAACAGATGGCAATGTTTTTGCTAACCTACCAAGGGCAACTGGAAAAACAAGCTTTCTGAGTAAAAGAAAATAAGAAGAGACAATGGGTATTTTTACATACAAATTGGGAATCCCTGGATGCAGATAAAGTATAGTTGTGGCAATTGTAATATAATATCTACACAATTGGATTTGTCTGAATCCTAGACAGGATGGCCCCAAATTCCACAGCTTGAGGTGGTAATACATTTGCATTTCACACAAGAGTCTGTGAGAACAAAAGAGGTTTTGTTTTCCTTTGAACACACAACAGGTGGGGGCCTGCTGACAGAGGGCATGTAGAACTACAACCCTCAGCCATCCACACTGCTGGATGTTCACTTCGTGTATGAGAAATGATGCACTTAAATCTCACCCATTAATAACTAGCGTCCTTATATCAAACCCCGAATACTCACACACTACATATTCGCACACAAGGTTCCATTAGCATCAAATTGTATGATTCAAGTTGGTTAAGTTAGTTTAAATGCTAAGAAATAGAGGTTTTTGATATCTAAGGTATTATACATGATAAGCAAGGTGTGTTTGGTTTCGTTCTGATGCGTACGCTTTTTACAGAATCCCGGTGTTATCGGTGGAGAGATCGCATCATGCAAACTCAAGTTACGGATCGCAGAACTTACAAGCAACAAAATGTTTAGTTGATGGAATGTTACAGGAGGCGTTACCAGAAAGACTCCGGCTGTTAGAGGCAGGGAAAGTCTATTTGAAACAACCTGTTAAATGTGTCGTTATATATGCTTCTCCTCTGGGAACCAAGGAGATCAGAAGGAAGTTCCCCCTTTGTCCTGTTTCAGTCTGGGGGGGAATAAATACATGTGTCCGAACACTGGTTTGCCAGTTCATGCTGAATTTTGGGTGAACTGAGGATATCTAGTCAGAAGTCTATCTCTGGGTCCAGAGGCGCAGCATATGTATAACCGTACTTGGGTCTGTATTATTTCCTTTTACGCCTAACTTGTGTATGTATAGATTGCGTGTAACTGACTGTACTTTTACCTGAATAATACTTGTGCGTTGGAAACACAGATTCCACTCCTGTCTTTATTTGCGGTTAAACTGCGTACGCAATTAGCGTTCTGTTTAGAGGTTTTAGGCAGGGTTTTGTCTTAGAGGTTCTAGGCAGGTGAATCTTAGAGGTTTATAGGAAGGAATATATTAAAAGGTTTATTGACGAATTCAACAGCATGCGCAGTGGGGAACATCGACCCACTTGCGAGCGTACTGCCGCTCGTGAGTGGGTCTGAATGACCCTCTAAATTCCATAACTTATTTTCTTCAGTTAGCGCCTTCCCAATGCATACGCTTTACCAAATGATGGAGAGGAAGACTGGACGCAAACCAGTGTCCGTTCACCAGTCTTATTACATTCACCCCCAGTGTTGCACCTTCACAAGTCACTTCTGTTGTGTTGCTATGTTTGTTGCTCAGTAATGTATTCACAGACAGACTGATTCCCCACAGCAAGTTGTGACTCACGCCGCGCACCTTCATATCCTATTACATTGCTGTCACTATTTATAGATTCAAAGTAATGGTAAAACCTGGAATCCAGTTGTAAAATGGTAACAGTGCGACACATACACCTGGCTTATATCTCCGCATACCGGCCCTGAGCAGATGTTGTAAGTGAGGTTCTGCGCTTACTTATAGCGGTATAGCTGTCATATTATAGCCTGGTAACTGGGCACTATTAGCCTAATAACCGCACAGTATGGTGTTATAATGTTGCTGGTAAATATACCTGTGATACACGTCCAGTTTAGCCAACAATGTTTCTGTTGGAGTATAGATGTACCGATAGCTGCAGTTACAGTATACACCAGTGGAAGTCAGAAAACTGCCCAGTACTTAACCAATAAGTGGGTTTATTTGGCAGCAATGTAGAAGTACTCACAGGTATTTATTATTTATTTATTAACAGTTTCTTATATAGCGCAGCATATTCCGTTGCGCTTTACAATTGTAAACATTAATAGAACAAAACTGGGTAATAACAGACAGATATATAGGTAGGAGGGCCCTGCTCGCAAGCTTATAATCTATAGGGAAATAGGCATTGATACACAAGGATAGGTGCTATATATTGCATTTTGGTCCAGCCACAATGCAGTTTCTTGGTTGGCTGCATGATCCATTCACACCGGAAAGTCAGCCAAATGTCAGGAGTATGTGAGAGAAAGACAATGTGTGAGGCTGTGTGTGGACTGTGAAGGGGATGTAATTAGATATGGAAACTATGAAAGTTATGTGGGTGGTTCTAGGATCTGATAAGCTTGCCTGAAGAGGTGAGTTTTCAGGGATCGCTTGAAGGATTGGAGACTAGAGGAAAGTCGTATTGTGCGTGGTAAGGCATTCCATAGAGTGGGTGCAGCCCGAAGAAAGTCCTGTAACCGTGAGTAATGCATAGGGATGAAAGACGCAGATCTTGTGCTGAGCGGAGAGGTCGGGTTGGTAGATATTTTGAGATGAGTGAAGAGATGTATGTTGGTGTGGTTTGGTTAATGGCCTTATGTGTAAGTAACAGTATTTTGTATTGAATACGGTAGAAAACCGGCAACCAATGGAGGGACTGACAGAGCGGGGCAGCAGACGATGAACATTTGGCAAGGAAGATAAGCCTCGCAGCTGCATTCATAATTGATTGTAATGGTGATAGCCTGTTTTTGGGAAGACCAGTAAGGAGACTGTTGCAATAGTCAATGCGGGAAATAATAAGTGCATGGATTAGAGTTTTTGCAGTGTCTTGTGTGAGATATGGTCGAATTTTGGATATGTTTTTTAGATGTATGTAACATAACTTTGAGACAGATTGAATGTGGGGAACAAAGGACAGTTCAGAGTCAAGGATGACACCAAGGCAGCGAGCTTGTGGGGCAGGGTGGATGGTCAAGGTATCAACAGTGATAGAGAGATCAGGTTGGTAACTGTTGTTGGCTCGTGGAAATATAAATAATTCTGTTTTAGAAATATTAAGTTTCAGGTGGCGAGATGCCATCCAAGATGAAATTGCAGAAAGACATTCAGTGACACGGACCAGTACAGTTGGTGATAAATCTGGGGAAGATAGGTAGATTTGAGTATCATCCGCATACAGATGGTACTTAGATGAGACGCAATCTGAATAAGATTAAGACTATATAAGAGTCCTTAGTTTTTTGTAATTGTGTAGAATTTGGTCAACTGTTGCTAGGTAGAGTAGTTGAGGGGATTTATTGGGTTGGTTGGTTCTGACCACGTGTGATATATTGGGAGTGGTATATGTGGACTTTATAAGGCTGGTGTACGCCCAGCAACTTCCTTTCTGGACAGTGTTTGTCCCTCCCTCCCCTATCTCTTTCTGATGCTCTTTATATGTTGTGTTCTTAGTACTAACACTATGTTATATTACCATGTTGGGCGGGAAGGTGCTACAAACCAGCGGCCACGTAAGGTGTAAGAAAAAGCTGTGGAGCACATTTCCTTTGAAGGGTCATAGTATGGCCTACCTCTGCGGGAGGACTTTGGGCGTCCATCTCTGCGGACATGCTCATACTATGCAATATTATAAGGGGTTGTGAGTCTTTACAGCTCAGCTTACAATGACCACAGGGGGGGCGTTTCAGTCGCTCCCTAATATTGGTTAAATAACGCGCTCAGCTTACAGTCGCTCCCTAATATTGGTTAAATAACGCGCTCAGCTTACAGTCGCTCCCTAATATTGGTTAAATAACGCTCAGCTTACAGTCGCTCCCTAATATTGGTTAAATAACGCTCAGCTTACAGTCGCTCCCTAATATTGGTTAAATAACGCGCTCAGCTTACAATGACCACAGGGGGGCGTTTCAGTCGCTCCCTAATATTGGTTAAGTAGCGCTTGGATTACAATGACCACAGGGGGGCGTTTCAGTCGCTCCCTAATATTGGTTAAATAACGCTCAGCTTACAGTCGCTCCCTAATATTGGTTAAATAACGCTCATCTTACAGTCGCTCCCTAATATTGGTTAAATAACGCGCTCAGCTTACAGTCGCTCCCTAATATTGGTTAAATAACGCTCAGCTTACAGTCGCTCCCTAATATTGGTTAAATAACGCGCTCAGCTTACAGTCGCTCCGTAATATTGGTTAAATAACGCGCTCAGCTTACAATGACCACAGGGGGGCGTTTCAGTCGCTCCCTAATATTGGTTAAGTAGCGCTTGGATTACAATGACCACAGGGGGGCGTTTCAGTCGCTCCCTAATATTGGTTAAGTAGCGCTTGAATTACAATGACCACAGGGGGGCGTATTAGTCGCTCCCTAATATTGGTTAGGTAACATATGGCTGGAGCTGAGTGTTTGTAGCATCCTTCTTTGCCTCCCAAAAGTAATTGAAAAGCTCTGGGTCATACCTTCAATAAAAGCAAGTTATGACCATTTAACCAAAGCAGTCTGTGTCCGTGTCTTTATTTTAGTGTAAGTTAGTTGTAAGTTGTTATATTGTTTTTAATTGCAATAAATTTATGGACACCTTATGCTTGTAACAGACACTCATCATGGAATGAAGCATATAGACCGCCAGCCGGTGTCTGTAGGTGGGTAGCGGTGCAGGATATAAGGGGTGAATAGCATGTGGACAGCAGTATACTGCCGGGTCTTACTGAGCTAAGTGGAACCCATCCATGTTGTGGAGCTCTAACACAGTGGCAAGATGGCGCCGCTCATTAACACAAGACGAAAGGGCGGCCATCTTGGTAAAGTATTTGATGCCTCCCTGAAGTAGCGCCATGGAGACTGCACAGTAGTTACTCTCCAGTCTTTAAAAGTTTCTGTGCACCATAAGGGAAACTTATGTCTCCCATTCTCGTGGAGGACACTGCACCCAGTACTCAACCCAGCCAGTTATAATTAAACAGGGGCCGTTTTATTTAATACAGGAAGTAGCCCGTGTGCAGCTGTCCGTCGGCCTCCTAGCCCCTGGGGGAATAATGTGATGTTGGCACAGGGACAGAAAGAGACGGTGGTGGAGTTTTTAGCGCAGGCGCCATATTTCTGTCACTATCTTTGGAAATATGGTACCGGAATAATAATGGTGCGGGGGGCAGCAGATAAGTATATGCCATAGGTAGGCAACCTGTGGCATTCCAGCTGCTGTGGAACTACACATACCAGCATGCCCTAACAACAAAAGGATGGCAGAGAATGCTGGGATGTGTAGTTCCACAGCAGCTAGAGTCCCACCGGTTCCCTACTCCGTGTGAATGCATTGGGTGCAGGATGTGTGAAGCAAAGAACATTACTATAGATTGTCAGTTTCTAACTACTGTAACTTGTGCTAAGAATTCCATGGTAGTAAAGTACTTAGTGCTACTTCGTGCCTTGTGGACATATTCAATTAGGGGCGAAAATATCAAAAATCCTGCACCTGCGAGGTTTTTCCTGCAGGTGCAGAATTTTTGCTATTCAATTAGGTGCGAAGTTTCCAATTAGCTTAATCAGTAATTCTCACCTTCCGAAGCACTATCTTCTCCCTCCAGCATCGGGCCCCGGTCTTCTGCAGCAGTGGTGAGTATGCAGTAGTGTGTGAGTGTGTATGAGTGTGTGTGTGAGTGACCCCGCTGTGTGCGACTCCCCCCTTGTAACTGGCACTGGGAGAACTACATCTTCCAGCAGCCCTTGCACCTCCCAACAGCCCTGGGAGCCCCCCAACAGCCCCCTCCTCAGTGACAAGATGGCGGGGAGGCCACCGGGAGCCGCGGAGACCTATGTAAACTCACACCTTTTAGTGCGGCTAGCATTAAAAGGTTCTAGTTATACAGAAGCCTTCACAGATCAGTGAGATCCGTGAAGGCTTCTGTCTGTGTGTTTTTAAAAAAAATAAGACGTGCACCCCCTCCCCAGAAGCATAACCAGCCCCGGGCTCTGTACAGCATGTGCTAGTTTTTAAAATACAGGGGCCAAAATGTGTAGGGGGGTCTTGTATTTTAAGAACCAGCACCGGGTTATTTAAAGCATGTCCTGGTTCTAAAAATACAGGGGCCAAAATGCGTAGGGGGCCCCTGTATCTTAAGAACCAGCACAGGGCTTTTCTGATCCGGGCCTGGTGGTGGAAATACAGGGGACAAAATGAGTAGGGGTCCCCTGTACTTTCCATAACCAGCATCGCACTCTTTCTAGCGGACTCTTTCTAGCAGGGGGGGTAATGCCACATCCAGGGAAACCCATTCACCGGATACCCCGGCAAAAGTATTACCCCTGACCACTAGTCAGCCCAGGCCAGGGATCCATGGGGAGGTGAGGGTCCCCCCCACTACAGGGGTCCCCCTCTCCAGGGCACCCCAGGTCTGGTCTGATTGCCCGGGACTATCCTCGGCACCCCTGGCCGGTGGGTGTCGGGTTCATAGTGTAGTGTGTTGTAAAACTTTGAAAATATTGTCTTTTACTGTGGGACTATAGGTCCCAGCAAGCCTCCCCTGCATGCTGGTACTTGTAGAACCACAAGTACCAGCATGCGGGGCATTGAAAACCACAGAACACACACACTGACAGTAAAAGTTTATTATAACATACATGCACTTTCACTCTCACACATACTCACCTAGTACCGCTGAAGCCATCATGTCCCCTTGTCCAGTAGGAATCCATAGGGTACCTGTAATAAAAAATCCATACACACCTCTCCTATGCGTTATTAAATTTCTACTTTGGTCCATGTAGGCATCCGGGGGGTTAAAGAAAAAGAAAATGGAAAAACCCGAAACCATGCTGGACAGGAGGAAAGGTATGCGTTTACACTTTATCTACCTTTGAATCAGGCCCAATATCTGGGTGCTATACAAATAAATAATAGTATACAGAATAAACTAACTTGCTATTTGACAGACGGGCCACTGCGCTGGTCTAAAAAAAAATCAGAACCACCGAAGAGCTCCACTGGGACAGGGACTGATGTGAATGAGAACATTTCCTCTGTAAATGCCTACCCTCCTTCCTCATAAATTTACTTCAGAATCCAAAAATTCAATTAAATTTACTATCAATCAATCCTTTCTTCTTACCCTGCCTTCAACTACATACATACTCCATCTCCCTCTGTGATCTAGTTCTTGCTTAATAGAAACATTTTTGGGTTCTTCCTATGGGGTCGTATAGTTTATTAAACTGCCATACTGTCTGTCACTGCAGTGCCATTCTCTTTCGTCGATGTGCCTAAATTATATGATTTTAGCAGTTTTTATCATAGTTAAAAAAAAAAATACAGATCCAAAACCAAAACACGACGTTAATCTAAAATCAAAACACGCACATCTCTAATATTTTAGTGTATATAACAAAGGTCAATAGGATATGATTTATTACAGCCTCATAAATAATCTTTTTTTTTTACATTCATCAGACTATAGAGCATCCAGCTCCTGTTTAAATAACATTGTAGGATCATTAGGAAGGACTTTATACGTCTGGGTGTCAGCTAATTGGTGACTAATCTCTGCTTTATCACCATAAATATTTTGTATCACTATAGAGCCCCCTTTGTATTAGAACAATGTCATCATAGCCACTTACATTTTGCAAAGTACAACGTTCATTATAAGACAAATTCCAATGTATAGGTTCTTTCACCACAGGAGAATCACTGACAAAATGACCAAGAACTGCCTACAGACGCGGTAAGCTTGTGTCCCCCCCTCCGCTCACCTGCACCCCCCCCCCTCCTCCCCCCGCTCACCTCCCCCCCGTTCAGCACTTACCTGCTCACGCAGCAACCTCCGGCTCCATCTGCTATGCGGTCACGTGTTCTCCCAGCAGAGCACACAGTACTGTTTAGAAACATGACCGCATAGCAGACGGAGCCAGAGGACGCACCAGAGCGCCGGAGGGAGACGTCGGGGGACCTGCACAGCTGTAAGCAGGTAAGTGTTACCTGCTATTCGCCACCTCACAGTGGCGAATAGTAACTCCATCAATTTCCGAAAATACAGAATTTTCAGAATTTGATGAATACCATAATTTCCACATCCCCATACTAATGTACTAATGTACCCATACTAATGTACTAATGTACCCATACTAATGTACTAATGTACTAATGTACCCATGCTAATGTACTAATGTACTAATGTATGGGGAGTATGGAAATTAACTCAGGGGGACTTAGCAAGGAGATATCAGTGTTATCTCCTGTGCTAAGTATCTTCATGAATACTAAAATAACGTTAATTAAGGAAAATGTCCGTAAAAACGTTATTTTAGTGTTGATGAATAGGCCCCATAATGAGATCTACAACCTGTGACCAGGCCCGCTGAGAGCCGCGGCGGGCCCGGGTAATAGGGGGCGTGGCCTAATTGCGGGAGGCGCAGCCACGCCCCCTTCCCGGGAAAAAAACAAAGATAAGCATCGCCGCGAAGCGGCGCTGCACGCTGGGGAGGGGAGCACTCTGTGCCCCCTCAGCCCTGCTCAAAGCCAGGTCGGGGCGCGATCAGTGTGCTGGGCTGCTGTGAGGGAGGGGGAGCGGCGCCGGACCCGGGCCCCCGCCGGGCCCCTCAGAAAGCCCGGGCCCCGGTAATCTGTACCCGCTACCCCCCCCTCTTGGCGCCCCTGCCTGTGACCATTCAGCCTGCAGACCATACAGAGAGAAAGAAGTGAAGCTAGAACACAGAAAGAGGGAGGTTAGGGACAGAGGGCCTGATTCAGAGCCGGACGCTATGACAGAGCGCTCGCTCTGAATCAGGGCCGGTCTTTCTTGTTTTTCAGAGTGGCCTCCTGGCCGCTCGCATAGTTGTGGGTGACCACCCACAGCTATAGCGAGCGGCCAGGAAGATGGTCGCAATGGTCAAGACCATCGCGACCATCGGGCTTGCGACGAGACCCTTGTGGTAGGGTCTCATTGCTGCAAGCCCCAGAGTGCTTTCGGCTCTAACAGCCCCACTGACATCACTTGTGATGTCAGTGGGGCCGGCCCCAGACGGTAGGCGTTCCCATGGGACCGGCTCCGTCTGGGCAGCCACGCTCCCGGCCCGCCCACCAAAGGGGACGTGCTGTCACTCAACATCGACAGCATGCCCCCTTTGGTACGAGACCCGGAGCGACGGCTTGCCCGTCGCTATCCGGGTTTCGTGCATGCGCACGACGGAGCCGGCTCCGTCGTGCGCATGCACACTGGGCCACCATCGACCCGCTTGTGAGTGCATAGCGCTCGTGAGCGGGTCTGAATCAGACTCAGAGGCCATCAAGACCATCGCGACCATCGGGCTTGCGACGAGACCCTTGTAGTAGGGTCTCGTGGCCGCAAGCCCCAGAGAGCTTCACTGGTGATGTCAGTGGGGCCGCCCACAAACGGCAGGCGTTCGCCTCCGTTTGTGCAGCCCCCCCCCGCCACGCCTACAAAATGGGGTGAGCTGTCGATCAACATCGACAGCCGCCCCTTTTGTAGTGAGCCACGGAGCAATTGCTTTTTGCGCTCGCTCCGGGGCTCGCGCACACACAGCACGTGCGCACTGGGCCACCATCGACCCGCTTACGAGTGCAATGCGCTTGCGAGCGGGTCTGAATCAGGCCCAGAGTTAGAAAGAAAAAAGTATATAAATTTATGCCTTATAAGTGCAAAAACAGCTCCACAACCTTGAGTGTGACTATAAACCTCCCATCGTCTGAGGATTGACCTGCGTGTGAATCAGTGACAATAACACAACTCAACTGAAATAAAGACACAGAGACTTGTATTTGGCAGAGTTTGTTAGCTATTTATTTAAAAACATATAATGAATTAGTTACTATATTAATTAAATTAATTTAAATATGGTGGCATAGAAAGAACGGCTAACAACAGCCCAAGCCTAACACTATAAACACTCCAACCACAACACAATACGCTCAAGCCTTCTACCTTGACTACCCACCCGGTAAGGTGATGATGCTGCCCCCGGCAGGGTGGTCCAGCAGACTTTAAGAGTCAACGAAGGTGAGCAAAACTATGAGTAAACAAATATTCACAGTGCTAATAGGTAACCTGCCGTTCTTTCCCGCCTAAAATAGCCAACGAAACAATCACCAAACCCAAATCAAAAAGAGCCCATAAAAATAAACTTTAGGGAGGGAGGGTGGGAAGACAGGAACAAAAGAGGCTGACTCCGCCTCCAACAAACTCTGATATCCCTGCTAAAACCTAAACCTAAAAACCCATTGGCCCTACATGACACATGATTCCCCACTCCGGTCCGCCCCCAGCCTAGGAGGTTTAACCCTCTCCACTCCTATACAGTCATTTCGTTTATCTTCTCCTTGAACTTGCAGATCAGAATCAAAGACGCGGGATATGTCTTCAGATAGTACCCATACTCCCAGTAACCACTCCCCCTAAGCAACAAACAACCTATCCCTGTGACTTTAACAACTGCCAATTCTAAATTACCCCTCCTTTCACTTAATTAACTCCATCCATCCCTGTCTAGAGGTTAATTTTATATGCCCTCTGGGCCTGATTCAGAGCCGCTCGTTCGCTCCGAGCGATGTTCGCACAACTGCGCATGCGTATGGGTCGTAATACGCATGCGCCAACGTGTCATTGCGGTCGGAAATCGTGCGCTCGTAATACAGCGAGGGGCTGCTAATTTGAGTGACAGAATGAGGCGTTTGTGGGTGGTAACAGGGGAAGGTGCTTGAAAACGGGGGAGTGGAGATCCGAACGCAGGCGTGCCAAATGGTCAAAACGGGCGTTTAATGGGTGTGCATAATTAGTAAAGGAGCGTCATCGACCACGTCACTTGGTTGTCTTTTAGCCTGAACTGCTCGCAGTGATTGCGGGAAGTAAATCCTACCACAAGCACTGCGAGCAGTTCAGACTCCTTTCGATGTTCCAGATTAATCTAATAATAGCAGAGATGACGTATGATGCGAACGGCAAAGGGGCGTCTTTAGAAAATAGCGAGCGCATTTTTCGGACGCTCGCTCAGACATAGAGGCGTCAACAGACCGCAAAGAGCGAGCGCTCAATTTACATATCCGGCCCCTTTTTAAGAACGAGCGTCCGCAAATAGCGTCCGGGTCTGAATCAGACCCTCTATTCTTTGCAAACCTCAGTTATCTTTGTAAGGAATCAAAACTTTATTTTCACTTCCTGTGAACTGACGAGAACACAAATTAAAGATTAAGAGGGGTACTCAATATGAAACGTAAACTTCGCTGTCGAAGTTTACGTTTCATATCGGAGAATTTACCTGCGTTAAAGTATCGGGCGCGCGCCCGCTTATCCCCGTATTCAATATGAAATTAACGAAAACGGGAGCCTGCGAAGTTGGATTTGCGTAAAGTTACGAATTTTTCCTTAAAAAAATTGTAGGACCCCCCTAAAGTTGTAAAAAACATGGGGGATCACTATGGGTACCTCCGTTTTAGCCTTTAAATGAAAGTCGGGGATTTAAATAGCCGCAGCAGGTGCTTTTTCCCGACATTGAAGAAGTGCACTTAGGTTATTTTTTTCATTTTTTTAAGTGGTCCCATCAATTTTGGGGTACATGAAAATGGGTACTAGCATATTTTTAAGTCCCTAAAGTAAGTTTTTAAAAATTCTGCATTTGTGCACCTGCCGCTATAAATCTACTCTAGAATACACCTGCCGCTATAAATCTACTCTAGAATACACCTGCCGCTATAAATCTACTCTAGAATACACCTGCCGCTATAAATCTACTCTAGAATACACCTGCCGCTATAAATCTATTCTAGAAAACACGTGCCGCATACTTGCAGAATAGCCCTGAACCTATTTCCCTATTGTTAATCAATTTTTTCCCATTTTTTTTTTTACACCCCAATTTTTCTATTACATTTTTGGGGTGTCCCTATTTTTTTAAAAAACTTTTTTTGACACAGTTCTTTTTTAAATGTCATTCCCAGGGGTGCAGGCTATTTTTTTAAGCCTGCACCCCTAAACCCCAATTCTGCACTTTTTTTCGACACCTATTCAATGGTGAAAAGTTATCCCCGTTTTTTATCAAAGACTTTTCTAACCTGCGAAAAGTCTTTGGGCTCTATTTATTAACATTATTTTTACTAAAATAAAGTGAAAAAGGGTGTTTTCACACCCTTTTCACATTATTTTAGTATCACCTATAGTTACTACAGGGCAATTGGAGTAGAATTCATTAAATTCTACTCCAACCCCTAAGTATCACTTATTTTTAGTAAAGCAGATCGCATTTCCCATAATTGTAATTGTAATGGGAAATGTGATCCGACCATAGTTACTAAAAATAAATGTGAAAAAAATATCGGGGAAAGCCCTGTGATAATAAAGCCACCTGGAGGTGGCGTTATCCAGGGTCTCCCCCGGTTACCGGCCTCCTGCTCTGCTCTAACGGGGAGAGCAGAGCCGGGAGTCGGTCCCAGTAATCAGCTGTATGGTCTATACAGACTGCAAGCTGATTACTGTAAAAAAAGAAAAAAAAAAAATAGTAAAAAAAAATTACTTAACTGACTCCAGGGACCGGTGATCGGGCCTCCGGTGATGACTCCCCTCCGGTCAGCTGGTCTCCCACAGTGCACTGCGGCCCGGTCATCAGGTGATCGGGTCCCAGTGCAGTATGGGAGATCACCTGACTGGAGGAATGGAGAACATCACCGGAGGCCTGGAGCATGCAGGGAGAGGGGGGTCGCGGGGGGGAGGGGCGGTCGCGGCGGTTCCGCAATCGCGGGGGCGGGGCTTAGCGCCGGAGGGGGGATAGCAGCGCTGACCGGTTGGCGCATGCGCGGGCACTTAATCACGGTATTTTTTTCGAAAATACCGTGATAAGTCTCCGAGGGGGATTCGCAGGGACAGAGCTTTATCGCAAGCTCTGTCCCTGCAAGGGATTTGTAGTAAATCCCTGTGATATTGCCTGAATTCGCAATGCGAATTCAGTCGGTAATATCACAGTACAACATTACAAATGCGGATTGTAGTAAATAGAGCCCTTTGAAATTGAATACGGTGTAAAACTAAAACCTGCGATAATGACGTCATAAATGCGATATTAACGCAAAAACGATGTTATCGCTCCCATATTGAATACCCCTGTTAAGCTTACGTTGGATCTGAGTTTTTTTGGAAGCAGCCCTGCCTCTTATTTTGCTCTCCTCTCCTTGTGGGCTTGCATCTGGACCCATACCCATGTCACTGGGTCCTTGTGCGAACCCCTAAAGGTTGCTAGCTTAGACCCAAGGCCCTCATTCAGAGCCGTTCGCTATTTGCGGTCGTTCGTTTAAAAACAAGGGGTGGCTATTCAAATGATCCGTACGCACATTGTAGTCTGTTCACACCTCTAAGTCTGAACGAGCGAGCAAAACATACGCTCGTTTATTTGTTAAAAACGCCCCCTGGCCGCTCGCATCCTACGTCATGTCCGCTATTTATTAGATTAATCGAGTACATCGACCAGCGTATGAACTGCTCGCTATTCTTGTGGTTGGTGTTTGCTACCACAAATTTGCGAGCAGTTCTGGCTCTAAAATAACCCAGTGATGTGGTCAATGACGCTGCTGTTTTAAATATACACACCCATAAAACGCCCGTTTTGACCTTTAAGCACGCCTGCGTTCGGATCTCCACTCCCCATTTTCAAGCACCATCCCCTGTTACCACCCACATACGCCTCATTCTGTCACTCAAAATAGCAGGCACTCGCTATATAGCGTACAAACGATTTTCGGCCGCACTGACTGGTTCGCGCATGCGTACTAAAAACCGTACGCATGCGCAGATGTGCAAACATCGCTCGGAACGAGCGTACTGCCGCTAACGAGCGGCTCTGAATGAGGGCCCATGTCCTGCATTGTTGGAAGACTGGCTATCACTGTCACTAAAGGGTGGTATCCCCAGAAGTATCTATAGGATGTCGTTGGTGCGTACGTCTGGAAAGTGGTCTTTCCTGCTGACGAGTATGTATACCCATAGGCCACCCATATACACGTTGAAACTCATAGTCCTGGTCCACTTTAGGATTTTATCATTTTTAAAATGTATCATATCAGCTTTGCATTTATCAACTTGTTGTGTCGATTTATTCAACCAGTCACTAGGGGTATCCAATAGCAACGTGTTATAATGTGAAGCCTCAAAATCAGCAATTTTGCTTTTAGTAACAGACAATTAACGCTTATATTGTTCCTGAGCACAGGTAAAGGCCCCCATACATCAGCAATTGATTGCAGCAATCGTGCAATTTGCAATCGATTGTGTATAAAAATCTTTCCCTTTTTCAATCGATTGCAGAATTGCCACAATCGATTGAAAAAGGGAAAGATTATTATACACAATCGATTGCAAATTGCACGATTGCTGCGTTCAATTGCTGATGTATGGGGGCCTTAACTCCAGCAATTCATATCCAGCCTCAGACTCACTAAGACTGAACTTTGCACCTGGTGTCAGATTAACCCGTCGATGTCCTTTCTCCATTTCAGTGTGTTAAGGCCCCCCCCCATACATCAGCAATCGATTGTGGCAATTCTGCAATTTGCAATCGATTGTGTATAGAAATCTGCAATGTATGAGGCTTCACAGATCGCAGAATGCAACCAAAAAGTGATTGGTATTGTTTAATCAGATTGTACAACATGTTGGATGTCACAGATGGATTGGGGCTGTAGATTGCTAGTGTATGGACATGAACAGCAGATTTGCAGACCATTTCTAGCAAAATTATGGACCTTTCAAGATTGGCAGATCTGTGTTTGCTGCAATCGATCTGCAAATCACTGAAAAAGATCTGTAGTGTATGGGCGCAGATTGCTAGATTGGGAAATCCTAAAATCAGGCAATAAATCTTCAAATTGTTCAATCGTGGTTTTCAGATTGCTAATGTATGGGGGCCTATAGTCATTGCCTCAGATTACTGATGTATGGGGCCTATAGTCATTGCCTCAGATTGCTGATGTATGGGGGCCTATAGTCATTGCCTCAGATTGCTGATGTATGGGGGCCTATAGTCATTGCCTCAGATTACTGATGTATGGGGGCCTATAGTCATTGCCTCAGATTACTGATGTATGGGGGCCTATAGTCATTGCCTCAGATTGCTGATGTATGGGGGCCTATAGTCATTGCCTCAGATTGCTGATGTATGGGGGCCATAGTCATTGCCTCAGGTTGCTGATGTATGGGGGCCTATAGTCATTGCCTCAGATTGCTGATGTATGGGGGCCTATAGTCATTGCCTCAGGTTGCTGATGTATGGGGGCCTATAGTCATTGCCTCAGATTGCTGATGTATGGGGGCCTATAGTCATTGCCTCAGATTACTGATGTATGGGGGCCTATAGTCATTGCCTCAGATTGCTGATGTATGGGGGCCTATAGTCATTGCCTCAGATTACTGATGTATGGGGGCCTATAGTCATTGCCTCAGATTACTGATGTATGGGGGCCTATAGTCATTGCCTCAGATTACTGATGTATGGGGGCCTATAGTCATTGCCTCAGATTGCTGATGTATGGGGGCCTATAGTCATTGCCTCAGATTGCTGATGTATGGGGGCCATAGTCATTGCCTCAGGTTGCTGATGTATGGGGGCCTATAGTCATTGCCTCAGATTGCTGATGTATGGGGGCCTATAGTCATTGCCTCAGGTTGCTGATGTATGGGGGCCTATAGTCATTGCCTCAGATTGCTGATGTATGGGGGCCTATAGTCATTGCCTCAGATTGCTGATGTATGGGGGCCTATAGTCATTGCCTCAGATTGCTGATGTATGGGGGCCTATAGTCATTGCCTCAGATTGCTGATGTATGGGGGCCTATAGTCATTGCCTCAGGTTGCTGATGTATGGGGGCCTATAGTCATTGCCTCAGATTACTGATGTATGGGGGCCTATAGTCATTGCCTCAGATTGCTGATGTATGGGGGCCTATAGTCATTGCCTCAGATTACTGATGTATGGGGGTCTATAGTCATTGCCTCAGATTACTGATGTATGGGGGCCTATAGTCATTACCTCAGATTGCTGATGTATGGGGGCCTATAGTCATTGCCTCAGATTACTGATGTATGGGGGCCTATAGTCATTGCCTCAGATTGCTGATGTATGGGGGCCTATAGTCATTGCCTCAGATTGCTGATGTATGGGGGCCTATAGTCATTGCCTCAGATTGCTGATGTATGGGGGCCTATAGTCATTGCCTCAGATTGCTGATGTATGGGGGCCTATAGTCATTGCCTCAGATTACTGATGTATGGGGGCCTATAGTCATTGCCTCAGATTACTGATGTATGGGGGCCTATAGTCATTGCCTCAGATTGCTGATGTATGGGGGCCTATAGTCATTGCCTCAGATTGCTGATGTATGGGGGCCATAGTCATTGCCTCAGGTTGCTGATGTATGGGGGCCTATAGTCATTGCCTCAGATTGCTGATGTATGGGGGCCTATAGTCATTGCCTCAGGTTGCTGATGTATGGGGGCCTATAGTCATTGCCTCAGATTGCTGATGTATGGGGGCCTATAGTCATTGCCTCAGATTACTGATGTATGGGGGCCTATAGTCATTGCCTCAGATTGCTGATGTATGGGGGCCTATAGTCATTGCCTCAGATTGCTGATGTATGGGGGCCTATAGTCATTGCCTCAGGTTGCTGATGTATGGGGGCCTATAGTCATTGCCTCAGATTGCTGATGTATGGGGGCCTATAGTCATTACCTCAGATTACTGATGTATGGGGGCCTATAGTCATTACCTCAGATTGCTGATGTATGGGGGCCTATAGTCATTGCCTCAGATTACTGATGTATGGGGGCCTAGAGTCATTGCCTCAGATTGCTGATGTATGGGGGCCTATAGTCATTGCCTCAGATTGCTGATGTATGGGGGCCTATAGTCATTGCCTCAGATTGCTGATGTATGTGGGCCTATAGTCATTGCCTCAGATTGCTGATGTATGGGGGCCTATAGTCATTGCCTCAGATTACTGATGTATGGGGGCCTATAGTCATTGCCTCAGATTGCTGATGTATGGGGGCCTATAGTCATTGCCTCAGATTGCTGATGTATGGGGGCCTATAGTCATTGCCTCAGATTACTGATGTATGGGGGCCTATAGTCATTGCCTCAGATTACTGATGTATGGGGGCCTATAGTCATTGCCTCAGATTACTGATGTATGGGGGCCTATAGTCATTGCCTCAGATTGCTGATGTATGGGGGCCTATAGTCATTGCCTCAGATTGCTGATGTATGGGGGCCTATAGTCATTGCCTCAGATTGCTGATGTATGGGGGCCTATAGTCATTGCCTCAGGTTGCTGATGTATGGGGGCCTATAGTCATTGCCTCAGATTGCTGATGTATGGGGGCCTATAGTCATTGCCTCAGATTGCTGATGTATGGGGGCCTATAGTCATTGCCTCAGATTGCTGATGTATGGGGGCTATAGTCATTGCCTCAGGTTGCTGATGTATGGGGGCCTATAGTCATTGCCTCAGATTGCTGATGTATGGGGGCCTATAGTCATTGCCTCAGATTGCTGATGTATGGGGGCCTATAGTCATTGCCTCAGATTGCTGATGTATGGGGGCCTATAGTCATTGCCTCAGATTACTGATGTATGGGGGCCTATAGTCATTGCCTCAGATTACTGATGTATGGGGGCCTATAGTCATTGCCTCAGATTGCTGATGTATGGGGGCCTATAGTCATTGCCTCAGATTGCTGATGTATGGGGGCCTATAGTCATTGCCTCAGATTACTGATGTATGGGGGCCTATAGTCATTGCCTCAGATTACTGATGTATGGGGGCCTATAGTCATTGCCTCAGATTACTGATGTATGGGGGCCTATAGTCATTGCCTCAGATTGCTGATGTATGGGGGCCTATAGTCATTGCCTCAGATTGCTGATGTATGGGGGCCTATAGTCATTGCCTCAGATTGCTGATGTATGGGGGCCTATAGTCATTGCCTCAGATTGCTGATGTATGGGGGCCTATAGTCATTGCCTCAGATTGCTGATGTATGGGGGCCTATAGTCATTGCCTCAGATTGCTGATGTATGGGGGCCTATAGTCATTGCCTCAGATTACTGATGTATGGGGGCCTATAGTCATTGCCTCAGATTACTGATGTATGGGGGCCTATAGTCATTGCCTCAGATTACTGATGTATGGGGGCCTATAGTCATTGCCTCAGATTGCTGATGTATGGGGGCCTATAGTCATTGCCTCAGATTGCTGATGTATGGGGGCCTATAGTCATTGCCTCAGATTGCTGATGTATGGGGGCCTATAGTCATTGCCTCAGATTGCTGATGTATGGGGGCCTATAGTCATTGCCTCAGATTGCTGATGTATGGGGGCCTATAGTCATTGCCTCAGATTGCTGATGTATGGGGGCCTATAGTCATTGCCTCAGGTTGCTGATGTATGGGGGCCTATAGTCATTGCCTCAGATTGCTGATGTATGGGGGCCTATAGTCATTGCCTCAGGTTGCTGATGTATGGGGGCCTATAGTCATTGCCTCAGATTGCTGATGTATGGGGGCCTATAGTCATTGCCTCAGATTGCTGATGTATGGGGGCCTATAGGTGCTGATATAATCAGGGGCGCCGAGAGGGGGGGGAGCGGGTACAGATTACCCGGGCCTGGGCTTCCTGAGGGGCCCGGCGGCACACAGAGTGTGCTGAGCTGCAGTTGGAGACTGCTCGTGGCTACTGAGCAGCAGCCACAGCGGTCTGCTATGCCTGTGCGGGGGAGCGATCACACTGATCGCGCCCCCCCTGGCTTTGCGCCGGGCTGAGGGGGCTCAGAGCGCCCCCCCTCCCCAGCGCTTCGCGGCGCTGCAAATCTTTTTTTTTATCGGCAAGGGGGCATGGCCACGCCTCCCACAATTAGGCCACGCCCCCTATTACTGGGGCCCGCCACGGCTCTTGGCGGGCCTGGATATAATGTCCAGTGCAAATACTGTAATAAAAGTCCATGAAGCGACAACTCCCAGGTAATGAAGTGAAGGATTTGTAGGTGTATCTGACGTAGGTAATATTAATAATAGTCAGTAATATCGTGGTGCCTATTCAGCACTATCACACACCACCGTGAGGTAGAGGCGTTACCAGCACAAGCAAATGCAATGATGGACGCCGGCACTCGCAGATGTACAGTATACAGGTATATTTACCCAAGTGACAGAAACACAGGAATGGCGGCACAGGAATGGCGGCACTCCTGACCAAGTAACGGAGACTTCAAACTTCATGTCTCAGCGCTCTGCTCAAGGCAGCTCACTAGACTGCAGGGTGCTGTTCCAGTCAGAAGGTAGTGGAAATCCCTGCTGTGGGAAAGCATCTCGATGGTAAGTATTGGGGTTAGGGAGAATGTTAGGGTTCGGCAATAGTGGGAGGGTTAGGGTGTCAGTTTACTAACCCTGTCAGGATGGCAGCGTAAGGATTCTGGCTGCCAGTTCCCGAGCACCGGCATCCCGTACCCAACCCGTTCAGGTCATCCTGTAAGACATCTGCTAGTGCCATGGAGTAGCAAGGGTCACCTAGGCCCTGCACCGAGACCTCTTGCCTAGCCCTAGTTATGCCCTGTATATACTGCCCCTGCTGGGTGTGTGCAGGTCTGCAGCTGTGCAATATGCCTGAGACTTTGGGCTCTATTTACTACAATTCGCATATTGAATGCAGATTGTAGTGTGATATTAACGACTGAATTCGCATTGCGGGATTTACTACAAATCCCTTGCAGGGACAGAGCTTGCCATAAAGCTCTGTCCCTGCGAATCCCCTTGTGACAAAGTGCCTGCGCATGCGCCGACCGGCCGCCGCTGCTACCCCCCCGGCGCTAAGCCCCCTCCCACTAAGCCCCGCCCCCCACGATCGCGGACCCCCCTCCCTCTCCCTTACACTTACCTGCATGCTCCAGGCCTCCGGTGATGTTCTCCATGCCTCTGGTCAGGTGATCTCCCATACTGCACTGGGACTCGATCACCTGATGACCGGGCAGCAGTGCACTATGGGAGACCAGCTGACCTGAGGGGAGACATCACCGGAGGCCCGATCACCGGTCCCTGGAGTCAGTTAAATAATTTTTTTTTTTACTATTTTTTTCTTCTTTTTTTTACAGTAATCAGCTTGTGGTCTGTTTAGACCACACAGCTGATTACTGGGACCGACTCCCGGCTCTGCTCTCCCCGTTAGAGCAGGGCAGGAGGCCGGTAACCGGGGGAAAACCCTGGATAACGCCACCTCCAGGTGGCTTTATTATCACAGGGCTTTCCCCGATATTTTTTTCACATTTATTTTTAGTAACTATGGTCGGATCACATTTCCCATTACAGTTATGGGAAATGTGATCTGCTTTACTAAAAATAAGTGATACTTAGGGGTTGGAGTAGAATTTTACGAATTCTACTCCGATTGCCCTGTAATAACTATAGGTGATACTAAATTAATGTGAAAAGGGTGTGAAAACACAAAACAGCCTTTTTCACTTTATTTTAGTCAAAATAATGTTAATAAATAGAGCCCTATGGCACAAAATGCATCCAATTATACATGTAACCTTATTGAACACTTGTGAAAATTGAATATTGCAAAATCCCTTCGTCTATCTTGGACTTTCACACACACCAGTTGGCTCTTGACTTTGGTTTCTGGACGTCTTGAGGTTCACTAAATGCAATTATCGCATGGCCACGCCCCCTTAGGAAAAAAAAACCCCAAACATTTTACGGTGCTGCCCGCTGGGAGGGGGGCGCTGCATAGGAGACTGCTCCAGCTGCTACGAGCAGTCTCCCACTGCAGCCAGGCCCGCCGAGAGCCGCAGCGGGCCCGGGTACAAGGGGACGCGGCCTAATAGTGGGAGGAGTGGCCACGCCCCCTTCGAGGGAAAAACTAAAACAACAAGTTACGCGCTGGGGAGGGGAGCGCTCTTAGCCCCCTCAGCCCAGCGCATAACCATAGGGGGGTGCGATCAGCTTGATCACTCCCCCCCACAGGCATAGGAGACTGCTGTGGCTACTTCTTACCAGCCGCAAGCAGTCTCCCAGTGCAGCCCAGCACACAGCAGCGTGTGCTGGGCTGCTGTCATGTAAGAGGGGGGGGGAGCAGTGCCGGACCTGGGCCCCCGCCGGCCCCTCCAGCAAGCCGGGCCCGGGTAATTTGTACCCGCTCCCCCACCCCCCTCTTGGCGCCCCTGCTCTTTATCTCCAACATGTTCACTGTGGAGAAAGGAGACAGCAGGTTGTCTGCAGAGCTAACACTCTACTATTGTTTCCTGGGTCAGATCACTGTGTAGAGAGGAGACATCAGCTTGTGTGTGGAGCTGACACTCTACCATCATTTGCTGGGGTCAGATCACTGTAGAGAGAGGAGACAGCAGGTTGTCTGTGGAGCTGACACTCTACCATCATTTGCTGGGTCAGATCACTGTGGAGACAGGAGACAGCAGCTTGTCTGCAGAGCTGATACTCTACCATCATTTGCTGGGTCAGATCACTGTAGAGAGAGGAGACAGCAGGTTGTCTGCAGAGCTGACACTCTACCATCATTTGCTGGGTCAGATCACTGTGGAGAGAGGAGACAGCAGGTTGTCTGCAGAGCTGACACTCTACCATCATTTGCTGGGTCAGATCACTGTGGAGAGAGGAGACAGAAGGTTGTCTGCAGAGCTGACACTCTACCATCATATGCTGCCTGGGTCAGATCACTGTGAAGAGAGGAGACAGAAGGTTGTCTGCAGAGCTGACACTCTACCATCATATGCTGTCTGGGTCAGATCACTGTGGAGACAGGAGACAGCAGCTTGTCTGCAGAGCTGACACTCTACCATCATTTGCTGGGTCAGATCACTGTAGAGAGAGGAGACAGCAGGTTGTCTGCAGAGCTGACACTCTACCATCATTTGCTGGGTCAGATCACTGTGGAGAGAGGAGACAGCAGGTTGTCTGCAGAGCTGACACTCTACCATCATTTGCTGGGTCAGATCACTGTGGAGAGAGGAGACAGAAGGTTGTCTGCAGAGCTGACACTCTACCATCATATGCTGCCTGGGTCAGATCACTGTGGAGACAGGAGACAGCAGCTTGTCTGCAGAGCTGACACTCTACCATCATATGCTGCCTGGGTCAGATCACTGTGGAGAATGGAATCTGCAGTTGTCACAACAGAATTGGGGCCAGTTTCAGTTTCGTTTCTCTGATCAGTCAGAGGAGGAGGATCCGCCCCGTCCCCGGGATAATAACAGTGCAGTCCCGACATCACAGGGACAGTCCCTCCCTATTCCTCCAGCACTCAGAGGCCATCGCTGGGCCCCGGCTGTAGGTGGTGACCCCGGGGGCCCAGGGCCATGTCAGACCCCACGGTCACCGCCTTCCTGACCAAGCTGCTGTGCTCTCACGGGGGGCGGCTGCCGAAGGAGAGACTGACGCAGCTGCTGGAGCTTCCCCCGGAGCAGATAGAGCTGATCCTGCAGGATGAGGCGCAGAGGTTCCCCCAGGTGGG
Source organism: Taudactylus pleione (assembly GCA_031769625.1). Lineage (NCBI taxonomy): Eukaryota > Metazoa > Chordata > Amphibia > Anura > Myobatrachidae > Taudactylus > Taudactylus pleione. The sequence goes on from JAUIMM010002198.1 coordinate 82,189, forward strand.
AGAGCTGGTCCTGGCCCAGAGCCCCATCAGGATCTGCCCCCGGTACCTGAAGAACGAGGGGGAGGAGGAGGAGGAGGAGGAGTGCGGGAGACTGCACCTGTGCCGGCGCTACCTACAGGGCAACTGCAGGCAGAGCAAGAGGTGGGTACTGACTGGCAGCATCCTATACACAGAGAGGGGGCAGGAGGTGGGTACTGGCAGCACTGCTATACACAGAGAGGGGGCAAGAGGTGGGTACTGACTGGCAGCATCCTATACACAGAGAGGGGGCAGGAGGTGGGTACTGGCAGCACTGCTATACACAGAGAGGGGGCAAGAGGTGGGTACTGACAGCACTGCTATACACAGAGAGGGGGCAAGAGGTGGGTACTGACTGGCAGCATCCTATACACAGAGAGGGGGCAGGAGGTGGGTACTGGCAGCACTGCTATACACAGAGAGGGGGCAAGAGGTGGGTACTGACAGCACTGCTATACACAGAGAGGGGGCAAGAGGTGGGTACTGACTGGCAGCATCCTATACACAGAGAGGGGGCAGGAGGTGGGTACTGGCAGCACTGCTATACACAGAGAGGGGGCAGGAGGGGTACTGGCAGCACTGCTATACACAGAGAGGGGGCAAGAGGTGGGTACTGACTGGCAGCATCCTATACACAGAGAGGGGGCAGGAGGTGGGTACTGACTGGCAGCTGTACACAGAGAGGGGGCAAGAGGTGGGTACTGACTGGCAGTTGTACACAGAGAGGGGCAGGAGGTGGGTACTGACTGGCAGCATCCTATATAAAGAGAGAGGACAGGAGGTGGGTAGAGACTGGCACCTGTACATAGAGAGGGGCAGGTGGTGGGTACTGGCAGCACTGCTATACACAGAGAGGGGGCAGGAGGTGGGTACTGGCATCACTGCTATACACAGAGAGGGGGCAGGAGGTGGGTACTGGCAGCACTGCTATACACAGAGAGGGGGCAGGAGGTGGGTACTGGCAGCACTGCTATACACAGAGAGGGGGCAGGAGGTGGGTACTGACAGCACTGCTGTACACAGAGAGGGGGCAAGAGGTGGGTACTGACTGGCAGCTGTACACAGAGAGGGGCAGGAGGTGGGTACTGACTGGCAGCATCCTATACACAGAGAGGGGGCAAGAGGTGGGTACTGACTGGCAGCTGTACACAGAGAGGGGCAGGAGGTGGGTACTGACTGGCAGCATCCTATACACAGAGAGGAGGCAGGAGGTGGGTACTGACTGGCAGCATCCTATACACAGAGAGGGGGCAGGAGGTGGGTACAGATTGGCAGCATCCTATACACAGAGAGGGGGCAGGAGGTGGGTACTGGCAGCACTTCTATACACAGAGAGGGGGCAGGAGGTGGGTACTGGCAGCACTGCTATACACAGAGAGGGGGCAGGAGGTGGGTACTGGCAGCACTGCTATACACAGAGAGGGGGCAGGAGCTGGGTACTGGCAGCACTGCTATACACAGAGAGGGGGCAGGAGCTGGGTACTGCCAGCATTGCTATACACAGAGAGGGGGCAGGAGGTGGCTACTGGCAGCGCTGCTATACACAGAGAGGGGGCAGGAGTTGGGTACTGGCAGCACTGCTATACACAGAGAGGGGGCAGGAGGTGGGTACTGGCAGCACTGAGGCAGGTGAGATGACAGAGGCTGGCAGAAGTTATAGGGGGAGAGGCAGCTGAAGTGATGTTAGAGGCTGGTACAAGTTATAGGGGAGAGGCAGCTGAGGCAGGTGAGATGATGTTAGAGGCTGGCACAAGTTATAGCGGAGAGGCAGCTGAGGCCGGTGAGGTGACATTAGAGGCTGGCACAAGTTATAGGGGGAGAGGCAGGTGAGGTGACATTAGAGGCTGGCACAAGTTATAGGGGGAGAGGCAGGTGAGGTTACATTAGAGGCTAGGCTAAGAAATACTAAGTGAGCAAGAGGTGATGCCGGTATTTGCCCAGGGCTATGGATGTGTTATGGGGAAGCCTTATAATGTATGGACAGAGGGCAATGAGGGCAGTAGGGAAAAGGGTAAGAGTAGAATGGGCATCAGCAGGTACATGAACAGATCAGTCTCAGTATATTATTATAGTGCTGGAGGTGGGTGCGGCATTGCAGGACAAGGGTAAGAGTAGAATGGGCATCAGCAGGTACATGTAGAGATCAGTCTCAGTATATTATTATAGTGCTGGAGGTGGGTGCGGCATTGCAGGACAAGGTTTGGGTGTGTTACATACTGAAGCACATACATCATATATAGGTAAAGGGACATATGGTCTCTGTATGGGAGCAGGACGGGGCTGTGTGTTACACAATGTTCTATAGGTAATGTAGCCAGGAAAATTCTCTCTAAGGGGCCTATTTATCATTATCTATGGGGGGAATATTCCCTGAAAGTTCCCCATTTTGGGGGATACCCACAAATATTAAGTAACCTCTAAGTGCAATATCGAGGGATGGAAGCAAATATCCATTTCCGTAAGTGGCTATGGTTTCTATGGGGTGAGAATCTGTCAGAGTTACCAGGCATCGCGTTCTGGAGTCTGCCCCCTGCAGCTAAAGATGGCGTTCTGCCGCTGTAGCCCATACTCGCCGACATTCTGGCTGCTCCCTCCGGGAGTATGGAGCTGTGGGGAGCTGGGGTGTGTGGTGCGGCATAGGGGGCGTGGCTGGGGTCATTACCTGGCGTTATGGGCGGGGCTGTGCAATTGTGTCATCGTGGGCCCATTGCTGCTACACAATGCTGAGTTCACCGCCATTGTGAAGCAGGGGGCGGGGTCATGATGATGCGATTCAGCTTCTTGTGTGAGGGGGTCCAAGGGTAGGCGGCTGGGAGACTTACCCGCTTTTCTGGGCGGCCGAGAGCACCACCTGATTTTCGGGAGCCTCTTTGGGCCGTTTTGGGAGAGTAGGGTCAATATGCTGTAGCCTATGGGCGACACTTTATAGCGCCTATTTCCCGGCAATGGGTGGTGCACATGCGTGGTCAGGAAACGTGCGCAGAAGTCCCAATCGAGGAGTGATGCGGTCACTTCACTCCAAGCACAGCATGGGGACGTGCTCCTTTCCGAGCCCGTCACCGCGTGACTGCGTCTGCTATGTTATACATGTGGAAGGTGACACTGCATACTACAATGCATACTTGCCGACAATCAGCTCCAGCCTTCCAGGAGGGAGCTGATTGTCGGCTAATAGCGGGGGGTGGGGCCTGCCATTGGGGGCAGAGCGGCCATTTTGTGTCACACTGGGGGCGGAGCAGGGGCGGGACCGCACGATCACATCATCGTGACTCCGCCCCCTCTTCACAATGCTATGATTTTCGGCATTGTGAAGCAGGGGGCGGGGCCACGATGACGCGATTCTGCGCGAATCGCGTCACCGGGCCCCCCGCTGCAGGTATTTTCTGTTTTTTTCAGGGGGGAGGTGGGGAGGGTCGGAGACTTCCGGGAGGCTTGCCTGCCTTTCCGGGGGGGCCGGGAGCAGCACCCGAAAATCGGGAGCCTCCCGGCCAAATCGGGAGGGTAGGCAAGCCTGCTGCAATGCGATCATGGGCGCTAATATTGCATTGAGTGTGCGATTAAGGATAAATGGGCCCCTAAGATGTGTACAGTAGCGCGCTGTGCTGGAAAGTGAAGCAGCAGCTATTCCATACTTCTCCCGGAAGTTGCGCGAGGCTCCAGATTTTTCGGGTAGTCCCCCGCAACTCTAGAAATGCTGCATATTTTGCTGCACACCCAGAATGTGATACATCTCAGAACACGGTCAGAATGTAACCTCATATTTCATATACTACCTCAGTACAGTGAGGCAGCAATGCTAACCACTACGCCAACCGTGACATGCTATATAAGAATAAACACTGAGAATTAGATCCGGCAGAGAAAATATTAGAAGAAGAACCTTATTACTTTGTCTGACACTGTACTGGACCTGAGCAGCCGGCAGACTATCACCACTGGTGCTGGAGGGGGATGGTATGGCGGTATCGATTCCTGCCTGTCTATACCTTCTAACATGTATTCCTGCCTATACCTTCTAAAATTGTTGCTATATAGCATTATGAGTCGCACCAGAAATAAATGCTTTGAGACTTTGATCCAAAGCACAAAAAGATATTATTCAATATAAAAACAGATGGTTACACGCTGTATTCTAAATACAATTAGCGCAAATAAATCATACAGACCCAAGGTACAGTTGTTACATATGCACGCGCTCTGGACCCAGAGACCGGCATCAGCATAGAAACCTCCGTCAACAGCACAGCAAGAAGACTCAAGACTGAGTTCAGAGAGCCCACATATATACACTTACAGGGATAGGCAATACAATAGAACAGATTGGCATGATTCCATTGGTTTTCCTTCATGGTGCTTCTGTTAGAGAATAGTTCATAGGTCAATTTGTATGGACACAACTCAGCCTCCAACAGCCCTTTGTGTCCTGTTTCCTGCTGCATACTAATCTAAGCTGCTAACATTACAGAGTACATTTTAATGTTTAACGCTCTATAGTCCATAATTTGCAGACACATGTTGCGATCTTCTCACCGATGATACCGGAAATCTGTTGAGACACAGTGGATCAGTACAACACCAAACACGGTCTGCTTACCATGTATTAAACCTTAGCTAACAACTAACATTTATTTCACAACATTAGTGATAAATGAATAAACCTTGAACATTACACTTTAAAGCTATGGAACCTTTTATGTAAGTGTGCAGTGTGTAAGTATTGAGATTTTGGGAAAAGACGCTAGTTAGCGCTGTGCGACTACGTGTTTGTGGAGTACACCATGGTACGTGTTTTGCAGGGTTGATCATTTTAGATGTTTTAGTGACTGTATTTATGTGGCGAGGACTTTTAACTTCTTTCTCTTGCGTGGGAATCGCACAACGCTAAATAATAGCATCGCCGTATGTACTTATAATGGCGAGTTTCACTAAAATGGCGCTGGACGGCCAGTCGCAAAATGGCATCTCAACGCCAGTCGCAAGATGGCGTCGTGCAGAACTAATTTAAAACCAATCCTGTCTCAGCCAATTATCCAGCTTCGACAGCGGTGTGGCAGCCACCGGACAACAGTTACAGGTCACCTCTGTGGTCTCTATTCTGCCCTCAAAAGAACAGTCAGGGAGGAAAGAGGGGCGTGACCATGTCCTTATCCTAATTTTGCCATGATGCCATACTTACCGACTTTCTTTCTTTCCGGGAGCAGCCAGAGAGGACCATCTTCTCTCTGCTACAGGGGGCGGGGCCAGACTATTGCCTGCATTCTGTCCCGCCCCCTTTACAGGAAACCACCGACGATTTGCTAGTCCGCATGGAGGGGGCGGGACTAAACAACGCGATTCTCCTCATTTAGCCCCGCCCCCTTCCTACGGACATGCAAATTTAACGGAAAATCTCCCCATCCTGCCCACTTCATTAGAAAGTGGGTGGTATACGGGAGATCTGCTTACTATTCCGGGGGTGCAGGGGGTTACCCGAAAAATCGGAAGCCTCCCGCGACACGCGGGAGAGTAGGCATGTATGCATGATGCCCTGTTTCTGCACTGAATATTATGCAATCCAGCAAAGCTCGTTATAAAGGAAAAAGTACAAGTGCCACCGGGTAACGTGAAAATATACAGGGTATCTATGGAGCAAATATATCAGGCCTTGTAAAGAAGTGGAGAAGTTGCCCATAGCAACCAATCAGCTTCTACCTATCAGTTTATAGAATATACTTGATAATTGTTAGCTAGATATGAGATCAGCAAGTGCGTATGGTGCAGGCTTGCCTACCCTCCCGATTTGGCCGGGAGCCTCCCGATTTTCGGGTGCCGCTCCCGGCCCCCCGGAAAGGCAGGCAAGCCTCCCGGAAGTCTCCGACCATCCCGACCTCCCCCCTGAAAAAAACAGAAGCACCAGCAGCGGGGGGCCCGGTGACGCGATTCGCGCAGAATCGCGGCATCGTGGCCCCGCCCCCTGCTTCACAATGCCGAATATAACGGCATTGTGAAGAGGGGGCGGAGTCACAATGATGCGATCGCGCGGCCCCGGCCCCGCCTCCAGTGTTACACTAAATGGCCGCCCCCGGCTCCGCCCCAATGGCGGGCCCCGCCCCTGCTATTAGCCGACAATCAGCTCCCTCCCGGAAGGCTGGAGCTGATTGTCGGTATGTATGGTATGGTGGCTCAGAGCAGGTTGTGCCAATATAGAAGTGAACAATTATCTGTGTAATAATCAGGTGACAGACATGTTATTAGGTCAGATAAACCAGCATAAACATGTGCACTACTTGGGTCAATGTAAAGTTGTGAATTGTTTGTACTGACGTAATCTGTTGTTTGTTGTTTGCTTTATTTGGCGCTGCGGAACACTTGTGGCGTCTTATAAATAACAGACAATAATAGTAATAATGCACCACTCCCCCTACAGTCCTCTGTATAGTAGTAGTTGTTTCATCAATTTAAGCCATACAGAGTTCAGTAAAATGGCGGCTTATTCAGAGTATGGGAGGGGTAGCCAGTAAAAATGCGCGGGGTCCATGGCAGGGTGACCTAGCACTGCCCCTCTTCACCCCCGGACCCCGTAGTGGCAGCACCTCCCTGCTGGTATATTTGTCCGCCACTGGCTCAATCTATTTTTTTTTTTGTATTTTATTTAAATTCAGCTTCAGCTACTTTAATATTTGTTTTGCTTGTGTCTCAGGTGCCCGTTGAAGTTGTCCCATGATATATTATCAGATCACAATCAGATGGTGTTAAAGTCTAAAGAGATCAGCGGACTGAATGACCAGGAATTAAAGGTTCATCTGCTGCAGAATGACAGCCAGCTGCTACCGGAGGTGAGAGTTACCGTCGCAGTGATGGGAGGATCGGTCCTGTGGCCCTGTAGTAGTAGCACTGGCGCTATTAGTGTTTATGTCATGTTTTCCGGCCAGCAGGCGGACTTTGGGGTTGATTCAGCATTGCACGCACGTGCAATGCTAAACGCAGATTCCCGATTGTCGGGAATCTGTGCGTGCGCAGGACCCGTTCTGCTCATGTGCAGAATGCGTCCTGCGTGATCGCATGCAGCTCTTGCTATGCCTCTGCCTGATTGACAGGCAGAAGCATTTACGGGGCGGTGCGGGGACGGAGATGGCCGGTGTTTCCAGATACAGGGCCGCGTCGCTCCTGTTTTCCGGAATGTTCACGATGGTTATCCTTGCCTGCAACGTTGGCCAAAGTGCTGGTATCACAAATGCAGCGGGGGTATCATACAGGGGGTATCATACAGGGGGGTGTCATACAGGGGGTATCAGACACCTCCTGCTGCATTTGTATATTTGCAAGGACTGAATTGCAATGCTGCCTGCATGCCTGTGTGCTGCCTGTGTGCCTTTGTGCTGCCTGCATGCTGTCTGCGTGCGTGTGTGCTGCCTGCGTGCCTGTGCGCTACCTGTGTGCTGCCTGCGTGCCTTTGTGCTGCCTGCATGCCTGTGTGCTGCCTGCGTGCCTGTGTGCTGCCTGCGTGCCTTTGTGCTGCTTGTGTGCCTGTGCGCTACCTGTGTGCTGCCTGCGAGCCTTTGTGCTGCCTGCGTGCCTGTGTGCTGCCTGCGTGCTGCCTGCATGCCTTTGTGCTGCCTATGTGCTTGTGTGCTGCCTGCGCGCTACCTGTGTGCTGCCTGCGTGCCTTTGTGCTGCCTGTGTGCCTTTGTGCTGCCTGTGTGCTGCCTGCGTGCCTGTGCGCTACCTATGTGCTGCCTGCGTGCCTTTGTGCTGCCTGCGTGCCTGTGTGCTGCCTGTGTGCTGCCTGCATGCCTTTGTGCTGCCTGCGTGCTTGTGTGCTGCCTGCGTGCCTGTGCGCTACCTGTGTGCTGCCTGCGTGCCTTTGTGCTACCTGCGAGCCTTTGTGCTGCCTGCGTGCCTGTGTGCTGCCTGCGTGCTGCCTGCATGCCTTTGTGCTGCCTACGTGCTTGTGTGCTGCCTACATGCCTGTGCACTGCCTGCGTGCCTGTGTGCTGCCTGTGTGCCTGTGTGCTGCCTGCGTGCTGCCTGCGTGCCTGTGTGCTGCCTGTGTGCTTCCTGCATGCTGCCTGTGTGCTGCCTGTGTGCTTCCTGCGTGCTTCCTGCGTGCTGCCTGTGTGTTGCCTGTGTGCTGCCTGTGTGCTGCCTGCGTGCCTTTGTGCTGCCTGCTTGCCTTTGTGCTGCCTGTGTGCTGCCTGCGTGCCTGTGTGCTGCATGCGTGGGGCGCTGCAAATCCGTCCTCTGCTGATCAGACCCTTTGTACACATATACAGTATATTGTTGTAAAAAAAATTTAAAAAAGTGATTTTATTTACCTCAAGAAGGAAAATGTCGTCAGAGTTTCTCATCCCCAGTAAATCTGTTTGTTTGTGGGACAGTTTTTGTTTTGTAAGGTACCCATAAGGGGTGTGGCCTCACCTGAAATAGGCGTGGCTTGGGTAGATTAGGGTGTGGCTTGTGCTGGTTGAGGATATGGCCTAATTATTTCTAATATATAACTAGTTGTGTTGTCAGGTATGCTCTAATATATTCTAGTAGATTATTTCACTATGGGGCCTATTCATCATCGGAGGCCGTATTGCCTCCGTTGATGGTATTAAACTCGCTGTGAAGGATACTTAAGTATCCAACTCGCAGCGGGGGAAACGTGACATCGGAGCAATTCATCATTACTCCGGTGCGGGGACAACTGCTCCGAAAAGCACCTGTCCCCTCGGTTAGTATCTACTGTACATCTGTAGCTGCGTTACTTACCTCCTCCCCATCTGCCCGGCTACGTATCCGTGACCAGAGGTCATGCAAGCGCACAGCCGCCGGGGAGCTGGTGAGGAGGCCGTGGAGGGATCCGCTCGGATCCCTCTTCGCATCCCCGGGACGGGGATACAATAACAATCGTCGCCTGAAGATGGCGCTTGTTCTCGGCAGCAAACTCCGAAACTTTTAGCAAACTTTCAGTTTTCGGAGTTTGCTGAATATCAGGGGGTCCTTTTCACACCCCTGATGATGAATGGCCCGGTAGCTAAAACTAGCGTTTCCACATGGTTACCGGGCCATTTAGTGTTGATGAATAGGCCCCTATGCTCTTTATAATGCATATGAATTCTAAACGCACATGTGTGTATTCAGAAATGGACGCAATCGAGCGATTGTTTGCCATCGCGCATGCGTATAAGAGGCACTGCGCGTGCGCAGCGATCACACTGCGATGACGGACGCACATAGGAATCCATCACAGAGTGAGTGACAGGCAGTCAGCGTTTGGGGGTGGTTACGGGGGAGTGGTCTGAGAAACGCAGGCGTGCCTGTCCGTGAAAACGACCGTCACATGGGCGTGCGTAATAAATGAGCCACTGCGATGTCATACCCAGATCTGTGTGTCTGAGGAGCACTCAAGGCTTCGGCAGGTCAGACCTGCCACAAGGCCAAGACGGCCGCCGATGTGCATCAATCTGACCGATATTTACGCAGATAAGAAGGCAGCGGTGGGCAGACATTAGTATATTTTCGCTGATGCGTTGCGTGCGAAATCTCAGATGCGATCGCATGAGCGTCCATCTCTGAATCGGGCACTAAATGGCACTACAACTGTTACTGCCGTCTCCGATGTTTAGGGGTCTGCACATGTGCAGAACGGGTCCTGTGCGCTTGCTCGCATCCCCTCATAGCCCCAGCATATCGCTTTGAAGGCATGGCGAGTCCAGGGTCTGCGTCGTCGCCTGTCCTTTTCCGTCAGCCAGGCTGAGTAAGCTTCAGTGTACAGTAAGTAGCCTGACCACAGCTGCGACCATCGGTGATCCGAGGAAATGCCTACGGACGCTGCGCATGGACCACAGATACAACGCAGGAGGAGCGCATCTCCGGCAGACACCTCCTGCTGCATTTGTACGGTATTGCACAGCTGGTTCTGCGATACTGTCCATCTCTGCATCAGGACCTCAGACCGCATCAATGTGGTTAGTCCCATATAGGACCAGTTATTACAGATGGGTGGATAAATGACACGCGGCATTAGTGCTCTCCGTCTCTGTGTATCACTGAGCACATTTCCATCTCGTCCCATGATCACATGCGTGTTTGCGGTCCCATAGTCAGGAATTGCACATACGGTATGTGTGTGTTTTGCTGTCATACGGTGGCACTTCTGCGTAATTATACAAACCGCCTGTTCTGTGCTTTTTAAATGTGCCCTACAGTGACCTCATCTCATCCTGTCACAAGACTTAGGGGCCTATTCATCATGTTAATTATCGGGGTCCGGACAGACCTCGATAATTAACATTCTAACTTGCCGCTGCTACCGGAGCAATTCATCAGTGCTCCGACGCGGTGACAGCTGATGCGATATCAGCTGTCCCAGCGAGCGGCTTCATTGCTTCTTTTTGGAGCAGTGACGGGACTGCGCATGCGTGGCCTACAGGTCACGCATGCGCACAAGGGCCCCGATGTGCGTCGGAAGGAGCCGGACAGGGGCGGAGGGATCCTCTTCGTATCTTCTTTCCATAGGCAAGGAGCAGGTTGCGATGCCGGAGCAGGAGCATTAGCCATCTGAATTGTGCATGAGGGACCGATGTTACCGATGTGTACGCAGGACTACAAGGTATTACGGATGCGAGATAGCGCTAATCAGAGGCAGTGGGCGTCTCTATGCTGGCAGTGCGACATCATCGTGATAGCATTCATTAGCATATTTTCGCAGCAGACCTGCATGCGATTACGAAGCTGCGATCGCAATAGCGATCCTTATTGAATCAAACCCTGAGTTTCTGCTTCAGTATGGACATGGCCTAGAGAGGCGGCCCGGGCTCCATTACTGACGGCGCCGTGGCCTAATCACGGGAGATAGCCACGCCCCCTGAAGTATAATATCCTATTTGCTGTGCGGCATTGTGCACAAGTGAGGGGGGCGCTGTGAGCTCCTCAGCCCGCTGCAAATCCGGGGGGGCCCGATTAGTGTGATCGCTCCCCCCCCCCCAAAGGCTGAGGAGACTGCTGATGCTGGTCAGCAGCAGCGAGCAGTCTCCATGGTCTCCCAATTCGGCAGCCCAGCACACAGTAGGGTGTGCTGGGCTGCTGACAGGTAACGGAGAGTGGGGGGCCACATTGGATCTGGGTTCCTGCCAGGCCCCTCCAACATGCCTGGTTAATTAGTACCCGCTCCACCCCCTCTCGGCGCCCCTGAGTATACATTCCGGTTGCTAATGACTGGGTGCTGGATGTAGGTTCCTCCCTCAGGGTTTAGGCTCCAGTCACCCAGCTATGGTAATCGGGTTTTCAGCATCAGTTAGCAGCAGGGCCGTTACTAGGGTAGCATACCTCCCAACATTTGTCCTCCAAGATGCGGGACTTCCGTTCGACCAAAAAGGGGCGTGGCCTGAACATAAAGGGGGTGTGGTCTAATGGCATCTATTCTCGCTCTGCATACCCGCGGCTCTGCATAGCAGAGCAGCTGTGCATGCTTCCCCCAACTCCCCCCCCCCCCCCCCCACACCGCAGGAGACTGCGGCCCACGGGTGGGACAGTGGGACAGTCCCAGAAAAACGGGACTGTTCCGCTGAATGCGGGACAGTTGGGAGGTATGGGGTAGTGCGACCTGTGCCATGGCACAGGGCACCGCAAGGCGCACCCTGTTGCCACTCAATATGATAAAAAATATTTCTGTTGCTCTTTAATGAAAACCCGAGAGGGCCTGTTAATAATTACCTAAATGCGTACAGAGATTAGAATGTATGCGATGTAATGAATCTGTAATTACATTTTTATAAGTAACCTCTCCCTTGCTTCCCAATAGACACCCGGGAGGGTTTGTTAATGAGTGTATGAGAAGCAGGGAGATCAGAACTAACGCTGTGCACAACATTTTGCATATATGCTTCCCATGAACACTCTTATGGAGCTGGTCCATATAAAATCAGTGCTATGCTAAATGTGACAAGTTTAATATGTGTATATCCATAATCTGGGATAAATAAAAGTGACACAGGGGAGACACATTAATCATTGTAATAAACATATATTAACTTTGATTGCTATAATCATATAAGCAATCATTGAATAATATGCTTTAATTTTTGATTGTGTTCATCTGTCTAAAAACAGATTTTAATGGTTTAATAGTAATTACAGCATTTAGGGCTCTATTTATTAACATTATTTTTACTAAAATAAAGTGAAAAAGGCTGTTTTGTGTTTTCACACCCTTTTCACATTATTTTAGTATCACCTGTAGTTATTACAGGGCAATTGGAGTAGAATTAGTAAAATTCTACTCCAACCCTAAGTATCACTTATTTTTAGTAAAGCAGATCGCATTTCCCATAACTGTAATGGGAAATGTGATCCGACCATAGTTACTAAAAATAAATTGTAAAAAATACCGGGGGAAGCCCTGTGATAATAACGCCACCTGGAGGTGGCGTTATCCAGGGTCTCCCCCGGTTACCGGGCTCCCACTCTGCTGTAACGGGGAGAGCAGAGGCGGGAGCCGGTACCAGTAATCTGCTATGTGGTCTAAATAGACCGCAAGCTCATACACTGCTACACAGACCGCAAGCTGATTGCTGTAAAGAAAAAAAAAATTAAACATTTTTTTTTTTTACTTACCTGAATCCAGGGACCGGTGATCGGGCCTCCGGTGATGGCTCCTCTCCGGTCAGCTGGTCTCCCACAGTGCACTGCTGCCCGGTCATCAGGTGATCGGGTCCCAGTGCAGTATGGGAGATCACCTGATCGGGAAGCCCGAAGAAGTTCACCGGAGGCCAGGAGGATGCAGGTAAGTGTAATGAAGAGAGGAAGGGGTCCGCGGGGGGCGGGGCTTAGCGTCGGTGGGGGGGTAGTAGCGGTGGTCGGTCGGCGCATGCGCGGGCTCTTAGTCGCGGTATTTTCTACTTCAGGGTCCATAGGGTATCCACAGGATACCTTGGGGTATAGGTGTGACGTCAGTCGCAGGGCACCAAAGAGTTAAGCTTTCAGCCTCCCAGGATGCACTAGGTCCCCCTCCTATACCCCGCCCCCGAGCCAAGGCACCTCAGTTTAGTTTGGTGCCCGGCCGGAGTCGGGTGCACCTGTTGGAGTGGGGGCTAGAAGAGCCCCTGAAGCTTATTCTTCATGCAGCTGTGGCTGCACAACTGGATGAACAGCATGGACAGTCAGTCCTGACGTCCATGCTGTCTTCCCTACACCCCGCCGGTACCAGAACGCCGGTACTGATCCGGGGATGCTGGTGGGCGTCTGGGGTCACAGCTAGCGGTGACCCCAGATGCTCCGGACCATGGCCGGATTCAAGGGGGACAGAGGTAAGCAGCGGGGTCCCGCGGTGGGTCCCCGCTGATCACATGGTCCTAAGTCCCCAGGCAGGGGGCTCCCTGGGGACTGGCTGCAGCGTGGAGCCAGGCGACCAACCTGCGCTTCCACTACCCCCTGGGACAGCGGACCGCAGCAGAGCGGTAGCGCTGCGGCGTCCCAGGGGTTAAATGCATGCCAGGGGAGCGCGCCTTCCCTGTCTCACAGCCGGCGCCTCCCCCGCTGCACACAGCCCTCTCTGCTTGCTGCCGACTGGTCCTGTGGCAGCGCTCCTCCCCCAGGCCAGCCTCCTCTCTGCTCCTCGGCGGCCATCTTCTCCAGAACGCATGGTGAACGCTGCTGGAAGCGCTGGAAGGAAGCATCGTGGTCTGGGTCCCCCCGCATACCTCTCCTCCGCTGTGGTCAGGTCTGTGTATGCAGCGCTGTGTCCTACCAGGCCCTGTGTCTGTGTAGTTGAGTGATCAGCGCTGTTAGTGCAGGAATTGTTATTTTTCTGCATTGTATGTGACTGTGCTAGCGCTGCTGCCTGTAATCTTTTCTTCTCTAAACTGTCAGCTTTATTACTGTCCCTGTTCTTTCTGCTAAAGCCCTTGCGGTGCGGTGCTGCAGGGTGGTCTCTCGCCTATTTAATACTTAATTGGTGAGAGAGGTCACATACGTGGTGCCATCATGTCTGAAAGTGATTTTCCCCTCCGGCTACAGTGTACCACGTGCAAAGTACCGTTAGCGGAGGGGGAGGGTAGCGCGGAGGGCCTTTGCCGGCAGTGTTTGTCCATGGCGCGGCCTATTACGGTTACAGCACCGGTACAGGAGCCGCCCTGGGCTTGTTTCGCTCAGGCGTTAACAGCTTTAGTGGGCCAGTTAGCTCCGCAGCCCGCGTTTACTCCGATGGGTTTGTCCCAGCAGTCTGTGGTGTCGTCACCCATGCAGGGGTTCCCACGACAATTGGTGGTACCCCACAGTCTCCCTATTTCCCCGCTCCCGGGTTCTCAGGAGCCAGCGTGGGTTAACTCCCTGACGAGTTCTGTACAGCACTTGTCGGATGTGTTGCAAGGGGAGTCTGTGATGCGGTCTCATAAAAGGCCGGTGGCGTCTCTGTCCGCTCCTTATGAGGATGACGAAGGGACGTCTGATGATGGGGAGATTCTAGATCCTTACGATCAGGAACCTCTCCATACTAAGGACGCTGATGCTAAGTCCAAAGTATATATTCCTGGACTTATTCGGGCGGTCCGCACAGCCTTGGTGATTGAGGACGAAGTTCCCCCAGCGGCTAAATCTAAGTATGCCTTTTTCAAAGATGTGAAGGGCGATGCCACAGTCTTTCCTCTTTCGGGTCAGTTGGTGGACCATTTAGAGGAGGCGTGGAAACAACCTGGCAAAAGATACCAGCCGCAGAGACGCCTGGCGGTGGCTTATCCGTTCGCGGGTAATTATTTTGCGAAGTGGGAATCCCCTCCACAGGTGGATTCTCACGTGACCCGTCTTGTCCGTAGTGCCACATTGCCGATGCCATCCATGTCCTCCCTTAAGGATGCTACGGACCGCAAGGTAGAAATCTGCCTGAAGTCCGCTTATTCCCTTGCAGGGGGGGCAGCACGCCCGGCTATGGCCATTTGCTGGGTTGCCAGAGCGATGGAGCGCTGGGCGGATTCATTAGAGGCTTCTTTTGAATCCGACTGTCCGGCCGATCAGGCGGAGTTGATTGGCAATCTCTGTGATTCGGCCACCTACATCAACGAGGCGGCTCTAGACATTAGTACTCTGGTGTCTAGAATTTCTTCAGCAGCGGTAGCTGCTCGTCGCACCTTGTGGCTGCGATCCTGGAAGGCGGACGCAGATTCCAAGAAAGGTCTGGAAGCGTTGCCGTTTACCGGAGAAGTTCTCTTCGGTCCGGATCTAGATAAGATTGTGGCCACGCTGGCGGCAGCCAAATCTGCCTGTCTCCCGTCGGCCGCTGCTCCTTCTGGTTCGGGACCATCGTCCTTTCGGTCATCTAGGGCCCAGGGCAGGCCCAAACCACAGTCGTTTCCTCGACAGGCTGGCCCTAAGAAATCGGTCAAGCCCCGGAAGCAGGCATGGAGTACCAGACGTCCGGCCCCCAAGCCAGATGACAAGCCTGCGGCCTGACGGTCCGGGCCTCCCTTTGGGGGATCCCAGGGTGGGAGGCCGCCTGCTACAGTTCGCCCAGTGTTGGTCGACCACTACGACAGACACTTGGGTTCTGGAGGTGGTTTCCCACGGATACGCCCTCTCCTTCCGGCACAGACCCCCGGCTCGCTTCTTCACCACGGGTCTCCCATCAGACCGGAACAAGGCTACGGAGCTGCGGAAGGTATTGCACACTATGCTCCAGGCTGGAGTTATAGTGGCGGTTCCATTCTCCCAGAGGGGCCAGGGTTTCTATTCAAATCTATTTTTGGTACAGAAACCCAATGGGTCATATCGTCCGATTCTCAACCTCAAAGCACTCAACAAGTCTTTGCGGGTCCCGAAGTTTCGGATGGAGACCCTACGGTCCATCATTCTGGCGCTGGAACCTGGGGACTACTTGGTGTCATTGGACATACAGGACGCTTACCTGCATGTCCCTATTCTTTGGCGCCATCAACAGTTCCTCAGGTTTGCAATCAGCAGCGACCACTTCCAGTTTCGGGCGTTACCTTTTGGCCTGGCAACAGCACCACGTGTTTTCACCAAGGTCATGGCGGCTTCTCTGCGGCTGCAGGGAGTCCGCATGTTGCCGTATTTGGACGACCTGTTATTGGTGGCAGGATCTCCAGAGCTCCTGTTACGCCACTTGGACCTGACCATTGCACTGCTGCAACGGCACGGCTGGCTAATCAACTGGCAGAAGTCCACTCTAATCCCGTCTCGGAGGATTCTGCATCTTGGAGCCTTATTGGACTCGGGACAGCAAAGGATCTTCGTGACGGAGGACAAGATCTCTGCTTTACAGTCAAGGGTGCGCAGTTGTCTGCACAGCCGCCGGGTGTCCTTACACTCGGCGATGAGGTTACTGGGCTCCATGGTGTCGGTGTTCGACATGGTGGAATACGCCCAGTTTCACTCCAGACCTCTGCAGCACCTGATCCTGTCCAAGTGGAACGGGCTGACTCAGTCTCTGAAGTCCCAGACGATTGTGCTCACCCAGGAGGTTCGCCTGTCCCTTACGTGGTGGTTACAGACGACCCACCTCAACAAGGGACGTCCGTTCTGGGTTCCAAATTGGGTCCTGTTGACAACGGACGCCAGTCTTCGGGGCTGGGGAGCAGTTTCGGGTCCACACTTGTTCCAGGGCAGGTGGACGCCGACAGAAGCGGAGCTTCCAATAAATATCTTGGAACTCCGTGCGGTCTTCAATGCTCTCCAGCAGGCACAGCGGTTTCTCCAGGGTCGCCCGGTGCAGGTCCAGTCGGACAACGCTACCACCGTGGCCTACATAAACAGGCAAGGAGGAACTCGCAGTCGGGCGGCTCTCGTAGAGGTCTCTCGGATCCTGGTTTGGGCGGAGCGCAATCTTCCGGCCATATCAGCGGTCTTCATCCCGGGAGTGCTCAATTGGGAGGCGGACTTTCTAAGTCGCCAGGACGTTCATCCGGGGGAATGGTCCCTGCACCCGGACGTTTTTCAACTACTGGTGGACAGGTGGGGTCTTCCAGAAATCGACCTCATGGCGTCCCGGCACAACAACAAGTTGCCGGTGTACGGGTCTCGCACAAGAGACGAAGGGGCGTCTCTGGTGGATGCTCTGTCCGTCCGGTGGACGTTCCGGTTCGCATTCCTGTTCCCTCCGGTCTCCCTTCTTCCACGGGTAATCCGGAAATTCAAACAGGAAGGAGGGACGCTCCTGTTGATAGCTCCCGCGTGGCCCAGACGGCACTGGTTCTCAGACCTTCAGGGTCTGTCCGTGGACATTCCTCTGCGGTTGCCGCTACGACCGGACCTTCTGTCTCAGGGTCCTTGCCTTCACCCGGACCTGACTCGGCTGTCTTTGACGGCGTGGCTGTTGAGACGGCCATGCTGAGGTCCCGGGGGTTTTCCAGCTCTGTGGTGCGTACCATGTTGCGAGCTCGGAAACCGTCTTCCGCGAGGATATACCATCGCGTGTGGCATACGTTCTTCCAGTGGTGTCGACCGAGAGGTTATGCACCGCGGGAGTTTCGTCTGTCTCGGATTCTCGCCTTCCTGCAAGCGGGACTAGATCATGGGCTTCGCCTTGCTTCTTTGAAGGTACAGGTTTCGGCCCTATCTGTCTGGTTTCACCGTAGGATTGCTACAATCCCGGATGTGCGCACCTTTATGCAGGGTGTTCTCCGCATTCAGCCGCCCTTTGTTCCACCTGTGGCGCCTTGGGATTTGGCTGTGGTCCTGAGGGCTCTCCAAGGACCGCCGTTTGAACCACTGGGCTCAGTGGATCTTAAATGGCTAACAGCTAAGACTGTTTTCCTTCTGGCCATTGCTTCGGCCAGACGTGTTTCTGAGTTAGGGGCTCTTTCTTGTAGACCCCCTTTCTTGGTTTTTTATGGGAACAGGGCAGTGCTCCGCACTCGGCCCGAGTTTCTTCCCAAAGTTGTTTCCCAGTTTCATATTAACAAGGAAATAGTTGTTCCGGCCTTTAACTCACCGGGTCTTTCCGTGGGTGAGGCCTCTTTGGATGTTGTGTGGGCCTTAAGGACTTATGTTGACCGCACTTCTTCGTTTAGGAAGTCGGACGCTTTGTTTGTCCTCTTTGGCTTCCGTAAAAAGGGTTGGCCTGCTTCAAAGCAAACTTTGGCAGCCTGGATCCGTATGGCTATTTCTGAAGCTTATCTTCATGAAGGCCTACCGGTCCCTCCTTCTCTGAAGGCTCATTCCACTAGGTCTGTGGGTCCTTCGTGGGCAGCTCGACGTGGTGCCTCGGCAGTTCAGATCTGCAAGGCTGCTACGTGGTCTTCTGTCCATACCTTCGTGAGGTATTACAGGTTTGACACCTTCGCCTCTCAGGATGCTTCCTTCGGGCGGCGGATTCTCCTTTCTGCACAGGAGCGTCCCCACCCTTAAAGGATACTGCTTTGGGACATCCCCAAGGTATCCTGTGGATACCCTATGGACCCTGAAGTAGAAAATATGAGATATGGTAAGAACTTACTCTTGTTATCTCTATTTCTACGAAGTCCATAGGGTTCCACAGGACTCCCGCCCTGTCGCACCTGTGCTGCAGATGGGCTTTGCTCTGGTCACCGGTTTTCCGTCTCCCTCTGGTGAGAATGTGATTCTTGTATGTGTCCAGATCTTTGTTCTCTCTCTTCCTTCTCCTCCTCCGGCCTATGGCTTGGTAACTAACTGAGGTGCCTTGGCTCGGGGGCGGGGTATAGGAGGGGGGACCTAGTGCATCCTGGGAGGCTGAAAGCTTAACTCTTTGGTGCCCTGCGACTGATGTCACACCTATACCCCAAGGTATCCTGTGGAACCCTATGGACTTCGTAGAAATAGAGATAACAAGGGTAAGTTCTTACCATATCTCATATTTTTTCTGAAAATACCGCGACTAGAGTGCGGATGGGATCCACAAGGACAGAGCTTTATCGCAAGCTCTGTCCCTGCAAGGGATTTATAGTAAATCCCTGTGATATTGCCTGAATTCGCAATGTGAATTCACTCAGTAATATCACACTACAATCCGCATTCAATATGCGGATTGTAGTAAATAGAGCCCTTAATCGGTATTGGCATTTACAACTGCTAACTGTATATAAACAATACACTTGTATGCATACATGCTGGAATAACAGCAAGCAACAGGAATTTAAGATCGATATACATGGCATACCTTATATAGGATAAGTGCCATACATAACGATATTGATCTAATATATGGATTTGTGGAAATTCATATATTTTAATTCACTGAACTCATTACTTTTCACTCTTTAATTGTTTTAAATTTACGCTGTTCAGTTGTCTTGCTAGACAATATTAATTAGATTAATAAAAGTTATATTTTAGTTATTCTAGTGCACCACTTTAGGCTTTTCTTTTTTCTCTTTCTATATTTTTGTGGCTTAATACCCATTGCCTGTGGTAGCACCCCCCAACAGATTATAAATAATACTGGGGGCTACCATTGTCCCTTATTGAGGGGTACAATGTTTCTCTGGTGCGACTAGTTAACCCATATTCCGTCCTTATGAGGCCATGGCCTTTTTTCGGGTGTGCATCTTATGTCCCTATTTCAAAATTAGGGAGGGGGGGGGGGGGGCGCCAATGCTCTCTTTGGCACAGACCACCAAAAAGTCTAGTTACGGCTCTGGTGAGCAGATTCCATGCAGGCTACTGCTTACCTGTATTACTCGCTGCTCTGTTCCCTTAGTTCTCAAACACTGGTTCCGGACCCTTAATCCTGTACTCAGGGTGAGGGGTTGAGTTCCACTCAGTTGCTCCTGGGGCAGACTGGGAGCCTTCCAGGTGTCAGTGGCCTCTCTGAAGGTGCTAGGCCTATACCACATGGATCTCCCCTGTGAGTAAACCCCTGATTCAACTACCTCAGTTCCGCTACAGTCCATCAGCCCCGTCCACGGGTTCTGAATCGGATCTTTAAACCCAAAACGTGAGACACATCCCAAGCAACAGAAATTATCCAGACTGCTGTCAGGTGTAGATTCCAGGTAAAAGCATCAGGTAATTCCCCTGTGACGTATTGTACATACTGACATTTTATCGTTTAGCACTTGGGGTGGTGAATTATAACAGTGGTGGAAACTGCCCGGGGCTCCTGTAATAGGTGCCGCATGTCCTGTCTATTTTGTTGTTTCCTGGGCTTCACTGACCTGGGACTGAGGTTCTGTATGTGATGGAAGAGGGGCATCTGTATGCCCTCTGCCCGCCACCACCGGGCGCAGGTGTTCCCTCTGCTATTGGATACTCTAGCAGCTGTGTCACGGTGATCAGTGGCTCAGTAGGTCGCACTAAGCAGCCACTGATCCTCAATGTGGGCGTTCTGTGCAGAGCGTCAGCGATGTCACCAGAGCTTTGCTCTGTCCCACAAGGAGCTGCAGCAATGGGCACTGCTGTGTAGTGCCCTCCTCTACCGACACCACAAGGCGTTAAAGGAGGGAAGGGGTAAAAAGGACAAAGATAATTCATATATGTCACCTCAACAGGATAAAATGTGGCATATAATCACACATGACCCCCACCCTCTCTCCGGTTGTATTATATGACATGTGACAATGGAAGTGAGGCTGGGGGTGATGGGTAAAAAGGAGAGAGTATGGGGATGTGACAAGGGGAGAGTCAGGGGCATTAGTGGGGTGAGGAAGTAGGGTGCATATGTGACAATGGGTAGGGAAGTGGCAGATATGTGACAAGAACATAGAGAGAGAGCGAGTGGGGAGTATATGTGACATGGGGGGAGTGGGGACATAATGTGTCACCAAGGACGGAGAGTGGGGTGCATGGGGTAGGACCGGGCGTGGCAGGTACGTGATGCGTCACATGATGTGTGTTTATCATTTAATTTATGTTTAATATGTGCATGTGGGGACGGGGCCCCTAGCATATGCCAAGCACGGGGCCCCAGATAGCCGTAATCCATCACTGATCACATCCCATCGCTGCATAACATGTACAGCTAATAATCTCTTCTGTTACTGCAGCGAGTGTAATAAATATTAGTATGTACAATGTGAGACGGAGCAGTAAGAATAGTAAATATAGTGGATATTCTTAAGCCCAGACATTTATGTGCAGCAAACTATAAAGATATAATTGATTTGCACAAAATACGGGCGTAGGTCTTACAGGTCCCGTGTGCGGCAGAGGTGTGGGGCAGAGGTGTGCGGCAGAGGTGTGGGGCGGATCACTGTATCACTGACCCTTTTCACCGCAGGTCTGTGTGAAATACCTGCACGGCACCTGTGACCAAGCAAATGGGTGTACACTGATGCACGTCTGTGGATTTTTCACCCGAGGGGAATGTAATCGCCGTGTTTGCAAAAAGTCACACAATCTTCTGGATGCGAGCCCAGATCTGCTGCAAAATCTACCTGTCAACACTGTGCAGAGCTTTCAGATGCTCTGCGAACTCAAATACAACCAGCGGTTCCAGGAAGCAGGCAGAGACATGAGAAGGAGGGCACCGCGAGGCCCGAGGGGCACAGGAAGGGGACGGGCCAAATCTAGAGGCGGATCGAGGGGGAAGGGTCAAGAAAGACAGATGGAAGGAACAGGTATCTGGATAATAAATTATTTCATAAATAGAAATATTGATATGGCCACTGTATAGGACATATTTAAAAAACAAATTTACCATACAATTGAATTTGTGGTGCTAAAGGTGATTTGTGATAAAAGGGGGTTTGAAAGATTAAAATTACCGTATATACTCGAGTATAAAATAAATCGACCCGAATATAAGCCGAGGTACCTAATTTTACCACAAAAAACTGGGAAAACTTATTGACTCGAGTATAAGCCTAGGGTGGGTAGTGCCCCCAGTAGTAATATCCCCTCCTGGTAGTGCCCCCAGTAGTAACCCCCCCCGGTAGTGCCCCCAGTAGTAATATCTCCCACTGGTAGTGCCCCCAGTAGTAATCCCCCCCTGGTAGTGCCCCCAGTAGTAATCCCCCCCTGGTAGTGCCCCCAGTAGTAATCCACCCCCCTGGTAGTGCCCCCAGTAGTAATCCCCCCCTGGTAGTGCCCCCAGTAGTAATATCCCCCTCTGGTAGTGCCCCCAGTAGTAATATCCCCCCCTGGTAGTGCCCCCAGTAGTAATATCCCCCCCTGATAGTGCCCCCAGTAATAATATCCCCCCTGGTAGTGCCCCCAGTAGTAATATCCCCCCCTGGTAGTGCCCCCAGTAGTAAACCCCCCTGGAAGTGCCCCCAGTAGTAATATCTCCCACTGATAGTGCCCCCAGTAGTAATCCACCTCCCTGGTAGTGCACACAGTAGTGATCCCCCCCTGGTAGTGCCCCCAGTAGTAATCCCCCCCCCCTGGTACTGCCCCCAGTAGTAGCCCCCCCAGTAGAGAGAGATGTAATAAAAAAATTAAAAAAAAACTTACCTGAAACCCCGCTCCTGGTCCCGACGCTGCTACCGGCTCCTCCGGGCGCTTTGCATTATGGGAGAGACGTCGTCATGACGTCTCTCCCATTACCCACTGCGGGAGGTGGAAGATGGCTCCCGCAGTGGGAGCAGCTGCAGCCGATGAGTCTGACAGACTCTCATCGGCTGCTGATTACAACAAACACACAGCTGCTGGCTCCGGCGGCTGTGTGCTTGTGCTGTGTAGCGCTGACCGAACTCCGTCCGGTCAGCGCTACACACGCGGTGCAGCTTTGTCACAGAGACACAGTCTGCACCGCGGCCCGCATGGTACGCTACTCAGCTGCGTACCATGCGGGCATGACTCGAGTATAAGCAGAGGGGGTGCTTTTTCTGCACAAAAAATGTGCTGAAAAACTCGGCTTATACTCGAGTATATACGTTATATCATAAAAAATTTATTCTAATCATCTAAAACATTGTTTGTTTTTCTATTCCAACCAGGGGCCAAATGTAATAGGGTGAGAGTTTAGGAAATGTGAGAGTTTAGCAGTAACCTCTCACATTGGTCTAGTTTTATCTTCAAAATGAAAAACACATCTGGATGAGAGTTTAAATAGTGAGATTATTTTTAGTCTAAAAACATGAGAGTTTCCATGTTCTCTGACTATTACATTGGGAGAGTTTCCATGTTCTCTGACTATTACATTGGGTGAGTTTCCCTGTTCTCTGACTATTATATTGGGCGAGTTTCCATGTTCTCTGACTATTACATTGGGTGAGTTTCCCTGTTCTCTGACTATTACATTGGGCGAGTTTCCATGTTCTCTGACTATTAGATTGGGTGAGATTTCGTGTTCTCTGACTATTACATTGGGTGAGTTTCCCTGTTCTCTGACTATTACATTGGGCGAGTTTCCATGTTCTCTGACTATTAGATTGGGTGAGATTTTGTGTTCTCTGACTATTACATTGGGCGAGTTTCCATGTTCTCTGACTATTACATTGGGCGAGTTTCCATGTTCTCTGACTATTACATTGGGTGAGTTTCCATGTTCTCTGACTATTACAATGGGCGAGTTTCCATGTTCTCTGACTATTACATTGGGCGAGTTTCCATGTTCTCTGACTATTACATTGGGCGAGTTTCCATGTTCTCTGACTCTATTACATTGGGCGAGTTTCCATGTTCTCTGACTATTACAATGGGCGAGTTTCCATGTTCTCTGACTATTACATTGGGCGAGTTTCCATGTTCTCTGACTATTACATTGGGTGAGTTTCCATGTTCTCTGACTATATTACATTGGGCGAGTTTCCATGTTCTCTGACTATTACATTGGGCGAGTGTTCATGTTCTCTGACTATTACGCTGGGTGAGTTTCCATGTTCTCCGACTATTACATTGGGCGAGTGTTCATGTTCTCTGACTATTACATTGGGCGAGTGTTCATGTTCTCTGACTATTACATTGGGTGAGTTTCCGTGTTCTCTGACTATTACATTGGGCGAGTTTCCGTGTTCTCTGACTATTACATTGGCCGAGTTTCCATGTTCTCTGACTATTACATTGGGCGAGTTTCCATGTTCTCTGACTCTATTACATTGGGCGAGTTTCCATGTTCTCTGACTCTATTACATTGGGCAAGTTTCCGTGTTCTCTGACTGTTACATTGGGCGAGTTTCCATGTTCTCTGACTATTACATTGGGCGAGTTTCCATGTTCTCTGACTATTACATTGGGCGAGTTTCCATGTTCTCTGACTATTACATTGGGCGAGTTTCCATGTTCTCTGACTATTACATTGGGCGAGTTTCCATGTTCTCTGACTATTACATTGGGCGAGTTTCCATGTTCTCTGACTATTACATTGGGCGAGTTTCCATATTCTTTAGACTCTATTACATTGGCCGAGTTTAAAAAGTGTAAGAGATCTAAACACTCACCCTATTACATTTGGCCCTTTGTTTTTTATTTAAATTAAATAATTCCCCTATTTTTCATAGACTTCATGCACCCTAATGAAACCACAGAATTTACATTTTGGTTCTTCTATTTAGGGTCCCAGGTTCGGGGGAGATCTAGCAGCCGACCAGCGTCTGAGAGTGGTGAGAGTCATCGTTGTGGGTCTGGAGTAGATGATGATGGCGATGATGGTGGACATCAGAAAACTGAGCTAGACAAGTTAATGGAAGACTGGTTTTTACCCAATACATCCGGATCTGGCAACACACAAGTGGGATCAGATAGACGACCCAAATTAGCTGTAGCCTCATCCAACCCGCCCAAAGCGCGTCCTGTGCAGTCCGATACTACTATACCTAATGCAGCGCAGGCTTGTGTAGAGCAAATATCATCGGCTAGATCAAACAAAGCAATGACTGCACCAATCGCTCCACTTACAGGATCCAGTCAACCAATCAGACCATCCCATGTTCCACCAACATCTTCTGGTGGACCGAACTCAAATTATTCCTCTGCTGGTGATTCCAGTTTTAAAACGGTCACATCTACAAGAGATGGTTTATATGCTCCTCACCCAACAGCGCTCGTAGGATCTACTAAGCCAGTAATTACGCCAATCTCTGCAACGTCAAGTGCATCACCCATTGCCCAGCCCTTGACACAGTACAGTAGAATAAAAAGGACAACATCATCTGCAGTAACGCCTCCATTTGCCGCAACAGCACTTGAGGAACTTTATCAATCAGACGCAGAATCCAAATTAACAGCTGCATCATCCAACATGCTAACAGTGCATCATGTACGACCAAATACTACTTTACCTAATGCAGCACAAATCAGAGCGGAGCAAATATCACCTGCTACATCCAACAAAGCAATAAGTGCATCAACAGATCTGCTTAAAACATCCAGTGAACAACATGGACCGTCCAGTGTTCCACCAACATCTTTGGTTAGATTAACCTCAAATCAGCCAACATCACTCACTGGAGTAAATTCAATATCCAGCAAAGTGTCTAGTAATCTGAGCAAGGGGGCATCCGGCCTTCCACCAGTACCAGCTTGTGCTTTATCCAATGCTACAGCACCTGCTGAGACAGCAAAATCTCCCATTGGTAGTTTCCACAATCTACGCCTTCTTCTGGAGGAGAGTCCTGATTTACTGCAAAATCTACCTCTCGAGGCTGTGCAGAACTTTCAGATGCTCTGCAAACTCACATACAATCAGCAGCTCCAGGAAGCAGGCACAGCAAAAAGAAGGGGGGCACCGCGAGGCCCGAGGGCCAGAGGCAGAGGAAGGGGACGGGCCAAATCTAGAGGCAGAAATGGATTTCGGGGTGGATCGAGGGGGAAGGGTCGAGAAAGACAGACGGAAGGACCAGGTATCTGGCTAATAAATGATTTCATGAATAGAAATATTGATATGACCACTGTTAATGACATATTTAAATACCAAATTTACCATACAATTATTGAATTTTTGGTGCTAAAGGTGATTTGTGCTAAAAGGCGGTTTGAAAGATTACAATTATTTCATTGTTTGTAACGAACTGGATAAACCTTTAAAATGATTCTAATCATCTAAAACATGTTTGTTTGTTTTCTATTGCAACCATGGGCCAAATGTAATAGGGTGAGAGATTAGAGAATAGTTTATCAGTAAGATAAAAGTCGAGTTTTATCTTCAAAATGGGAAAACTTCTGGATGAGAGTTTAAATCGTGAGAGTTTTTTTGAGTCTAAAAACGTGTGAGTTTCCATGTGCTCAGACTTTATTACATTGGCCGAGTTTAAAAAGTGTGAGAGGTTACTGCTAAACTCTCATCCTATTACATTTTTCCCCTTGTTTTTTAATTAAATTAAATAATTCCCCTATTTTTCATAGACTTTACACACTCTAATGAGTCGACAGAATTTACATTTTGGTTCTTCTATTTAGGGTCCCAAGTTCAGAGGAGATCTAGCAGCCGACCAGTGTCTGAGAGTGGTGAGAGTTATCGTTGTCGATCTGGAGAAGATGATGATGGTGGACATCAGAAAACTGAATTAGACAAGCTAATGGAAGACTGTTTTTTACCCGATACATCCAGATCTGGCAACACACAAGTGGGATCAGACAGACGACCCAAATTATCTGCAGCATCATCCAACCCGCCCAAAGTGTGTCCTGTGCAGTCCGATACTACTATACCTAATGCAGCGCAAACTCGTGTAGAGAAAATATCATCTGCTAGATCAAACAAAACAATGATTGCACCAATTGCTCCACTTACAGGATCCAATCAGCCAATCAGACCATCCCATGTTCCACCAACATCTTCTGGTGGACTGAACTCAAATTATTCCTCTGCTGGTGAATCCAGTTTTAAAACGGTCACATCTATAAGAGATGGTTCAAATACTCCTCACCCAACAGCGCTCACAGGATCTACTAAGCCGGTAATTACGCCAATCTCTGCAACATCAAGTGCATCACCCATTGTTCAGCCATTGACACAGTACAACAATACAATAAACAGCACAACATCATCTCCAGTAACGTCTACATTCACCACAATACCGCTTGAGGTGCTTTATCAATCAGACGCAAAATCCAAATTAACAGCAGCACCATCCAACATGCCAATGGTGCTTCCTGTACAACCAAATACTACTTTACTTAAAGCAGCGCAAACCAGAGCAGAGCACATATCACCTGTTACATCTAACAAGGCAATGAGTGCACCAACTGATTCGCTTCAAAGATCCAGTCAACCACTTGGACTGTCCAGTGTTCCACCAACATCTTCAGTTAGATTAACCTCAAATCAGCCAACATCGCTCACCGGAGCAAATTCAATATCCAGTAAAGTGTCTAGTCATCTGAGCAAGGGGGCAGTCGGCCTTCCACCAGTACCAGCTCATGCTTTATCCACTGCTACAGCACATGCTGAGACAGCAATATATCCCGTTGGTGGTTTCCGGAATCTACGTGCATCAGGAGTGAGTAGGAACCCATCCAGGCTATCTGAGGGAACTGACCAACATTCAAGCAAGCTCCTCGCCAGCGTAAAACCAATGTCAAGACTTGACTTCACCCAATATTCGGGCACCAGATCAGCAGATGAAGTTCCCCAACATCAGCCGGTTGACAAAACAACCCCAGATAGACCTACGTCATCCAGCAAATGTAAGCTCTTGTGTCCAGTGTTTGTGGCAAGGCGGGGTTGTTTTGAAAGGGCTGAACTCTATTAAAATACAAACTGTGGACGGCCACTTAATGCTTAGATATTATTTATATGAAAAGTTCCATAATAATTTACTTTACATGGAAATATGCCTGCATTCGAGAAGCACTGGTCAGTCATTGAAAATATCGGTCTCCTGTTGAACTGACTGGGAAAGCTCCATAGTTCTTACCACCCCTCTATAGTTCTCTCTGCCTCTCTATATCTTTCATTGCCCCTCCATATCTCTCACCCCATTCATATCTCTCTAACTGCTCCTCCATAGTTCTTATTGTCCCCTCCATATATCTCTCACTGCCCCCCCATAGTTCTTACTGCCCCCTACATAGTTCTTACTGCCCCCTACATAGTTCTTACTGCCCCCTTCATAGTTCTTACTGCCCCCTCCATATATCTCACTGCCTCCTCCATTTCTCTCTTACTACCCTCCTCCATAGCTCTCTCACTGCCCCCCTCAATAGCTCTCTCACTGCCCCCTCCATAGCTCTCTCACTGTCCTCCTCCATAGCTCTCTCACTGCCCTCCTCCATAGCTCTCTCACTGCCCCCCCTCAATAGCTCTCTCTCACTGCCCTCCTCCATAGCTCTCACTGCCCCCCCTCCATAGCTCTCTCACTGCCCCCCCTCCATAGCTCTCTCACTGCCCCCTCCATAGCGCTCTCTCTGCCCCCCTTCATAGCTCTCTCACTGCCCCCCCTCAGTAGCTCTCTCTCACTGCCCCCCCCTCCATAGCTCTCTCTCACTGCCCCCCCTCAATAGCTCTCTCTCCCTGCCCCCCCTCAATAGCTCTCTCTCACTGCCCCCCCTCCATAGCTCTCTCTCACTGCCCCCCCTCCATAGCTCTCTCACTGCCCCCCCTCCATAGCTCTCTCACTGCCCCCCCTCCATAGCTCTCTCTCACTGCCCCCCCTCCATAGCTCTCTCACTGCCCCCCTCCATAGCTCTCTCTCACTGCCCCCCTCCATAGCTCTCTCTCACTGCCCCCCTCCATAGCTCTCTCTCACTGCCCCCCTCCATAGCTCTCTCGCACTGCCCCCCCTCAATAGCTCTCTCTCACTGCCCCCCCTCCATAACTCTCTCTCACTGCCCCCCCTCCATAGCTCTCTCTCACTGCCCCCCCTCCATAGCTCTCTCACTGCCCCCCCTCCATAGCTGCCCTCCTCTGTCTCTGTACCACTGTCCCAGCACAGCACCCCTGGCCTCATCCTGCACCCCACAACCAGCACAGCACCCCTGGCCTCATTATGCTCCCTTTCCCAGCACAGCACCCCTCAGTGACCCAGCACAGTCAGCACCCCTGGCCAGGCTGCCTCTATGCTCCCCTTTCCCAGCAGTCAGCACCTCTCAGTCACCCAGCAGCGCCCCTCTACCAGCTGAGAGCTGACTTACTTAGGGCCCCATTATCAATGCTGTAGATTAGTGCTCGCTAAAGGGGTTATGTCATCCTTTCTCTATTCAACAAACAGCCGCTATCCGGGAAGTGGGAGTTTCGGGGCCATAACTAGGCAGAGCTGAAAACCCCAGGACCACTATTTAATTAATTGGATACCGTGGGTATCGGGGGCGCGCATACCCGTGGTAATCCAAAATTGGGCGCAAGGTTTTTTCCTTGCTAAACCTCGTGCCCAATTGAATATGCCCCATAGTGGGCAGAGATGGGGCCTTTTACAGACGGATATTTTGCAAATCCAGATACTAATGATGGCGGCTGTGGATGGGGAAAACAGTGGGCAGGACAGGTTTCCACAGGCAGCCGTGCGGATATTCAGCGCACACTGGCAGACCCGCGCATTAGCACGAAGAAGTAAGTAGCTGCTGCGGCCAAACGGATAAGCGGTGACTCAGTATACGGCCCTAAGCGCTGTGCGTTTAACTAAGTGTCGCATATATGAAGTGTCAGCTGTAAAGCGGCCGCTCCACACATGGAAGCTGCTAATTATACAATGTATTTTTATTTTATCTCAGCGACGCCTGGAAAAGCCCCCGATATCTGTCCGTCCAATACCTGGAAGTACTGCAAGCTGGGAGGTAAGTGCTGAGGAGCCTAACACATCAGCAGAGAGACGTTAGGGGTATTTACTAAGCTGAGGATTTTCAATGGGGTTTAAAAGGGCAAAACTATTAAATGCAAAACCAGGTGCAATTTGCATTTACTATTATTGTCGTAATAAATACCACGTCCAGAACCGCCGACAGACATAGAAAGGCCGCCTCTTACTAAATATATCCCTTAGTCCCTTTGGGCTATAATGTGAAACAAATGGGTGTGGTACAAAATGGCGACATGGTCTGAATGTCCGCACTGTGCATGTCGCAATAAATGTTTTTTTCTCCCTAACCCTACACTAAACCTCACCCTATCTGCAGACTAAATCTGTGATGTCAGCATTGTGACATGCTCAATGTTTACAAAACATCCTGAATGTTAACATTCATACCATATATACCGAAATAAATATGAGATTCCTGAACCCCGTTTTAGCAATATAATTCATATAGCAACATAGTTTATTATATCAATAATATAAACAGCTATTCCGATAGTTTTTCTTATATTCATCCTAAACCTAACCTCCCTCTCCCCGCACCCTAAACCTAACCCTCCTCCCCAGTGTATAAGTCTAACCCTACCACCTAACCCTCCCCCTGTAGCTAACCCTAACCCTCCCCACCAGTGCCTAACCCTACCCCTAGTGCCTAACCCTAGCCCTCCCCATGTTGCCTAACTCTAACACCTAACCCTAATGCTAAGTCTCCCCCCAGTGTCTAACCCTTCCCCTAGTACCTAACCCTCCCCCTAGTGCTTAACCCTAACCCTCACCCTAGTGCCTAACCCTAACTCTCCTCCCCCTAATGCCTAGCCCTAACCCTCCCCCTAGTGCCTAACCATCCTCCCCCTAGTGCCTATCCCTAACCCTCCCCCTAGTGCCTAACCCTCCCCCTAGTGCCTATCCCTAACCCTCCCCCTAGTGCCTAACCCTCCCCTTAGTGCCTAACCCTAACCCTCCTCCCCTTAGTGCTTAGCCCTAACCCTCCTCCCCCTAGTGCCTAACCCTCCTCCCCCTAGTGCCTAACCCTCCTCCCCCTAGTGCCTAACCCTAACCCTCCCCTAGTGCCTAACCCTAACCCTCCCCTAGTGCCTAACCCTAACCCTCCCCCTAGTGCCTAACCCTAACCCTCCTCCCCCTAGTGCGTAACCCTAACCCTCCCCCTAGTGCCTAATTAAAACCCTCCCCCTAGTGCCTAATTAAAACCCTCCCCCTAGTGCCTAACCCTCCCCATAGTGCCTAGCCCTAACCCTCCCCCTAGTGCCTAACCCTCCCACTAGTGCCTAACCCTCCCCCTAGTGCCTAACCCTAATCCTCCCCCTAGTGCCTAACCCTAACCCCCCTAGTGCCTAACCCTAACCCTCCTCCTAGTGCCTAACCCTAACCTCCCCCCCTCTAATGCCTAACTCTGACCTCTCCCCCTAGTGCCTAACCCTCCTCCCCCTAGTGCCTAGCCCTAACCCTCCCCCTAGTGCCTAACCCTAACCCTCCCCCTAGTGCCTAACCCTAACCTCCCCCTAGTGCCTAACCCTAACCCTCCCCCTAGTGCCTAACCCTCCCCCTAGTGCCTAACCCTAACCCTCTCCCTAGTGCCTAACCCTAACCCCCCTAGTGCCTAACCCTAACCTCCCCCCTAGTGCCAAACCCTAACCTCCCCCCTAGTGCCTAACCCTAACCTCCCCCCCTCTAGTGCCTAACTCTAACCTCTCCCCCTAGTGCCTAACCCTCCTCCCCCTAGTGCCTAGCCCTAACCCTCCCCCTAGTGCCTAGCCCTAACCCTCCCCCTAGTGCCTAGCCCTAACCCTCTCCCTAGTGCCTAACCCTAACCCCCCCTAGTGCCTAACCCTAACACCTAACCCTAATGCTAACTCAGATAATATCATGTGTCCTCTGCCTGCAGGTAAATGCCCGGATATGCACTTCTACTTACCGTACCGCTGGCAAGTCTTCAACGGAGGAGATTGGGAAGATGTTTCCAATATGGAGAATGTTGAGAAGGCCTACTGTGACCCTAAGGTTACCAGGTAGGATCCCAAATCACGGCCTGAGGACTATGTTATGGTGCCCTCGGCTGGTGCCTGTACTGTTCTCATGTGTGGGGCTTATTATTGAGATGCTCATAGATCGGTGTGCGGAGGCCATAATTCTCATTTCAGTAACTATGGATAACATTGTGTTGGAAGAATCACACCTACTGGGAGGAGATAGATTTCATGAAAATTGACGTTTAAAGGGGAATTATAGGGAAAACAAAAGAAACCGCATACAGTAGCTATAAACCCCAGGAGTTCTGGGATACGGGTACATTGGGGAAGGGGCACAATCTTATTCCGTTGCAACCTGCGGCTACGATTTCACCATGATTTATCAAACAGCCGCGTTACAGCCGGCTGGCCTCATTGTACCTTTGTGTTGTGATTTTGGCGTATGCCTTTTTTGTTTCACATAAAATGCGCTAAGCATTGTGCATGCCCACCACTAAAAAAAGCGTGCGTCCGTACGTCAGTGTCTCCTATCCATTAATTACTCTATAACATGTACTGTAAATACATCGGTTTACCTCAGGCCAGGATGATATTGAGGCTGTGAATAAGGGCTGGCTGTAGAACTGAGACTACAGAACAGCCATGGAGGCAGGTACCTGAGATCACCGCGGGAAGCCGGGCATCCAAGCCCAACCCTTAGTATCTCAGTACAGGAGGCGGCGCGGTACAACCCTCCTCCAATTCAAACAGCTTTCGCCCACAGCTCAGTACGAGCTCCAGAAGGGGTCAGGGTGCATTTTCAAATCTGTAAAATGGGCAGGGAGCGGCACTGAACCAACCTGGCAGTAACCCTACACATCACACATCCTGGCCGGGATGTACTAAAGGAAAAATGCTGTAAAAACCCCGTTTTCTGGGTGTCATATGTACTAAGCCCCGGCCCCACTATTTTCGATGCAGAGGGTAACGTTTCTGGCGTTACCCTATATAAGCCTATGGGCTTCTTACCGCATCCCGCTCCCCGCCACCATGATGCACCGCAGTCGCCCAGCACCTCTCACTGCCGGACCCTCCTTATTCAGCCTCCTGCGGGCTCCTCCTGGGTCCCCCGCCTCCTTCTCCTCTCCTTCTTCTGGGTGCAGGAAGTAAGAGCCCGGGACTTCCTGCAGAGGTCACCAGCAGGAAGCTCCCGGGGCTAGGAGGGGGCAGAGACCCCCAGAGACCCCCTCACCCAGCGACGGCAGCTTCGCAAAGGGCAGCTCTTATCACAAGAGAAAAAAGCTAAATTCTGGTGTGTATCACGCAGGGAAACCTGTCACTACACGTTACAAAGTAACGATCTCTCCCTA
The DNA here is from genome assembly GCA_031769625.1 of Taudactylus pleione. Taxonomy (NCBI): domain Eukaryota; kingdom Metazoa; phylum Chordata; class Amphibia; order Anura; family Myobatrachidae; genus Taudactylus; species Taudactylus pleione. The sequence continues at coordinate 115,084 of JAUIMM010002198.1, forward strand.
TAAAGAAATAACACTACCAGAAATAACTCTACCATGTTTCACAAATGTAATTAACGGATTCAATGTTAAACCATCTTGATCGCCAGGTTGTGACTGTGGGCCTGGGCCACGCTAGAAACGAATTTGGACATAGAGGGCGGAATTCAATTGTTTTCGCGGCCCGCATCTCTTGTCTAAAGTGACAGGAGATCGCGGGCCACTATGCAATTGTTCAAGATTTTCGTGCTGATCGCGCCCATAGAGGTCAGGTTTAGCCGCGTAAAGCAGCTAAACCCGACCAAAGTGCTGGGCGCGATTGCGAAAAGTGATGTTTGGGCGCCCAAACAGGTCACTTTTCGCACATTTCAGCTCTCATCCCCCTGGGGCTGCGAGCTGAAATGTAGCGCTGGCAGCTGATCGCGCCCGACAGGAGCAAGAATAGAATAGCTCCGTCAGGCGCGATAGGGGCTGAAAAGAATTGAATTCCGCCCAGAGAGAGACAATTTCAGCAGGCATTTCTGGGTGGTAACCGGAGCAGCTAGCCAGATGCGGGTGTATCGCGGGCGCCTGGTGGTCAGTGATTGCTTCTTTTGCAGCAGTTGCACTGACACAGGTGGCCATGTTTATATGGAGATTCTGCACCTCCTTAGGGCTGGTGCAATATCCGATGGTGCATCTTAGTACGCACAGCGGCACACTACCGCCACAGCTAGTTGGCATCTCTGGGCCTGATTCAGCAGCGGACGCAATTCTGCGATTTACGCAGATTGGGCGATTATTTACCATTGCACATATGCGTATAAGTCGCACTGCGCACGCGTCACGATTGTTTTGCGATTACGTACTTCCAGGGGATCCATTTGCAAAGTGATTGTTATGGGGTCACCGTTTGGGGGGGGGTAACGGATGGGTGCTTAGGCGAATGCTGGTGCGTCTGACCATTTCAATGCTGTTCTGTGGGCGTGTATAAAATAAATTATGCTGGTTCACGATATCGGACACAGATGAGAAGGCAGTAGTGGGCGTCCCTATGTAATACCCCGCTATGTGAGGTATTACGTCTGACATTGTGCAGACCACAACTCTCAGCAGTCTCTGCAGCTGCTGAATGGTCAGGAGCTTGTCACATGACCAGTGTCAGGTGGTACGGTGAGTGACAGTTAGAGGAGAAGGACAGTTGGTTGGAGCTGAGCTGAGGTAACGGACCTGGAGAGCGATGCTGTGATGGAGGCAGATGGAGGACAGGCCACAGGGGGGCAAATGTATGAAGCTCTGGGAAGTGATACAGTGGAGAGTGATCAATGACCAACCAATCAGCTCCCAACTGTCATTTTTCAAACACAGGACCTCATTCAGAGCCGCTCGTAAGCGGCCGCTTGTTTGCTCCGAGCGATGTTCGCACATCTGCGCATGCGTATGGGTTTTGGTACGCATGCGCGAACCAGTCAGTGCGATCGAAAATCGTGTGCTCGCAAAATAGCGAGTGCCTGCTAATTTGAGTGACAGGATGAGGCGTTTGTGGGTGGTAACAGGGGAAGGTGCTTGAAAACGGGGAGTGGAGATCCGAACGCAGGCGTGCCAAACGGTCAAAACGGGCGTTTTAAGGGTGTGCATAATTAGCAAAGCAGCGTCATCGACCACGTCAGTTGGGTGTCTTTTAGCCAGAAGTGCTCGCATGATTGCGGTAGGAAAATGCTACCACAAGCACTGCGAGCAGTTCATACGCCTTTCGACGTACTCGATTAATCTAATAAATAGCAGAGATGACGTGTGATGCGAGCGGCCAGGGGGCGTTTCTTTCAAAATAACGAGCGCATGTTTTGTTCGCTCGTTCAGACATAGAGGCGTCAACAGACCGCAAAGAGCGAACGGTCAATTTAAATAGCCAGCCCCTTTTTCTGGACGAGCGAGCGCAAATAGCGTCCGGCTCTGAATCAGACCCACAGCCTGCAACATGGCAGTTGGGAGCTGAGTGGCTGATACAGAGACTTTAGCCCGGCCTCCCCTCCATTGTGCTACAGAATCAGCAGACAGCCCCTGAGGCAGCTCTGGGAGTGACTGGAGGACATCACATTCCAAATACCAAAACCTTATTTCACCACATAACTCTGGCAGGTACAATTAATGACTAAGCATCGGAACTACAGGTTAATATACCAGGATTTAAAACAGAAATTCATTACAAGAAAATACATATATATATATATATATATGTATATATATATATATATATATATATATATATAACTAATAACCCTTTTACACCAGAGCAAGAACCGGGTAATTGCTGGGTCCACCTGGGTCACAGCTCAGTGTAAAAGGGTCGCTGAAAAATAACCCGGGTCAAGTGACCCGGCAATCCAACCCAGGTAGCTACCAGGGTCTGACGCAGGATGGACCTGGGTAATGGTGCAGTGTAAACGGCGCAACCCGGGTTATCCGACCTGGGTCATGCCTAAAATGAGCTGATTGGTGGCTGTGGAGCAGTCACCTCCCACTTTTTATGACCTCACAAGTTTAGCAGGACAGACCCAGGTTCAGTGTGAACGGGGCTGACCTGAGAATAACACAGATTGATGGTGCTGTGTGACCTGGGTTGGAACCATGTCTGAAAACCCAGGTCGGACCCGGATTTTTGGTGGAAAAGAGGTAGCTGCCTTTTTTTGTCTCCCTGGCCTTCGTTCAAAATGAGGTATCAGAGAGTGCAGTCCACCAAGTATTGCTCTTCAGGATATTGCTCCAAGGAGATAGACTTTTACATGAGATATAAGACTCAGGTGCAGCAGCTGTTCTGGGACTAGCAACAAAGTACAGACTGACACAGGGGCCTATTCATTAAACATTAAAATTCTCTGGAGATAATTAGCTTTAGAACTGGCATGGAGTTCTAGCTAATTATAGGTGGAATTCATCATTCCACCTCTCCATAAGTATCTATTCCGGTACCTGTCATTTTTGCGATGACAGCTTTTCGGGAAATAGATACTTTTCCTGCCTACACTACCTTATCGCGTCTGGAAACAGGTCTGCGCATGCGCTGTTACATCTGTAAAACCAGCGCATGCGCAGCACTGCCTACAGATACGGTAAGTTTCGTACCCCCCCCCCGATCCCCCCCCCCCCCCCCGACTTACCTGTCCGCGCAGCAGCCTCCGGCTCCGTCCTGCTGCGCTGTCATGTGGTTTCCCAGCAGACCACATGACAGATTAGAAAAAAAACTTTTTTTTTTCTTTTTCTAAACATTCTTGTGCTCTGCTGGGGAGCACACATGACAGACCAGCCTCCGGAGCCTGAGGACGGAGCAGAGCGCCGGAGGGACTCGTCACCATTAAGGGTATTACCAATAAGGAAGAGTAAAGGTAGTGAACGATACTGAATTGGGATGTTACTTAAACACTAAACTATATGTTCTAAACTTGATTTTGTTAGGGATTTTGATGTTGGTAATCTCCAAAGCAGTCCAGTATCAGTAATAGGCCATAATTTTAAACTAAGTGTTGGATAAATATATTTTAGAGTGTAATGTATTATTGCTAGTTATATGCATGGAGAGATCCAGAACTGTCACAGAGGACCTCATTCAGAGCCGCTCGTAAGCGGCCGCTCGTTCGCTCCGAGCAATGTTCGCACATCTGCGCATGCGTATGGGTTGCAATACGCATGCGCCAACCAGTCAGTGTGGTCGAAAATCGTGTGCTCGCAAAATAGCGAATGCCTGCTAATTTGAGTGACAGAATGAGGCGTTTGTGGATGGTAACAGGGGAAGGTGCTTGAAAACGGGGCGTAGAGATCAGAACGCAGGCGTGCCAAACGGTCAAAACGGGCGTTTTAAGGGTGTGCATAATTAACAAAGCAGCGTCATCGACCACGTCACTTGGTTGTCTTTTAGCCTGAACTGCTCGCATGATTGCGGTAGGAAAATGCTACCACAAGCACTGCGAGCAGTTCATACGCCTTTCGACGTACTCGATTAATCTAATAAATAGCAGAGATGACGTATGATGCGAGCGGCCAGGGGGCGTTTCTTTCAAAATAACGACCGCATGTTTTGTTCGCTCGTTCAGACATAGAGGCGTCAACAGACCGCAAAGAGCGAACGGTCAATTAAATAGCCACCCCCTTTTTCTGAACGAGCGAGCGCAAATAGCGTCCGGCTCTGAATCAGGCCCAGAGTTCCAGCTAAATATAGTGAGCATTATTTTATTTACTGTAAATTGTTGAGTTGGGATTGGGGACCCCCAGCCTCTCTGCTGTGGCGTGGGAGGGAAGAAGTAGCAGGAACCACTGGAATGGTGTGAAATCCAATACTAAAGAGATCTTCAATCACCTTAGGGGTGTCACACCTATGCTCAGGGAAGCTTTTTAACTATTAGCATATGTTCACAGCTGCGTTCTGGGCGAAATCGCAGCTGCGATCGCATTAGTGTCCGCATCTGAATCAGGCCCTCTGTACGGAAACCATCGGCCGCGGCATTTGCATAAAGACGCCGTCACGACTGCAGCTATAGGATAATATTTCCCTGCAATAATTAATTTATTAAACACTGATTTGTATCTAGTAAGGGGAGGGATGTGACTGTAGCAGGTAACTCCTCCCTCTCTTGTTTCGTAGGATTCCATTGGTTGACTTTGAGACCATGAAATCTGGCCCAAGCCCCGTCCGTCGGCTCTCCACATCATCATCGGTCACAAAACCCTCTGAATACGTTATGACCACCGAGTGGATTTGGTACTGGAAGGATGAATATGGGAACTGGACGCAGTATGGACAATCCGTAAGCTGGCTCAGGGAATATTGTTCATATCGCATAAAATGGCCGACTGCGGACTTCGGGCCTGATTCAGCAAGGATCGCAGATGCGATTGCAATAGCGATTACGCACGCAGTCTCATGATAGTTTGCTAATCCACTGCAATCGCTACGCCATCGCAGCACAACATACCTAACACACATCCGTAATACTTAGCATGACTGCGAAACCATTGGTAACATGGAGTACCATCGCAGCCTCACGCACACTTGCACAAGCCCTGACCTTACTCAGAAATTGCTAACCTTCCTGTATGCAGTGAGGGGGTCATTCAGACCCGCTCGCGAGCGGCAGTATGCTCGCAAGCGGGTCGATGTTCCCCCACTGCGCATGTGGACGATGGAGGGAGCTCCGTCGTGTGCATGCGCTCGGGGACGGGGTCTCGCACCAAAGGGGGCGTGCTGTCGATGGTGACTGACAGCACGCCCCCTTTGGTGGGCGTGCCGGGGGCGTGGCGGCCAGACGGAGGCGTTCCCATGGGAACGCCTACCGTCTGAAGCCGGCTCCACTGACATCACTAGTGATGTCAGTGGGAGTGATTTTGGCTCTGATAGAGCCAAAATCACTCCAGGGCTTGTGGCAGGGAGACCATACCGGAGGGTCTCCGTCGCAAGTCCGATGGTCGCGATGGTCAAGACCATCGCGACCATCTTTTTGGCCGCTCGCATATGCTGTGGGTGGTCACCCACAGCTATGCGAGCGGCCAGGATGCCGCTCCATTTTCACGGAGGAGGGCCCTGATTCAGAGCGAGCGTTCTGCTCAGAGCGTTCAGCTCTGAATCAGGGCCTGAGACCTCAGGCTGCGTACGGCATCGCAGTGTATAATTTATGCACGCCCCTGCAACAGCGTTCAAATGCACTGACACGCCTGCATTTCGCCGACCACACCCCCTCACCACCCCCAAATGGTACTTCCTGTCAATCACTCTGCGATGGGTTAGCCACTGTGATCGCAGTGGAGTGTTCGCGCACACACACTGCGATGGATACGCATGTCCAGCCCGCAACATTCAGCCGACTGCATGCGTTTTCGCAGTTGCGATCCTTGCTGAATCAGGCCCTTAATTACAGGTAAGTGCGCCATTTCATGCTGCAAGCATTTTATGTGTACGGATTTGATGCAAATGCGTCCCACTCCACACGGAATCGGTATGAATTACCGCCGGACGGTTCAAATCCCGACACCGGCTGGACTTACATGGCTGAAAATCCCGATCGTCCCCAGGTAAGTATTTACTAACCTAACCTCCCCCCCCCCCAACCCTAACCCTCCTTAAGGGTGCCTAACCCTAACCTTCCCCCTAGTGCCTAACCCTATTCCCCCCTCTAAGGGTCTCATTCAGACCCGGTCGCAAGCGCTGAGCGCTCGCAACCAGGTCGATGTTAAGGCCCTGCGCACGTGCAGCGGCCGCACTGCGCGTGCACAAGCCCCGGAGCGAGAGAGAAACTCTCTCGCTCCGGAGCTCACTACAAAAGGGGCGGCTGTCGATGTTGATCAACAGCTCGCCCCATTTTGCGGGCGGGGGGGTGGCTACACAAATGGAGGCGTTCCTGACGGAACGCCTGCCATTTTGTGGGCGGCCGCACTGACATTAGCAGTGATGTCAGTGGAGAGCTTCCTGCTTGATCAGACCAGGAAGCTCCCTGGGGCTTGCGGTTGCCGAGACCCAACCTTAGGGTCTCGTCGCAAGCCCGGATGGTCACGATGGTCTTGACCATCGCGACTATCAACCTGGTTGGTCGCTAAAGCTGTGGGTGGTAACCCACAGCTTAGCTAGCGACCAGGAGGCTGTACTTAAAATTCCAAGCGCCCGCCCTCATTCAGAACGAGCATTCGCTTCTTGCGAGTGCCTCTGAATGAGGGCCTAAGTGCCTAAACCTAACCCCCCCTTCCCCGCCGTCTAAACCTAAGTCCCCCGGGGGGGTGCCTAACCCTAACCTCCCCACAGGGGCCTAAGCCTAACCCTCCATCCCCCTAGCCTAACCCTCCCGGGGTGGTGCCTAACCCCAAAGCCCTAAACCTAACCCTCCCCACTCCCCGCGGCTATCCGCGCTCGGCGCCCGGCATCCCTTCGATCGGGATGCCGGGCGCCGGTCTCCTGGCGTCGGTAAAATGACAGGCGTCTAGATTTAGACACCTGTCAATTAACCCTCGCCGGGATAAAGTCGGGAAGCCGGCTGTCGGGATTAGGTCCGCCGGCTTCCCGACTGCATACCCTCCACACACCTGTCATGAAAGCCCAGACTATCCAAGCACTAGGCCGCACTCCCTTGAATGGTGGCCCAGCCTCCAAAATGGCTGCCTCCATTGTATGTAGGTTCTGGACGTCTCTCTAGCTTTGGGGTGAGGGCGTAGGAGCAGCGAGCTACAATATACACGTCTCACATCTGTCTCTGTTTTCCTAGAACATAAAGAACGTGAGTTCAACCTTATCGTCTGCAGAGCTAGAAAGCATCTACCTCTCCGATCCCACCGCACGTATCCCATTCACCGCTGGGCAGCAGCAATACGAGATCAACTTCCGAGGTATGGGGACCGTCCTAGGGGCTGTATATATGTCACATCCGCTTGGTCAGGAATTGTAGCAAGTTAAATGGATCCGTTATGGAATTATTTCCCAGTGGGCAAGTTGGAGGCCTCCTGTATTTGTTGTTAAAAGTTCAATTAATTAGGTCCCTGGTACCTCATACAGGGGCTTATTCATAGGTGGGCACAGACATGGCTATTGGCGGTCACGCATCTGCCATATTACCCTAATGGCGCTACAGAGCCTTTCCCTGGTGCATATCCCTGCGTCCGAATCAGCAGAGACACAGACACCCATTGATAGCATCCGTAGGCGCTGAAATACCGGTTGGTGCGTCTCTAGACTGACTAATGGTCGCACCATTGATACTAGCGCCCGCCCTATGGCACATGCAGTTCCTCCATCTGACCACGGACGCCTACGTGTGCTGTTGAGCTTCTGAGTACGCAGCCGCTTTCGCCGACACACCTGCGAGACGCCCGTAACACGCCCATAAGACGGACCATCTCCATGCGCCTGTTTAGCCACTTCCCAGGAACGCCCAGCACTTTCCCAATTATTCTCTGATACTGTGCACCTCGATCGCAACAGCGCCTTTGTGCGTTCACACTGTGGAACGCCTGCACCGTAAGAGTTGTTAGGGATTGAATCAGGCCCAGAGTGTGGTGGGAGCTGCCTTAATACAGTTGTCTATAAAGTGGGGCCCCCAGTAGCGCAGGAGAATGTGGGGCCTCCACAGTTCAGGGAAGGAGATGCGAGGTTTGGCCCTTAATGACCTTCTCTCCTTTCAGTAATGAAGCAGAGGAACATCGCCTATCGGACAGAGAAGGAGGTCTGCCGGAGACCCAAATTCCTGAGCTTTGAAGATGTGAAGATGCTGAAAGGAAGGTAATGGGATTATAGATCTATCACTGGGGGTTACTGCACCGCCTGCGTGTTGAACATATGAAACATAGGAAGTGGGAACTACTGGTTCCAATAGTAGAGGGAAGACTTAGCAGACCGACCACTAGGAGCTGAAGGGATCATTCCGTAAGAAATGATGGGGAATGAATGAAGGGACTATGGCCCTGATTCAGAGCCGGACGCTCTGACAGAGCGCTCGCTCTGAATCAGGGCCGTCCCTCTGGTTTTTTTGAGCGGCCTCCTGGCCGCTCGCATAGCTGTGGGGGACCACCCACAGATATAGCCAGCGGCCAGGAAGATGGTCGCGATGGTCAAGACCATCGCACCCATCGGGCTTGCGACGAGACCCTTGTGGTAGGGTCTCGTGCCGCAAGCCCCAGAGAGATTTCGGCTCTAACAGAGCCGAAATCTCTCCCACTGACATCACGGGTGGGAGAACGCCTCCGTTTGGTCAGCCACTCCCCCGGCCCGCTCAATCAACATCGACAGCTCGCCCCCTTTGTTGCGAGACCCGGAGCGACAGAGTGCCCGTCGCTATCCGGGTCTCGCGCATGCGCACGACGGAGCCGGCTCCGTCGTGCGCATGCGCACTGGCCCACCAACGACCCGGTTGGGAGCGCACAGCGCTTGCGACCGGGTCTGAATCAGGTCCTATGATTAATCAGATACAGTGGCGGCTCCAGAGGTGAGGCTGCAGCGCAGTTTAAAATTAAAAAAAGGGCCACACCAACTGCCACTCCAAACGCTGCCAAATATCGCCGTCCGGGGGGGATTTAGGATTAGGCACCCCCCCCGCGGTCTTAGGTTTAGGCGGCGGGGAAGGGGGGGTTAGGTTTAGGCACTTAGAGGGGGGATTAGGGTTAGGCACTGGGGGGAAGATTAGGGTTAGGCACCCCAAAGGGATGGTTAGGGGAGGGAATTAGGTTAGTCCATACTTACCTTAAGGACGATCGGGATTTTCACCCATGTCGGGCAGCCGCTGTCGGGATTCCAAATGCCGGACGTAAATCATAGCGATTCCCTCCTAGCAGTGGGTCTCCAATCTCTTATCTTAGGTGCTACCACTCACTCTATTAAGTACATATACAAAAACCAAACAGGGGCAAGTAACGTGCATAATGTGAGGGGTCATTCAGGCTCAGAGGCTAATGCTGTCGCAGCTGCTTACATGTTAGCAGCTGCGATAGCTGTAATATGCTAATGATGCATCGGTCACACCCTCAGCCCCACCATCGGCGTTTGCACCTGCCATAGGTTACATTCAATCTCTCTATCTGAACATGGCCACCAGGGTCATTGCAACTGCGTCTATGGATCTAGTCGCTGACAGCCATAGCCGGCCCGCCCGTTACACCGACTACGCATGTGCATAGGGCACCAGCCAGCAGAGGGCGCTCAATCCCCAGCGCGGCCAAACTCATACCCTCGTCCCGCCGCCACACTCCTTCCCCGCCCCCCCCCGCGCCACACTCCTTCCCGTTGGTGCCACACTCCTTCCCGTCCACCCCGTCCCGCGCCATACTCCTTCCCGTCCACCCCGTCCCGCGCCACACTCCTTCCCACGGCCGCCGCAGGGAGTCTCCATTTCCCGGCCGCCCGCTGAGATTTTACCAGCGGGCGCCCGGCTCTCCACAGCGGCAGCCGGAGCTCACTCCTGAGCTCCGGCTAGGCTTCCCACAAGGGCACTATGACGTCTCTCCCATAGTAACGAGGAGCGGCGGACGGCAGCGGACGCAGGATCGGGGCTTAAGGTAAGTAAACTGGGGGTTTTTTTTGTGTGTGTGTTTTGCGCAGCTCTATTACTGGGGGCACTACTACAGGGGCTACTGGGGGCACTACTACAGGGGCTACTGGGGGCACTACTACAGGGGCTACTGGGGGCACTACTACAGGGGCTACTGGGGGCACTACTACAGGGGCTACTGGGGCCACTACTACAGGGGCTACTGGGGCCACTACTACAGGGGCTACTGGGGGCACTACTGCAGGGGCTACTGGGGGCACTACTGCAGGGGCTACTGGTGGCACTTCTACAGGGGCTACTGGGGGCACTTCTACAGGAGCTACTGGGGGCACTTCTACAGGGGCTACTGGGGCACTACTACAGGGGCTACTGGGGGCACTACTACAGGGGCTACTGGGGGCACTACTACAGGGGCTACTGGGGGCACTACTACAGGGGCTACTGGGGGCACTACTACAGGGGCTACTGGGGGCACTACTACAGGGGCTACTGGGGGCAAATACTACAGGGGCTACTGGGGGCACTATTACAGGGGCTACTGGGGGCACTACTACAGGTGCTACTGGGGGCACTACTACAGGGGCTACTGGGGGCACTACTACAGGGGCTACTGGGGGCACTATTACAGGGGCTACTGGGGGCACTACTACAGGGGCTACTGGGGGCACTACTACAGGGGCTACTGGGGGCACTACTACAGGGGCTACTGGGGGCACTGCTACTGGGGCACTATTACAGGGGCTACTGGGGGCACTACTACAGGGGCTACTGGGGGCACTACTACAGGGGCTACTGGGGGCACTACTACAGGGGCTACTGGGGGCACTACTATAGGGGCTACTGGGGGCACTACTACAGGGGCTACTGGGGGCACTACTACAGGGGCTACTGGGGGGCACTACTACAGGGGCTACTGGGGGCACTTCTACAGGGGCTACTGGGGGCACTACTGCAGGGGGCATTACTACTGGGGCCACTACTAATGGGGGCATTGCAGAAGGGATACCACTGCTGTGGGCATTATGTATAAGTGCCACTAGTGCTGTAGGCATTGTATAAGGGTCACTACTACTGTGGGCATTGTATTGGGGCACTACTACTGTGGGCATTGTGTATAAGTGTCACTACTACTGTGGGCATTGTGTATAAGGGGCACTACTACTGTGGGCATTGTATTGGGGCACTACTACTGTGGGCATTGTGTATAAGGGGCACTACTAATGTGGGCATTGTGTATAAGGGGCACTAATGTTGGCATTGTGTAACAGGGGCACTACTGTGTGTCAGAACATAAATAAGGGACACTACTATGTGGTGTAATGTGAATCAGGGGCACTATGTACGGTCTACTGTGAATAAGATTGTGCTACTGTGCGGTGTAGTGTGAATTGGGAATACTATTGTGTGACTATGCCCCTTTCTTTTGAGACCTTGCCTTTAGTACGCCTCCCAACCATCCCTATTTGGCGACAAAGTGTTTGAGATGGGGGTGTAAATGGTGAATAGGTGACATCTATTCACTGGAGAAAGGGACTGCGAGTGTGCCCAGCAGCTCCAGGAGCACTGGGCATGTACCCAGCATGATTGGCGCTCGTGATTATGGCTTTTCCCATGAGACCACACCCCTTTCCTTTGTCGGGTGCACGTACCATCAGAGTGTGCAAATTCAGCCAGGGGGCGCCAAAATGTATCTTCGCTTACCAAAAATATTAGGCTCGGGCGTCACTCCCGCGACATGCCGGCATCTGGCTAGCCACTCCCCTGTTGCCTCCCAGAAATGCCCACCGACATTGCATGGATTGGCATCCAATTGCAGGCTGTGTCTTTGTGTAGTAACCATCGGAACGCATGCGCAGACTGAAAACATTGGCCACTGGCCTCCGACACTTCGTCCGGTGAGCTGCTGTTTCTGGATACTCCGCTAGGTGGCACCAACTTCCCATTTCACATCATTTAACTTTTTATTTTCACAGTACAAAATCGAACGTGACCAAGACAGCCGTGTCTCCTCTGAGGACAGGGATCTACTCAAAGGAATGGGACACTGCCGCCTTGCCGGAAATAGGTCATCAGGTATAATTAGTAACTATTTTACACTTTATGTATCTCCTTCCTCTATATAACTCTGTGACTTCCTGCTGCCTCCATTCCCCTCCTCACATTATGTCACTGCCCCTGTCACATGCAGCCCTGTCCTCACTGACACATCACTCATCTCCTGATATACTCTGTGCTGCTGGGGGACCCTGCTCCTCCCACTATATAACTCTCAGCCTGTGGCTCCCTGCTGCCTCCATTCCCCTCCTCACATCATGTCACTGCCCCTGTCACATGCAGCCCTGTCCTCACTAACACATCACTCATCTCCTGATATACTCTGTGCTGCTGGGGACCCTGCTTCTCCAACTATATAACTCTCAGTCTGTGACTTCCTGCTGCCCCCATTCCTCTCCTCACATCATGTCACTGCCCCTGTCACATGCAGCCCTGTCCTCACTGACACATCCCTCATCTCCTGATATACTCTGTGCTGCTGTGGACCCTGCTCCTCCCACTATATAACTCTCAGTCTGTGGCTTCCTGCTGCCTCCATTCCCCTCCTCACATCATGTCACTGCCCCTGTCACATGCAGCCCTGTCCTCACTGATACATCACTCATCTCCTGATATACTCTGTGCTACTGTGGGACCCTGCTCCTCCCACTATATAAATATCAGTCTGTGGCTTCCTGCTGCCTCCATTCCCCTCCTCACATCATGTCACTGCCCCTGTCACATGCAGCCCTGTCCTCACTAACACATCACTCATCTCCTGATATACTCTGTGCTGCTGTGTGCATTCTGAGGACATTCCCATAAACATGAGATGAAAACTGAATTAAAAAATGTGCTTTGACCCTTTTCAACTCACCATAAAGAGTTAGTCTGTATTCACTCACATTGCCTCTTTTGTTTTAGTTTGTGTTCATATATAATATCCAATTAAATATTTTCATGTAATGTGTGAGCGGCCATTTTGTGAGCTGAGCATCGGTTGGGTGTGAACAATCGGTTTCCGTTTTCCTGGGACATTCGTCTTATATTTGCTAACAATGGACTCGTTACACACGTCCTGACTAATATGCATTGAGGCGCTGGATCTTAGTGAATTTACAAATATGGGTTCCATACATGCCTACCCTCCTGGTTTTCGCGGGAGGCTCCCAATGTTTCGGGTAACCACCCGCACCCCCAGAAGAGTAGGCATTTCTCCCACATTCTGCCCACTTCCTAGTGAAGTGGGCAGAATTAGGAGAATTTCCGCGGCGATCGTGGGTGTCCGTGCAGGGGGTGGGGTTTAATGACGCGATTCGCGTCATTTGGCTCTGCCCCCTATTTAAATTTAAGCCAATCGCGGGCATTTTACCATGAGGGGGCGACGCTTAATTACGCGATTCATCAGGCCCCGCCTCCATCACCACCCACCTGCCACTCCTCCCAGGGCTTCTCCAGACAGCAAAGTTAGGCAACTATGGTTCAGCCCACAAAATGGCAGCTCAGATAATTCTCTGTGTGTCTAGCACCAATCACAAGAAAATCATTTACATTTGCTATATACTGTAACGTGCTGGGAAGGGGGGATGAGAGAGCACAGGGGGAAGAGAGCGAGAGAATAGCTAGTAGAAAGAGACAGCGGGGATGGGAGAAGAGATAGAGCAAGAGAACAGGTTGGAGGAAGAGAGAGAGAGAGACAAAATGGTGGGTGAATGGAGAGAGAATGGGTGGGGGGACCACTGTAACGCTAGCTAGTGAGCCGGTGAATGATGGGTGTAAAGTACTAATACTATATAATGATACAGAAGACACAGACTGACACGTGTTATGGTACAATAATAGCGCCGATCGTCTATCTCGGACCAAATGAGGTAAATAACTGACAGTAGGAAAATATTTAATAAAATGGCATAATATTCCTATGTATGGACATACATCCTGGATATAGGACCAGGGTAAAAAACATATATACTTCAATAAGATCCAATGTTTTGGCCAGACAACACACACCTATACACTATCTACATGTGAGCATATCAAAAGCGATATAAATTCTCAGGGTAATAGCAGTCTATTCAGTATTGCATACAAGTTCACACCATAATAAATGTACAGATCTTGAATTTCATTCTGTGTGTTGTATATAAATTGTAAATAGAAGAAACAGACTAGAGATCACCACAGACTTCTCAGTGATAAGAGAAATGCACACAATGGGCGGAATTCAATTGTTTTCGCAGGCCGCATCTCCCGTCTAAAGTGACAGGAGATCGCGGGCCGCTATGCAATTGTTCACGATTTTCGTGCTGATCGCGCCCATAGAGGTCAGGTTTAGCCGCGTAAAGCAGCTAAACCCGACCAAAGTGCTGGGCGCGATCGCGAAAAGTGATGTTTGGACGCTCAAACAGGTCACTTTTCGCACATTTCATGTAGCGCTGGCAGCTGATCGCGTCCGACAGGAGCAAGAATAGAATAGCTCCGTCAGACGCGATAGGGGCTGAAAAGAAATGAATTCCGCCCAATGATGGAACAAGCAAGATGTAAATTATATTCCCTCTGTTGAGATGTATATAGGTGTAATGGTCCCGAACAACATGCTAATACCTGAGGCAAACGGGGTGCACCCCTAAATGTGAATTCCTTCCTGGGAATTGTAGTCCCGATGTATTGGAAATAAAAAGCACTTTGTTCTCCTCTGTACATAGATACCAGTCTGTACAGTGACCGATGAATAGTATCCCAATGAGAAATAACAAGGGAAATTAATACCCCAGGGCGTATATGGCTCGCTCACCTGGAGAATAATATCACCCGGTCATGGACTCCATAAGTCTGCCTTAATACAGGTACTCCTATGCTACCGTGTGTTAGTACCGGCTCTCCTTACCGGCATGCCAGGCAATGTCCACTGGAGACTTGGTCCTGCCGCTGCCTCCAATTCAGTACTCTCCGGCCGACAGACCACGTCACAGCTGTCCGTGTCAGGGCGCCGTGTCGGGTACGCCGGAGGCCAGTGTGTGTGTGCGGCTGGTGTCTGCAGCGTCTCTCCCTTCTCCTCAGGTCTCCGAACACTCCACTGTGAGGGAGGCAGAGCCAGGGTGAGCCGTGGGGAATGGGCAAGTCCCGGACCAGCTATCCTAGGCAGATTGCAACGGAGCGCACAGCAACTGTAACAATAGTAGCCAATAGTATGTCAAGCGCTTGACAATGTAACAGTCTAAGAGCAGAGGGTGTCTGCCGACACGGCGCCCTGACACGGACAGTTTTGACGTGGTCTGTCGGCCGTAGAGTACTGAATTGGAGGCAGCGGCAGGACCAAGGGTCTCATTCAGACCCGGTCGCAAGCGCCAATGCGCTCGCAACCGGGTCGATGGTCCCCACAGAGCATGCGCACGACGGAGCCGGCTCCGTCGTGCGCATGCGCGAGACCCGACTAGCGATGGTCACTCCGTCGCTAGGGGTCTCGTAGCAGACGGGGCGAGCTGTCGATGTTGAGTGACAGCTCGCCCCATTTGCTGGGCAGGCCGGGGGCCTGCCCGGCCACACGGAGGCGTTCCAGTCGAAACGCTTGCCGTTTGGGGGCGGCCCCACTGACATCATTGATGATGTCAGTGGGGAACTTCCTGCCTTAGGGTCTGGTCGTAAGCCCCGATGGTCGCGATGGTGATGACCATCGCGACCATCACCCTGGTCAGTCTCTAGAGCTGTGGGTGGTAACCCACAGCCTAGCGATCGACCAGAAGGCGGCACTTTAAAAAGTAAGTGTCCGCCCTCATTCAGAGCGATCGCTTGCAGCAAGCGATCGACTCTGATTGAGGTCCCAAGTCTCCAGTGGACATTGCCTGGCATTCCGGTAAGGAGAGCCGGTACTAACATACGGCAGCCTAGGAGTACCTATATTAAGGCAGACTTATGGAGTCCATGACCGGGTGATAATATTCTCCCGGTGAGCGAGCCATATACGCCCTGGGGTATTAATTTCCCTTGTTAATTCTCATTGGGATACTATTCATCGGTCACTGTACAGACTGGTATCTATGTACAGAGGAGAACAAAGTGCTTTTATCTCCAATACATCGGGACTACAATTCCCAGGAAGGAATTCACATTTAGGGGTGCACCCCGTTTGCCTTAACAGGCCTATATGTAAAACATACCTGATGGCTTCTTCCCTGAGGTATTAGCATGTTGTTCGGGACCATTACACCTATATACATCTCAACAGAGGGAATATAATTTACATCTTGCTTGTTCCATCATTGTGTGCATTTTTCTTATCACTGAGAAGTCTGTGGTGATCTCTAGTCTGTTTCTTCTATTTACACTTTATATACAACACACAGAATGAAATTCAAGATCTGTGCATTTATTATGGTGTGAACTTGTATGCAATATTGAATAGACTGCTATTGCCCTCAGAATTTATATCGCTTTTGATATGCTCACATGTAGATAGTGTATAGGTGTGTGATGTCTGGCCAAAACATTGGATCTTATTGAATTATATATGTTTTTTACCCTGGTCCTATATCCAGGATGTATGTCCATACATAGGAATATTATGCCATTTTATTAAATATTTTCTTACTGTCAGTTATTTACCTCATTTGGTCCGAGATAAACGATCGGCGCTATTATTGTACCATAACATTTCCTCTGCCTCAAGGGTGCCATTGGACCCCTAGAATAGCAGCCTGATTGATTTCGGTCGTATGCTTGGAGGGCGCCCTTTTTCTATTTATTTACAGGCTGACACGTGTCCTTTTATTCCCACATAGAAAGTTGCCGTCAGTGAGAACACCAGCGAGTTCACAGACATCGTCAAAATGTTCAACAAGACGCTGTCAGGGCAGATGGTGAAAAGAATTAGGCGCATACAGAATCCATCTCTCTGGCAGATCTACCAGTGGTGAGCCGGCTCTTTACTCTGTATGTCGACAGAGGAACCTAACGCAATTCAGGGAGATTAATATATATCCCCACCCGTGTGGAGGCGGAGCAGTGCGCCATTACATCTGCTTACATAAACCGTGCTCAGTCATGTGACTCACGTGACCGAAAACTATATTAGCACGGATTAACACTAGGAACCCTAGAGATGAGTAAACACTAAAAGACCCTAAAATCAGGATAGTCACTGGAGATAATCCGGAGGCAGACTTAGGGGCCTATTCATCAACACTAAAATAACGTTTTTAAGGACATTTTCCTTAAATAACGTTATTTTGGTATTCATGTAGCCACTTAGCACAGGAGATATCACAGATATCTCCATGCTAAGTTCCCCTGCGTTAATTTCCACACACCCCATACATTAGTACATTAGTACATTAGTATGGGGATGTGGAAATTGTGGTATTCATCAAATTCCGAAAATTATCAATTTTCGGAATTTGATGCAGTTACTATTCGCCACTGTGAGGTGGCAAATAGCAGGTGAAACTTACCTGTATCCGCGTGTGCAGGTCCCCCGATGAGTCCCTCCGGCGCTCTGCTCCGTCCTCTGGCTCCAAAGGCTGGTCGGACGTGTGCTCCCCAGCAGAGCACAAGAAAGTTTAGACAAAAAAAAAAAAGTTGTTTTTTTTGACTAATCTGTCATGTGGTCTGCTGGGAAACCACATGACCGACCAGCAGGACGGAGCCGGAGGCTGCTGCGCGGACAGGTAAGCCGGGGGGGGGGGGGGGAAGGTGAGCGGAGGGGGGTCGGGGGGGGGTACACAAACTTGACGCATCTGTAGGCAGTGCTGCGCATGCGCTGGTTTTACAGATGTAACAGCGCATGCGCAGCACTGTTTCCAGACGCGATAAGGTAGTGTAGGCAGGAAAAGTATCTATTTCCCGAAAAGCTGTCATCGCAAAAATGACAGGTACCGGAATAGATACTTATGGAGAGGTGGAATGATGAATTCCACCTATAATTAGCTAGAACTCCATGAGAGTTATAAAGCTAATTATCTCCAGAGAATTTTTAGGTTTAATGAATAGGCCCCTTACACTGATAAATTTAGGCTTTGTAGACACAGGAATACACTGAGAATTGGTAGGGATGCTAATCGCAGAGTTACACTGAGAAATGTAGACACAGGAATACACTGAGAATTGGTAGGGATCCTAATCGCAGAGTTACACTGAGAAATGTAGACACAGGAATACACTGAGAATTGGTAGGGATCCTAATCGCAGAGTTGCACTGAGAAATGTAGACACAGGAATACACTGAGAATTGGTAGGGATCCTAATCGCAGAGTTACACTGAGAAATGTAGACACAGGAATACACTGAGAATTGGTAGGGATCCTAATCGCAGAGTTACACTGAGAAATGTAGACACAGGAATACACTGAGAATTGGTAGGGATCCTAATCGCAGAGTTGCACTGAGAAATGTAGACACAGGAATACACTGAGAATTGGTAGGGATCCTAATCGCAGAGTTACACTGAGAAATGTAGACACAGGAATACACTGAGAATTGGGAGGGATCCTAATCGCAGAATTGCACTGAGAAATGTAGACACAGGAATACACTGAAAATTGGTAGGGATCCTAATCGCAGAGTTGCACTGAGAAATGTAGACACAGGAATACACTGAGAATTGGTAGGGATCCTAATCGCAGAGTTGCACTGAGAAATGTAGACACAGGAATACACTGAGAATTGGTAGGGATGCTAATCGCAGAGTTACACTGAGAAATGTAGACACAGGAATACACTGAGAATTGGTAGGGATCCTAATCGCAGAGTTACACCTGAGAAATGTAAACACAGGAATACACTGAGAATGAGTAGGGATCCTAATCGCAGAGTTACACTGAGAAATGTAGACACAGGAATACACTGAGAATTGGTAGGGATCCTAATCGCAGAGTTGCACTGAGAAATGTAGACACAGGAATACACTGAGAATTGGGAGGGATCCTAGTCGCAGAGTTACACTGAGAAATGTAGACACAGGAATACACTGAGAATTGGGAGGGATCCTAATCGCAGAATTGCACTGAGAAATGTAGACACAGGAATACACTGAGAATTGGTAGGGATCCTAATCGCAGAGTTGCACTGAGAAATGTAGACACAGGAATACACTGAGAATTGGTAGGGATCCTAATCGCAGAGTTGCACTGAGAAATGTAGACACAGGAATACACTGAGAATTGGTAGGGATGCTAATCGCAGAGTTACACTGAGAAATGTAGACACAGGAATACACTGAGAATTGGTAGGGATCCTAATCGCAGAGTTACACCTGAGAAATGTAAACACAGGAATACACTGAGAATGAGTAGGGATCCTAATCGCAGAGTTACACTGAGAAATGTAGACACAGGAATACACTGAGAATTGGTAGGGATCCTAATCGCAGAGTTGCACTGAGAAATGTAGACACAGGAATACACTGAGAATTGGGAGGGATCCTAATCGCAGAGTTACACTGAGAAATGTAGACACAGGAATACACTGAGAATTGGGAGGGATCCTAATCGCAGAATTGCACTGAGAAATGTAGACACAGGAATACACTGAGAATTGGTAGGGATCCTAATCGCAGAGTTGCACTGAGAAATGTAGACACAGGAATACACTGAGAATTGGTAGGGATCCTAATCGCAGAGTTACACTGAGAAATGTAGACACAGGAATACACTGAGAATTGGTAGGGATCCTAATCGCAGAGTTACACTGAGAAATGTAGACACAGGAATACACTAAGAATTGGGAGGGATCCTAATCGCAGAATTGCACTGAGAAATGTAGATACAGGAATACACTGAGAATTGGTAGGGATCCTAATCGCAGAGTTGCACTGGGAAATGTAGACACAGGAATACACTGAGATATGGTAGTGATCCTAATCACAGAGTTACACTGAAAAATGTAGACACAGGAATCCACTAAGGGGTAAATTTACTAAGATTCGATTTTGTCCAGGTATGTCCCGTTTTTTAACTCTGATAGGATCGATCAAAAATGGACGTTTTTTTCACTTAAAAAATCAGGAATTTACCAAGCTCACGGTTTTGACAGGATCGTTTTGATTGATGGTATATTTGGTCGATCCTGTCCGATTTGAAGTCCCTATTTAAACGGCCGATTTTGTCTCCCAAACAAGCAGGCTGCACATATCTGTGAAATATGTGTAGACTGTTTTGTTCTTTTTTTTTTTTTTTTTTTAGGGTTACATTTTTTTTTTAAATGATGTGAGGTCCCCCCCCTGAAAGGCTAACCAGCCCCGGACTTGCCAGCCTGTCCTGGTACCTAAAATTACGGGGAACAAAACGTGCAGGGTTCCACCGTAAATTAGGTAGCAGCACCAGGCTGCAGGGCCAGTCCTGGTTTTAATTATAGGGGGAAAAAAATAGCGTAGAGGTCTCCCTATTATTAAAACCAGCACCGGTCACTTCTTAGCGGGGGCTGATGCCACAGCCAAGGGAGCCCTTTCACCGGGCCCCCCAGCCACAGCATCAGTCCTGACCACTAGTCAGCCCATGCCAGGGATCCCTGGGGAGTTGGGTACCCCCCAATAAAGCAGTCACCCTCTCCAGGGCACCCCTGGCCAAGGCTGATAGCCTGGGGCTATCACCGCCATCCCTGGGCGGTGAGTGACGGGTTGATAGTGTAGGTATAATGTCAAATAAGAGAAGTATCAACATTGTCTTTACAGTAGAACTGCAGGTCCCAGCAAGCCTCTCCCGCATCCTGGTACTTAGAGATCCACAAGTATAAGCATGCGGGACATTAAGGGCCCGCTGGTACCTGTAGTTCACCTGTAAAGAAATGTCTAAAAACATACAAAACACACACACCGTGAAAGTACAGTTTTATTACATACATACACACACACACTCACCTACATTACCAGGAGTGGTCCCCTTGTCCAAAGTAGGCATCCAAGGTCTTCTTAAAACAAAAAAACGAAAATCCCGATCCGCGCAACAGATACCAACCAGGATGGTTGATATCTCCCGAATGAAACACTGAGATGCGGCTTCTGCCTCTATAGAGCCGTATCTGAGCGTTCATTGGCTGAGAGAGCCCCTGCCTCTCTCAGCCAATGAACGACTCCTCCATTGAAGTCAAAGGAGAGCCGCAGGTTACTAAAGTTCATTCTGCGGTTCCCACCATTGACTTCAATGGAGGAGCCATTCATTGGCTGAGAGAGGCGGGGGCTCACCTCTCTCAGCTCACAGCTCATTAGGTGGTGCATTTAAAACTTCTATTGAGTCCCCGATTTGAGTGTTAAACGGGCAACTTTAGCAAAACGAATAATGGTAAATTCACGATTTGTATTAAAATAAAGTGAAAAATACTACCGATTTGAGCCGATGGTGATATAATTTCTATTGTTGAAAACGGACGAATTTGCGGCATTAAACCACCCGATTTAAACCAGAAAAAATGAAAAGAAATCACCCGACTTTAATGATAGTAAATTCCGGTTTGCAAAAAAGTGATATTATCACCCGAAAATGCAAATCGGGACCAACGCGAATCTTAGTAAATTTACCCCTGCAAATTGGTAGGGATCCTAATTGCAGAGTTTGCACTGAGAAATGTAGACACAGGAATACACTGAAAATTGGTAGTAATCCTTATCGCAGAGTTACACTGAGAAGTGTAAACACAGGAATATACTAAGAATTGGTAGGGATTCTAATTGCAGAGTTGCACTGAGAAATGTAGACACAGGAATACACTGAGAATTGGTAGGGATCCTAATCGCAGAGTTACACTGAGAAATGTAGACACAGGAATACACTGAGAATGAGTAGGGATCCTAATCACAGAGTTGCACTGAGAAATGTAGACACAGGAATACACTGAGAATTGGTAGGGATCCTAATCGCAGAGTTACATTGAGAAATGTAGACACAGGAATACACTGAGAATTGGTAGAAATCCTTATCACAGAGTTACACTGAGAAATGTAGATACAGGAATACACTGAGAATTGGTAGGGATCCTAATCGCAGAGTTACACTGAGAAATGTAAACACAGGAATATACTAAGAATTGGTAGGGATCCTAATCGCAGAGTTACACTGAGAAATGTAGACATAGGAATACACTGAGAATTGGTAGGGATCCTAATCGCAGAGTTACATTGAGAAATGTAGACACAGGAATACACTGAGAATTGGTAGAAATCCTTATCGCAGAGTTACACTGAGAAATGTAGATACAGGAATACACTGAGAATTGGTAGGGATCCTAATCGCAGAGTTGCACTGAGAATTGTAGACATAGGAATACACGGAGAATTGGTAGGGATCCTAATTGCAGAGATGCACTGAGAAATGTAGACACAGGTATACACTGAGAATGAGTAGGGATCCTGTCGCAAGGTTGTACTGAGAAATGTAGACACAGGTATACACTGAGAATGAGTAGGGATCCTGTCGCAAGGTTGTACTGAGAAATGTAAGGAGAAGTAAACACAGGGATGCAGCTTGACAGCTAAATTAGTAATTAGAAGAATGAAAGCTGACACCAGTACCACAGGGAGGCAGGCTGAGAGCTACAGTAAGCAGCACACTAAAAGACAACACAGGAACTGTTACATGAAACACTTGAGTTCTGTGAGAGAGCTAATGTAACAAGCTGAGAAATAGCATGGGAGCTAATACAAGTAACACTGGAGGTCAGCATGAGGGCTGAAACAACACACTGGAAATACTTCATGGAAAACACTGGAGAGCGTAACAATCACTGGAGAAGCGAAGTTGAACAGCAGTTTCCTGTTCCTGGAGTCAGACTTAAATACCCTTAGGTAGCTTGTCATTGGATCAGAGGATCAGCTGAGTGACCACAGGACTACCATTGGGAGAGACTAGTCAGGTGATATAGACCAACAAGGACGCCGGCGCAGAGGTGAGTAGCGGCCGAAGCCAGGCCACATCCTTACAACGTTATTTATGGAGTGCTCTCGATTTGCAGTGTAAAAAGTGTCCATGTGCCTAGAGGGTAAGATCTGCGCACAACTACTGTAGGTGCACAACTACTACCAGCTCACAGAACGCTGTGTGAATGAGGCCCAGAGTGGGACAATTACTGAGACAATTACAGACGTGGTTACACCATGACCTATAGATCAGCTTTTATAATGTCCCCAAATGTCTCTGCTTTCAGGCAAAATGAACAGATGAAGAAATTGAATCAGGGTAAGGCGGTGGCGGAGCGCCAGCTGTTTCATGGCACAGATAGGGCCCAGCGTGATAACATCTGCAATCAAAACTTTGACTGGCGAATCTGTTGTACCCACGGTACTGGCTATGGCCAAGGTACGTCCAATATTACATTGAATCTGGCCCCAGCACAGCTTGATCTGAACGCAGCCATGACCTGCAGATTCCAGCTTAATTGTCCAACGTTCTTCCCGCAGGAAGTTACTTTGCCAGAGATGCATCTTACTCCCACAATTACTCAGTTCCCACCTCTGGCGGCAGAAGGACCATGTTCATTGCTCGGGTGCTTGTGGGGGACTACATGACTGGAGACCCCAATGTGAAACGCCCTCCGCTGAAACCCAACCGTATCCAAAGCTATGACTCCTGCGTGGACAATATCTACAACCCGTCCATCTTTGTGGTGTTTGACAAGCTTCAGATCTATCCCGAGTACGTCTTGGAATATGAGGAGGAGCAGAAGAAGTCCTGTGTTATCATCTGAGAGCAACTCAACGATATTTACTCAGATAGACACATCGAATGACAAAACAACAAATAAACATCTAAACCTTTAATAGTCTTTAAAAAATACTAGATAGAGCTCATAGTGTAGTAATAAACAATACAAGCTTGTGTATTATAAATGATGTATATAATACAGGAAAGGCTTATCTGAGTATTGGCTATATGTACCAAACTGTGGATATAGATGTCTAAATTTGCCCTATACAAGTGTCCACTCTAATCATCGTACTAGCATCGGAGTGCAGAGGTCCAGACCAGGAGGTGACGTCACCAGTCAGGAGGAACATCCCGGCAGAAGTGTTGTAGATAGAAGAAGCTGTACATGAGGCCATACTATGCTCTCTACATTTTAGATCGATCTGCTGCTGCCTATGGATTGCTACAAAGAGCAGCTGCTATCAATTGTATCTTTTTTTTTTTACCATACAATGTATCCTACACATATTGATTGGTTGTATAAGCACTAGTTTAGGATTACAAACAAAAAGTGTGGTGGTCGCTCATATCAGCTTAGTGATTTAGCACAGGTGCTTGTAAAGGGTGGGGTTTACACTGAACACAGAAAAAAGGGATTTTCCTCCAGCACACTGTAGCAAAATCAACAAAAAATACTTAAATCCTACATGATAATAAAGATTCAGAGGTATTAGTTACATACATTTGCAAATATATGAATAAGCGCCGGGCCATTGTCAAGGCTCCTCTATACCGGCGTCCCTAACATTAAGGGGTTCACGTCCGAGAAGCAAGGTACCCAAAAAAATTCCAGCCAAGGACGATCCCCAGGGCATCACACGAAAAGGGGAAAAAAGGTGATAGTGCAGTGTAAAGGATAGATGTGTAAAGATAAATCAATAAGTGTTAATGAAATGAGAAAGAATTAAAATGACATAAATAATAAACAAACAATTAGAAAAGTGATAAAAAATATCTATGTGAATTAAGTGGTGATACCCTGAAAAAGGTCCAGCCAGAAAAATGGAAGAAAGGTGATAGTGAAGTGTAAAGTATAGATGTGTCAAGATAATCAATAAGTGTTAATATAATAAGAAAGAATTAAAATTATATAAATAAACAAACAAATGGAAAGGTGATGGAAAAAATATCTATGTGAATTAAGTGGTGATGCCCTGAAAAAGGTCCAGCCAGAGCAACTCCGGGGGCCCCACGCCCAAACGCTCACCCTTAGGTAGCAACAATTATTTTGGGGTGAGCGTTTGGGAGTGGGGTGCCCATCTCCAATACATGGGCAGCTGCTAAAACTCTATAGATCCATCTGCCCAGCGGACACCACATGGACTCTGAATGAGGCCCCAAGTTTCTAGAATAACTTAAATCTGGAAATAACATTTCTAAGTGGTAACAACGTTTACATCACAAAACACTGTGAATATCAGCAATTATTATTCTTCTAAATACATAATTTAAAAAAATTTAATTTAGATTTTTTTAAGAAAAGATGTGAATTGGCTGCAATGTGATTATCTGATTATGTTTTAGTAGCGTTACAGGTAAATCCCGATATAACACCAGTACCTGGTAGTCACTGGGAAAGTTTATTTTGCTCGGCTACTCGATGCTGCTCTTCATTACTCTCCTTTGCATCTTGCAGATGGGACACCATGGCGCTATCACATAAGCGCATTACAGAAACGGACTTATGACCAGAGTCGGTTATAGAGACTTTTGTTTGTTAATTGTAGTAAATGAATCCCGTCTTACTATACGATGATATCAGCACTTTCCCCCTATATACCTGACATGTACAGATGTGATTCGCTCCAATAAAGGAATTTCCAATGAAGTAACATTACTGTATGCAGACAAACGCTGTATTATATAATTATGTCTCCCATGGGCTCACGTCTACCTCAGACCTGCACACAATGTACAGATAATAGCAGCGCTTGGGACAGGCATCAACCAAGGATGTGAGCAAATAATATATATATCATTTATAATGATACATTCACATAAACACAATATAAAGTAACAATGCGTAACAGTCTAATACGTATGCTGGAACCAGACTCAAATAATAACAAAAAATTGCTAATTAACATATATATAAATATATCCTATTTATCAAGAGTTTTATCATACGCAATGAGTTTTAATACTCGCTGTGTATGATAAATGGTGCTACAGCCAATCAGCTCCCAACTGTCATTGTTCAAACAGATGACAGTTGGTGATTGGCTGGAGCACTGTTATCATACGCAACAAGTTTAACAAGGTGGTAAGTAATGTATGTTGCATCTGATGCCATTTCCGGGGGAGGGTTCCTATGTAATTAGCTAGATATGCAATGTTTAGCCCATAGGCTACAGCGGGCGATGGCGGTAGCCAATCTTTGGAATGAATCGCATTCCGGAAGTTGGTAAATACGTTAGCACTTGCGGGCCTGATTCAGAGCCGCTCGTTCGCCCCGAGCGATGTTCGCACATCTGTGCATGAGTATGGATCGTAATGTGCATGCGCCAACCAGTCATTGCGGTCGGAAATCGTGCGCTCGTAAAACAGCAAGGGGCTGCTAATTTGAGTGACAGAATGAGGCGTTTGTGGGTGGTAACAGGGGAAGGTGCTTGAAAACGGGGGAGTGGAGATCCGAACGCAGGCGTGCCAAACGGGCGTTTAATGGGTGTGCATAATTAACAAAGCAGCGTCATCGGCCACATCACTTGGTTGTCTTTTAGCCTGAACTGCTCGCAGTGATTGCGGGAATTAAAACCTACCACAAGCACTGCGAGCAGTTCAGACGCCTTTCGATGTACGCGATTAATCTAATAAATAGCGGAGATGACGTATGATGCGAACGGCCAGGGGGCGTCTTTACAAAATAGCGAGCGCATGTTTCGGACGCTCGCTCAGACATAGAGGCGTCCACAGACCGCAAAGAGCGAGCGCTCAATTTAAATATCCAGCCCCTTTTTCTGAACGAGCGTCCGCAAATAGCGTCCGGCTCTGAATCAGGCCCTGTATCCTCCATAGAAACCTATGCGGGTTGCGGCTGCTGGCAGGAATGGAGGGATCACAGCAGGTGTCGGAGAGATCTGCTCCCTCCATCATACATTCGGGGGATATTAAATATTTGTTTTCAGGGAATAAGCCACAAATATTTATAGATAAATGGGCTCCATGATAATACTGGCTGGGATATAACACATGCTGGTGATAATGTTTCCTGCTCTGCATGTATAACTAATGAGGCGGGAGTAGGATAAGTGCTGTGTTATGTGCAGTATTAGTACATGTACCCCATATTTCCTTATACAATGTAAAGTTTGAGGTGACGCCCCCACAGACCCGGCAGCATCATCACACAGGAGAGCGCTAAGTCCGGGTGATACATAAATAATACATATAGTTTTCTGGGGGACGGGGGGGTTATATATGTTTTTTTGTAGCATGTCAATAAAACAAATATACATAAAACAAGCAATAAAGAAAGCAAATAACAGATGACGTAGATACATCGTGTAATGAAGGACGTCAGATCACATAACACAAACAGGCTGGAGCAGTAAACGTTATAAATAATCGCCAAGATATGGGGATAAGGAAACCATTATACAAAACAATCCTGTGAGGCTGGGAAGTGTAACATATGTAATTTGTCCATTAGCTACAGGTGTCCCTGCTGCTCCTAATGTAGATATTCATATTAGATTGTGAGGTCTTTGGTTAGAGCAGTTTTCTATAAACCAGTTATAACCGGATCCTTACTGATGGCAGCCATGAGGGATGTAATGTGGGTGTGGCTGGGTGATGTCATTATGACATAGGTTCTGTGTTTGTGATGCTGAGCGGCCCATTATTAGCCCTATATATTGGGGGGCAGCCAGGAGCAGCCTCATATTGGTAGCAATTTGCTTTCCAGAGCTTTCGTGAGATACTGAATGTGACTGACCCTTGGCTACGACTGACTTTCTTCGGATTACGACTTGGCCACGACGACTCAGTAATTATGCTCCAACAACTTTACATTCTTTTTGCACCAGTTATCAAAAACTGTGTGCCGGAAATTATCCGTAATATGGTCTTTGAAAACCTGATGATCCTATTGGATAAAAATGCAAGGACTGCTTACTGACAGCACAGCAGCTGCAATGGTAGACAAAATCTGAATAGGATTGAGGATAGTAAAAAGAAAGTATGGTGGTCGCTCACATCAGCTTAATGACATTGCTCAGGTGCTTGTAAAGGGCGGGGCTTACACTGAACCACAGAAAAAAGAAGATTCCCTCCAGCACACTGCAGCAATATTAGCAAAAATACTTGAATCCTACATGATTATAGAAATTCAGAGGTATTGGTTGCATACATTTGCAAATTTATGATTAAGCGCCTGGCCAGCGTCAAGGCTCCTATATACCGGCGTCCCTAACATTAATGGGTTCACGTCCGAGGCGCAAGGCACCCCAAAAGAGTCCAGCCAAGGACCACTCCCAGGGCATCACACGAAAAATGGAAGAAAGGTGATAGTGAAGTGTAAAGTATAGATGTGTGAAAGATAAATCAATAAGTGTTAATATAATAAGAAATAATTAAAATTATATAAATAATAAACAAACAAATGGAAAGGTGATGAAAAAGTATTTATGTGAATTAAGTGGTGATGCCCTGAAAAAGGTCCAGCCAGAGCAACTCCAGGGGCCCCACGCCCAAACGCTCACCCCAAAATAATTGTTGCTACAAAATAGTAGCACCCACTCTGGGTCATATAATTACAATTAATGT
This sequence comes from Taudactylus pleione, assembly GCA_031769625.1. Lineage (NCBI taxonomy): Eukaryota > Metazoa > Chordata > Amphibia > Anura > Myobatrachidae > Taudactylus > Taudactylus pleione. The sequence goes on from JAUIMM010002198.1 coordinate 143,516, forward strand.
ACTGCATGATAACAGCACATGTATAAGCCTTTTTCAGGACATCACCACTTAATTCACTGAATGCTCTGGACGCTTTCTCTGCTAGCCCAGCCCCCCCTCCCCCGTGTCCTCCACCAGCAATCCCAGTCCACGGGACTGCAGCAGCGCACCTCCCGCCTTCCCCTTCCACCAGCCTCATGCCTCCTCCATTCCACCCCTTCTCAGTCTTGCCCCCCGCTCCGCTTGCCTCACCCCGTCCCTCCGCCACCCCTCTCTCCCTGACTCGTCCTCCTCTTTCTTACCTGTCCAGCGCTACACTTTCCGGCGACCCAGCGCTTTTAGTCACCTCGGCAGGCCCACGCTTCCCGCCATCTTCCTCCATCTTGCCATACTCTGCCGTGCTGGTCCCAGGTGGTTACGCCGGCCTTGCTCATGCGGCGGGCCCGGCGGCCATCTTGCCTCATGCAACCATTTTGGGATCAGCTTCCCCTTATTTTTCCGGCATGGGCAGCCAGGCTCCCAGCGGATTGTCCCCGCGTTTGGCCCCTGCTAGTTGGCATCCTGCACAGAGTGTAGGGGTACGTATACAGCGCGCCAGTAGCCCTTTCCATGGCTGGCCCTTCCTGGGACCAGGCATCATGGAGCTCAGGCATGGCACCTCCGGTATTCTCTTCCTCCTCTGTTGTTCCTTCCACCCCCTTTTATGCTTCTCATGTTTCGGCCTCACCCTTTTCCTATACTTCCTCTTTTCAGCAACCCCAACTGCATTACCCATACCCGCCACCATGGCGATTTTACCCCCACCCCCTGCCCCTGCTGCACCTACTCAGCAGCCTCCGCTGCCCTCCCACATGGCTTACACTCCTCCCTCGGCCCCTGTGGCGTCTGGTTCCGGACCGGCATTGCCGGCTCGGTCGGTACCCCCTCCCACGCCACTTGATCCACCGGCACCTCCTCCCCCCGCTCCTGTTGCAGTTCACACTTTGTTGGTACCTCACCCGTCCCCTCTAGTTTCAAGCTCCGAAGTCGTGGGAGGTCGCAGTGGAGAATTGTCATTGGTTCATACGATTCCTGGTCCAGTGCAAGTTGAGACGACCCCGGTAGTCGAACCAGTGGGTACTCCGCGGGAAAAAGTTGACGAGGCGGTTCCAGGACCCTCTGGTTCTGGTGAGTATGAATTGGAAATGTCTTCTTCTGACTCTTCTCACTCTTCCGGTTCCCCCGCGCACCCGCGTAAGATTGCCAGAATGGTTGCGCGTCGGTTGGCTAGAAAGTCAGGTAGCGCTGCTAGGAAGGACGCGGAGATGGGGCTTAAGGAGCAGGAGGCCGGTGCTGACACGGTTCATTGTGCAAATACTGCGGTACTTCGCGGTTTGTGCAGAAGTGTGAGAGGCAGGATACTTAGGGGAAAATGTGTTGAATTTTTCTCCCTCACCGACAAGATGAAAAAAAGTTTTACTCAGGCTAAAAAGACAGGGGCATATGGGAAGAAGCTTTTTGCAATTTTAACAACTGGTTGAAGAGCATGCTCATATTCGCGGCATGCTATTTGGAGACTCGGGTGGAAGAACGTGTGAATTTGGCATGGCGTGAATATGATTCACAGTTTAGGAGGAAGCACGACGGCAATCTGGTCATACCATTTAGGGTCAAAGACGTGAAGGTTTGGTTAGAGGTGTCTCAACAACATCGACCCCCCTTGGATTCGGTGCAGCCCGTAAGAGCTATGCGGCCAGTAAGTCGGGGGCGACAGGAGTGGCAAGAGGTAAATGTTTCGCTTTCAATGACTCCCGGTGTACGCGGGAGTCGGGCTGTCGTTTTCGCCACTCCTGTCGTCTCTGCAGAGGTGAGCATCCGGCCAAGGATTGTCAACGTGGGGCGGGAGGTGCTTCACAAGACCGTGGTGAAGGCCCCAAGAGAGCTGGTTAAGGCTAGTTCGCCGGTATGTTTGGCTTCTCTTACCAGATGGTTGCAGTTATACCCCCAAAGGGAAGATTCCTTTTCTTGTTGGATGGTTTTTCGTTATAGTTGGGCCTTTGCTAGTTACGGGCGTCCTGGAACTTGCGCTCCACCAGGGAATTTTCTGAGGCGTTAAGGGATAATGTGGGAGTGGAGGTGCCGCTGGGGCGTATGGAGGGTCCTTTTTCTTATCCTCCCTTGCAGGAACTCTGTATATCTCCTGTGGGTGTGGTTCCCAAGAAGGTGCCAGGAAAATTTTGTTTGATACAACATTTGTCATATCCACCTGGCGGTTCTATTAATGATGCCATACCTGAGAGTTTCTGCAAAGTAGTATATCAATTGTTCGAGACTTTGGGTTTGGTGCGCAGTTTTGGTCATGGAGCTTTGATGGCGAAACTGGTTATAGAGTCGGCCTTCCATTTATCACCAATGCACACGGAGGCTATACAGTTCATGGGTTTTCGGTTAGATTCAGGTTATTTTGTGGATAAATGTTTGCCTATGGGTTGCGCGGTTTCCTGTGCCTATTTTGAAAGACTCAGTTCCTTTTTACAATGGTGTCTTCATGCCGGACCTGGGCAAGTGGGCATGGCACATTATTTGGATGATTTTCTCTTTATAGGTCCGGGAGGGAGTACCGTCTTCTATTCCGACCTCCTCTTTTCTGCGCAGGCCCAGTTTCGGGTTTTAGGAGTTCCCATTGCTCATGAGAAGACGGAGGGTCCTGTTTCTTGCTTATCTTATTTGGGAATAGACAGAGATAGATACGGTTGCGGGTAGTTCTAGGCTTCCGCATGACAAGGTGGATAAGTTGCTGGAACAAATTGCAGGTTGCTTGGCGGTGGTTCGGTTTGATTACGTAGGGTTCAGTCGCTTCTAGGTTCCTTTAACTTTGCTTGCTGGATAATTCCCATGGGTAGAGTTTTCTGCAGGAAATTGGAGAGGGCCACAGCCGTGTCGATCCGGCTGCATCATTACGTTCGTTTGTCGGTGGAGATTAAAGAAGATCTTCATATTTGGGCCAGGTTTTTGGTCCACTTTAATGGCAAGCATATATGGCCCTCGCCTCCAGTAGCGAACGGGCTGTTGCAGCGTTTTACTGATGCAGCTGGTTCGTCCGGTTCAGGGGCCATTTTCAATTGGGAGTGGTGTGCTGCTCCGTGGCCTCTAGATTGGCGCGAGGAGGGCTTGACGAGTAATTTGTTGCTGTTGGAGCTGTTCCCGATTGTCGTAGCAGTAGAACTCTGGTCAGTGAGACTGAGTAAACGACGTGTAATTTTTTGGTGTGACAATCTGGGTGTGGTTCACGCCATCAACAACCAGCGCTCGTCTTCACCTTTTGTGTTGCGTTTACTCCGACATTTAGTTTTGCACTGCTTGGAAGTGAATATTAGATTTGGGGCTAGACATGTGCCAGGGGTTGTTAATGAGATTGCTGATGCTCTGTCTTGTTTTCAATTTGCGCGTTTTCGAGCGCTTGTGCTGTCGGCTTCTGATGTTGGTTTGGTGTGCCCCCCCGTTTGTGTGGCAGATCATCAGGCCGGCTTAGAAGGTTTGGCGCTGCAATCGCTGGCTCCATCAACTCTCTGAACTTACTCTGCCGCCTGGCGGGATTGGTGCACCCATTGTGTGCTCCCAGATATGGAGGGTAAGTCTCCGAAGGAGTTGCTTTCCTCCTTTGTTTGGGAAAGGTATCATTAGGTTAGGTCCAGGGCCTTTATGGGGTCTTTTCTTTTTCTTTTGAAAACTGAAAGGTTTGCACGATCCCACCAAGTATTTTATCCTAGTTAAGGCTCTAAGGGGTTGGGCGAAGGGTTCCCCCGCTCGTGCTGACTCCGTTCGGCCAGTGGACGTTCAGCTTGTCAGCTTTATTAGCTGTTATGGAGAAGGTGGCTTCTGACGTGTTTGAGGCCTCTCTTTTTCGACTGACTTTTTCGGTAGCATTTTTTGGGGCTTTCCGGGTTAGCGAGTTGGTGGCTGTCAATAAAGCATCTATTTCTTCTGGGCTTTTGTATAAGGACATTGTTTTTAGAGATTCGGCTGTGCTCTGTAAATGCAGATTCTCTAAAACGGACCAAACAGGTAGGGGCAAATCGTTTACCCTAGCTTCTCATTACATGGCTTTGCGGCCAGCTGGGGGGGTCGCAATGTTTGCTGCATGGAGATCTTATGCCCCTTACTAAGTTTCAGTTTGCCGCTGTTTTTAAACAGGGTTTGGTGGAGTTAGGTATAGATCCTACAAATTATGGTGCCCATTTGTTGCGTATTGGGGCTGCTACTTGCGCAGCTCTGGCGGGGGTATCTCCTGCGTCCATTCAGATGGTGGGGTGCTGGAAGTCAGCTGCTTATAAGAAATATGTGCATTGCGATAAGACCTGGCGTCAACCCGAAAACGTTTACCCGCCAATTGTTGAACAGCTAGCGTTCAACAATTGGGGGTGTGAAGGGATTTCTTAAATTTTTCCTCCCGGGAGCCATGATCTGGCCCACTTTTGTTCACGGGTAGGTTTTTTAGTTTTTCTTCTTCACTCGGGTTCCTGTTTCCCCCCCTGTTATGCATCCCTGCTAGTTAGTTGCTATGTATCGTTTATAAGTTGTGTTGGTTGACCCGGATTTGGTGAGGTTCTCATGGCCATTGTTTCTTCTTTTTTCACAGCGATGGCAGCAGAAGATGGCCAGGTGTGGCTTATGGGCCACTCTTAGATTTTTGGGGCGGAACGGCATGTTTTGGCTCAGCGCTCTAGTTTGTCACTTGGTGAACGTAAGGTGCGTTGGATTGGGGTGAGAGGTTTGCGTGTAGAGTCTGTGTTGGCATTGATTGTTTCCTCTGTAGCAAAATGGGAAGTGCCTGAATTTATGGTTTTACACGTTGGAGGGAATGATGTAGGTCAATTGAAGGGTGTCGAGTTGATCGTCCGTATGCGCGAGGTTTTGGATGATTAGGTTCTTTTGCAATGGCCATCTGTTTGGATTGTGTGGTCTGAGATGATGCCTCGTTTGACATGGAGAGGGGTGCGTAAGTATGGTGCATTGGACAGGGCGCGGAAGAAGGCGAATGTTGCGTTGGCTAAGCATGTCGAGTGCATTGGTGGCTTGGTAATTAGTTATGGCTTTTTGGTGGGTGATCTAGTGCGGTTCTTTCAACATGATGATGTACATTTAAATACTCTGAGTACTGGTTTGTTTGTGAAAGATTTGTTATCTTTTTTGGGCTAGTTTGTTTGGGTGGCGGGCCAGTCTTCTATAGGTCCTGGCTTTGGCGGGAGTACGCTGCAGCTCAGTGGCTTTATGTGGCGCAAGATAACTTTGTGGGGGCACTTGCCCTTGATGCCCCTGGCGAACTTGTCCTTCTCCGTGCAGGGGGACCCCGGTGGTTGCTGTACGTAAGCGCCTCGGATTGGCCCAGGAGGGAAGTGAGACTCTCAATTCTTAGTGCGTCTAGAGGGGGGACGTTTTAGGCGTCCCCGAGTATTTGAGCAAGGTGAAATCTAGAACTGAGCTTGCAGCATCTCTTTGCCACACTGGTTAGGTTAATTTTATTATAAATAAAAAGCTAAGACCTTTTAGCCAAGCTCTGGTGTCCGTGTCTTTATTTGTAGTTTAAGTTAAGTAAACTAATCAAGGTGTTATGGTGTAGAAGCAATAAACCAATGTAGATCTTAATGCAGACACAATATGTGCACTGTATACCCACGTACTAGAGGCAGTGGCGTAACTTCATCCCAGGTGCCCTGAGGCAAGATAAATGTTGGTGCCCCCCCAAATTAAAATGTACCACCCCCCCAGCACCTATGCCAGCCCCAGCTGCTCCCCCCCTATGCAGTTCCCACAGTAGTGGTCCCCCTGTGCAGTGCCCTCTGTAGAGGTCCCCCTATGCAGTGCCGCCTATGTAGTGCTCCCCAGTAATGGTCCCCCTTTGCAGTTCCCCAGTAGTAAGGGCCTCTGTAGTGCCCCCAGTAGTAAGCCCCCTGTAGTGAGCCCCCAGTAATGCCCCCTGTAGTGAGCCCCCAGTAACACCCCCTGTAGTGAGCCCCCAGTAACACCCCCTGTAGTGAGCCCCCAACAATGCCCCCTGTAGTGAGCCCCAACAATGCCCCCTGTAGTGAGCCCCCAATAGTGCCCCCTGTAGTGAGCCCCCAATAATACCCCCTGTAGTGAGCCCCAGTAATGCCCCCTGTAGTGAGCCACCAATAATGCCCCCTGTAGTGAGCCACCAATAATGCCCCCTGTAGTGAGCCCCAGTAATGCCCCCTGTAGTGAGCCCCAGTAATGCCCCCTGAAGTGAGCCACCAATAATGCCCCCTGAAGTGAGCCACCAATAATGCCGCCTGTAGTGAGCCACCAATAATGCCGCCTGTAGTGAGCCACCAATAATGCCGCCTGTAGTGAGCCCCCCCCCCCACGAGCACACACACATACAAAAAAAAAAAACAATACTTACCAGAATCCCCGCTCCAGTACTGCTGCCTTCCGTCCCCGGCGCCCACTCCTCAGAACTATGGGAGTGACGTCATGATGTCACTCCCATAGTGCATTGTGGGACCCGGAAGCGGAGCTCACACTGAGCTCCGTTCCTCCGGCTACCGCAGGGGGGAACGAAGGAGCCGGGCGCCCGCTGGTGACACACTCAGCGAGTGCCCAGCAAATGGGGGTGCGACCGCACCCCCCGTATTGACGCCGCTGGAGGTGGAGCGCCGATCAGCGGCGCTCCATCTCCATAGCAGTGCCCGGAATGGCCCGGGGGACAATGGAGCCAGGTGCCCCCTTAAGGGCGTGAGCCCGGTGGCAAATGACTCCATTGTCTCCGGGAGTTCCGCCACTGACTAGAGGTGAGGAAGGACGCTGCCACCTTACTCACAGAGAACATTGTGCCCCTAGTGGTGAGAGTGATGGTGCAGGCAGAACAGGCAGAGAGGGACTGGCAGGCAGCAAGCAGAGTCCTTGTGCTATTATCCCGACATTATAAGGGTCATATAATATACGAGATCCAAAACTCCATGTCGGATGGCTGCCCCCTGCTGTCACTGCAGCAGACGCTGTCACATATAACGGCTCCTACCACCAGCGAGCCCCTTACTCCTATAACACCAGAAGGGCTCTACGGTGCGGAAGTGACAGTGGAAAGCTGTATGAGAGAGATTATAGCGATGGGAGGCGCTGAGGACAGGCTGAGGATGCTCCAGGCCTGTATTTGAGTCCTGCAATGTTCCTATAAAACTCCGCAGTCTCACAGTCGCAGCAGAAATCCTCAAATACACCACCTGTATGTCTGGAGGAGTATATACCCCCCATTATTAATGACGTACTAACAGCGCTGACCGACTGTGATGATGACATTCGCTTAACGGCCTTACAGTGCATGATAAATGGCGTAAGATCGTAAGATCATCGCCAACGGAGGCCAGGAAGCACTCTAGTACCATCACGGAGGCTCTCCTGCGCGCGATGAAAGGTGAGACGGTGGAGGTCCTGCCCGCAGTGATACAGGCACTAATAGCCGTATTGCAGATCGATGACAGGAAAAGCTGCCATGGGAATGACAGAATACTGTTCCGCGTGCTGAGATACATCAACCATGCCAGCGACGACATCCAGCTGAGCACTCTGCAGCTATTCACCGAGCTGATAAAGAGGTACAGGCGCTACCCCGGCAGCGATATCAGCGCCATAGTAAGGGAGCAGATTATAACAATTCTCACCAAAATGCAGAGTAAGAATGAACAACTGTCATCCACTGCAGCTGCCTGTCTGCAGACCTGCCTGCCCCACCTGGGGTGTAACACGGACAGCTGGAGGACAGCAACTGGGGGAATCCCCAGTATAAAGAGTCTCTGGGCCTCATTCAGAGGTGGTCGGAGGATGCAAGCGGTCGCTCAGAAACTGGGCAGCCGCTTGCATCCTGACCGCCCGCCTCTGTTTTTGTCGTTAGGCTGTGGGTTTACATCCACAGCTCTAACGACCGCTCCGGTGATGGTCGCGATGGTCAGAGACCATCGCGACCATCGGGGCTTACGATGAGACCCTAGGGTAGGGTCTCACTTGTCGTAAGCCCCGGAGAGCTTCTGGCTCTGTCAGAGCCGGAAGCTCTCCACTGACATCACTAGTGATGTCAGTGGGGCCTCCCCCAAACGGTAGGCGTTCCCATGGGAATGCCTCCGTTTGGGCTGCCACCCCCCCGGCCCGCCTTCCAAACGGGGCGAGCTGTCAATCAATATCGACAGCTCGCCCCCTTTGGAAAGAGACCCGCTACGACCGGCGCTGTCGGTCGTAGCGGGTCTCACGCATGCACACAAGGGAGCCGGCTCCCTCGTGTGCATGCGCACTGGCCAAACATCGAGGCAGCCGTGCGGTTGTAGACCGTACGGCCGCCTCTGAATGAAGGCCTCTGTACCAACTCCTAGCAAGAAAACACCTGCTGAAGAAGCTGCTATATGAGGCACTGAAGAAACTCTTCATATGTATGGAGACAAGGGACCTGGTGAGACTCATAAGAGTCATTAAGGAGTTTATACCACACGATCTCATGTCATCAAGAGATGTAAACAACATGGCCACAGACCTGAAGAAGGCACTGAGACACCCATGCCCTGACATACACTGAGGAGCAAGGAGAGTGGTCCAGTGTCTTTCTCAGAAGTGAATGAGCCTGGCAGCTGCCTGTAACATCAAATTGCAGCAGCGGGAGGATGCCTGGTGGCAGGAGGGAGCCCCAGGGACCTAACAGTCCATCAGTGAGACCACCAGACCTCAAGAACAGCTGGTGTAGAAATGGTGGAAGTAGGGAGCCCCAGGGACCTCACAGACCATCAGTGAGGCCACCAGACCTCAAGAATGGCTGGTGTAGGAATGGTAGGAGTAGGGAGACAATGTATAGTACAGGCAGCAGAAAGACCACCAGACCACAGGATTGCTGGTATGAGAGGTGGAAGAAGGGATCATCATATCATCACAGACCATCAGTGAGACCTCCAGATCACAGGACGGCTGGAATGAGAGAGGTGGAAGAGGGGAGCAGCATATTATCATAGACCGTCAGTGAGACCACCAGACCGCAGGACAGCTGGTATGAGAGACATGGAAGGAGGGAGCAGCATTTCATCACAGACCATCAGTGAGACCACCAGACCGCAGGACGGCTGGAATGAGAGAGGTGGAAGGTGGGAGCAGCATATTATCACAGACCATCAGTGAGTCCACCAGACCGCAGGACGGCTGGTATGAGAGAGGTGGAAGGAGGGAGCAGCATATTATCACAGACCATCAGTGAGACCACCAGACCGCAGGACGGCTGGTATGAGAGACGTGGAAGGAGGGATCATCATATCATCATAGACCATCAGTGAGACCACCAGACCACAGGACGGCTGGTTTGAGAGAGGTGGAAGGAGGGAGCAGCATATTATCACAGACCATCAGTGAGACCACCAGACCGCAGGATGGCTGGAATGAGAGGTGGAAGGAGGGAGCAACATATCATCACAGACCATCAGTGAGACCACCAGACCGCAGGACGGCTGGAATGAGAGAGGTGGAAGGAGGGAGCAGCACAACATCACAGACCATCAGTGAGACCACCAGACTGCAGGATGGCTGGTATGAGAGAGGTGAAAGGAGGGAGTAGCATATTATCACAGACCATCAGTGCGGGTGCTGGCCACCTGCTGGCACTTGTAGTTCCACAAGTGCCACGGTAAAATACAATAGTTTTCATCTATGTTTCACTTTATTACCCCCGTACCCAATGCTCCAGGGGTGCAGGGAAGAGCCCCAGTCTTCAGACCAAGCTTGGGGTTAAGGGAGAGGGAATACCCCTTTTTTGGGGGGTCCCCACCTCCCCTGAGATCCCCGGCTTGGCCTGAGAATGCTTTGGCCCTGGAGCCCCGGTAATAGGGTCTCCAGGCTGTGGCATTACAGCCCGGCCGTTATGGGTCTGGTGCTGGTTTTAATTATAGGGGATACCCCACGCAAATTTTTTCCCCCTATAATTAAAACCAGGACTGGCCCTGCAGCCTTGTGCTGGTTCTTAAATTACTGTGGAACCCTACACATTTTGTTCCCAATAATTTTAAGAACCAGGACTGGCTGGCAAGACCGGGGCTGGTTAGGCTTTTGGGGGGGACCCCACGTAATTTTTTTTTTATAAATTAACCCTTGCAACACACTTTCCAATAATAAACATACACAAATCATGTGTATGGTGAATGATAACTCACAGCTCATTAGGTGGTGCATTTAAAACTTCTATTGAGTCCCCTATTTGAGTGTAAAACGGATGACTTTTGCAAAACAAATAATGGTAAATTCCCGATTTGGATGAAATAAGTGAAAAGTACTTCCGAATTGAGCCGATGGTGATATAATTTCTAGTGTTCAAAACGGACGAATTTGCGGCATTAAACCACCCGTTTTCAACCTGAAAAAATAAAGAAATCATCCGACTTTAATGATAGTAAATTCCCGATTTGCAAAAAGCTGATATCACCCGAAAATGCAAATCGAGACAAACACGGATCTTAGTAAATTTACCCCCAGGGGTAAATGTAATAGGCTGCGGACTTCAGGCATTGGCGAGTCCTGTGTTTTAAAGTAGCAGACTTTTAAAAAGCAAAACCAGGTTGATTTTGCCTTTTAAAAGACTGCTGCTTTAAAACATCGGGCAGCCTCGCACGAGACTCGTCGATGGCTGAAGTCCGCAGCCTATTACATTTACCCCCTAGGCCAATGTAGCCCTTAATCCAGCCCTGCGTCGCAGTGTAGATCATGTGGTTTGTAAACAGAAGCGTTTCCTGATATCCGCAGAAAATGTATGTGTCTGGGTCCTGTATTTGTTGTCCCACATAACATTCTTGGGAAACTAAGGCCCTGATTCAGAGCCGGACGCTCTGACGAGAGCGCTCGCTCTGAATCAGGGCCCTCCTCCATTAAAATGGAGCGTCCTCCTGGACACTCGTATAGCTGTGGGTCACCACCCACAGCATATACGAGCGTCCAACAAGATGGTCGCGATGGTCTTGACCATCGCGACCATCGGACTTGCGAGTGAAACCCTGTGGTCGGGTTTCTCAACCACAAGCCCTGGAGTGATTTTGGCTCTATCAGAGCCAAAATCACTCCCACTGACATCACTAGTGATGTCAGTGGGGCCGGCTTCAGACGGTAGGCATTCCCATGGGAACGCCTCCGTCTGGCAGGCACGCCCACCAAAGGGGGCGTGCTGTCAATCAACATCGACAGCACGCCCGATTTGGTGCGAGACCCGGAGCGATGGAAAGTCCTTCGCTCGCTGGGTCTGGCGCATGAGCACGACGGAGCTCCCTCCGTCGTGCGCATTGTCGAAGCTGAATAATTGGCTGAGACAAGTTCAGTTTAAAATGTAATCGCGGCGACGCCATCTTGCGAATGGCCGCAAGACTCCATTTTGGAAATGAGATCGCAAGACACCATTTTTGTGGTCAGCGTCAATTCAAGTTATAACTCAGGAGCTAAGAACAGATGGCAATGTTTTTGTTAACCTACCAAGGGCAACTGGAAAAACAAGCTTTCTGAGTAAAAGTAAATAAGAAGAGACAATGGGTATTTTTACATACAAATTGGGAATCCCTGGATGCAGATAAAGTATAGTTGTGGCAATTGTAATATAATATCTACACAATTGGATTTGTCTGAATCCTAGACAGGATGGCCCCAAATTCCACAGCTTGAGGTGGTAATACATTTGCATTTCACACAAGAGTCTGTGAGAACAAAAGAGGTTTTGTTTTCCTTTGAACACACAACAGGTGGGGGCCTGCTGACAGAGGGCATGTAGAACTACAACCCTCAGCCATCCACACTTCTGGATGTTCACTTCGTGTATGAGAAATTATGCACTTAAATCTCACCCATTAATAACTAGCGTCCTTATATCAAACCCCGAATACTCACACACTACATATTCGCACACAAGGTTCCATTAGCATCAAATTGTATGATTCAAGTTGGTTAAGTTAGTTTAAATGCTAAGAAATAGAGGTTTTTGATATCTAAGGTATTATACATGATAAGCAAGGTGTGTTTGGTTTCGTTCTGATGCGTACGCTTTTTACAGAATCCCGGTGTTATCGGTGGAGAGATCGCATCATGCAAACTCAAGTTACGGATCGCAGAACTTACAAGCAACAAAATGTTTAGTTGATGGAATGTTACAGGAGGCGTTACCAGAAAGACTCCGGCTGTTAGAGGCAGGGAAAGTCTATTTGAAACAACCTGTTAAATGTGTTGTTATATATGCTTCTCCTCTGGGAACCAATGAGATCAGCAGGAAGTTCCCCCTTTGTCCTGTTTCAGTCTGGGGGGGAATAAATACATGTGTCCGAACACTGGTTTGCCAGTTCATGCTGAATTTTGGGTGAACTGAGGATATCTAGTCAGAAGTCTATCTCTGGGTCCAGAGGCTCAGCGTATGTATAACCGTACTTGGGTCTGTATTATTTCCTTTTACGCCTAACTTGTGTATGTATAGATTGCGTGTAACTGACTGTACTTTTACCTGAATAATACTTGTGCGTTGGAAACACAGATTCCACTCCTGTCTTTATTTGCGGTTAAACTGCGTACGCAATTAGCGTTCTGTTTAGAGGTTTTAGGCAGGGTTTTGTCTTAGAGGTTCTAGGCAGGTGAATCTTAGAGGTTTATAGGAAGGAATATATTAAAAGGTTTATTGATGAATTCAACAGTGGGGGCTCATCGGTTTATCACACTATCTGATACACGATAACACTCGGTCAGTCCTCTCTCAGCAAAAGGGTGGAGGCGCCTTTTGGGAGACGCATTAGTCTTTCATTACCACAGTGTTGCTGAGAGCGTACTGCCGGTTATTGTGTAGAGGAAGCGCTGATCAGAATCCAGGGACAACAGAGGAAAAAAAGTTTGTTTTTCCTCTGTTGATAGAACCTTGTGTTTAGAGAGGTGCTGCAGTATTTGCGTACGCAGCTAAAACGCATTTTTGCGTACGCAGTTAAATAAAAAAAAGTAATTATACGCTTGTGTGGTAGTTGCATAATTGTGTATGCGGACGATCGCACAATAGCGTATACGCACTTCCGGTTCTGCTGCCACGTGTTTGAACAAAGCCACTGAGGTTTAAATTTTTTTCTATCTACCAATATCTGGGTTAAACGTTTATTTTCTGCGTAGAGAAAAAGTGTGTAACAGTGAGTATATTGTTGGTAGGGGTAATTTATTCCCTAAAGTTAAGGGTACCGTATGATCCTTAAGGGCTAGGTGCAAGGGTTAGCCTAGTCGCTCGGTAAGCAGCTTTACCGTTCTAAACACAGTAGCAGGTGTACATGTTGTCTTTGTTGTATAGAGGTGCGTGAGAGTGGCCGACGTACAAACTCTCATAGGTTTGGAAGTTACCTTACTAAAGCTTATCCGGGTCTGGAAGTTGCCTGTTTCAAAACTTATCTAGGTGTGGAAGTGGCCTTACGAAATCTTATCCAGGTGTGTGGGCGCCGCCGACTTAAATCGTTCACAGGTAAGTGAAAGTATCTTGATTGTCTTTCACCAGTTTAAATTTTTATTGAAAAGTGTAGGAGTTGTCTCAAAATGGGAGCCACGCAAACGGTAGAAATGTTAAGCAATGATGTGCTGCTAATGGAGGCTCCAATTGGATCAGCCCGTCGTATTATGCATACTAAGTACGGTACTTATGCAATAAGGTATTGTGATATATGGTTTAATATGACGAGAAAGAGTGTTAGACCATTACCCAGACTTGGTAGTTTTGATAAGGATGTATTAGATAATGTCCGGGATCACATCAGTATGGTGCGATCCCGAGAGAAAAAGATTAAGTATTTTGAATGTTTAAAAATATGGCAGCATGAAGGGGATGCTTGGCTTAAAAATGTGCAAACGACGTAAACTAGCGTTGCGGACGCATTGCCAGAAAATACATCCGCGACGCTAAGTTGCAATACGGGCGAGCCGCAAATTGACGCGCATGGGCGGCAAAGTAGCGTCATGGAGAGTATTGCCAGCAGTTCACGCTCATCTCCCCCACCTTATGTGGATGGAGGTGCAAGTACAGTTACCAAAAATACCAATAAAAATGTAACAAGTAATTTGTACCCCCTCTTAAGTAACCATAAAGAAAATGTTTATGATGTAGAAGATGAGCCTATTGTAATGTCTGCTATTTCCCATGCTGTGCAAATGATAGATGCTGCAACACCACAATCACGGGTGGTGCCGCCATCTCCATCGGTAACAGCAAGGGAAGTGTTAATACACTCGGCACCCATTGAGGAAGTTGTTAATACCATACGTAGCAGCAGCAGATTAAACCCCCAGCCAGGTAACCAGGTCAGAGGTAGCAACGCTGCCGGTCTGCATCCCATTCGGACAATAACTGTTCCAAATGGAAATGCAGATGCAAACGGTGTAGTGCCCACGAGGGAAGTAGTAATGCATTGTCCATGGACAAGAGCAGAACTGAATTCCATCATAAATGATTTCCCCAATCCCAAAAAGGAACTAGCCAAATGTCAAAGATTTTTGAGAAATTTGGGTAGTTCTCATGAGTCCACTAATAAAGATTGGCGTGTGGTGTTAAGGGCCTGCCTGCCACGCAATACCGACGTGACAAAATTTATCACGGACTGTGTATTGGATGGCGACGTTCCCTTAACAGACCAAGTAAACCAAGGTAACATTTCCCGCATTGTGACTCAATTGGGTATATATTTTCCAGTAGTAGTTAACTGGAACAAAATCTTCACAATCAAACAAAAAGAGAGTGAAACTGCAGAAGAATATTGCGACCGGGCTCTGCAGTACAGTGCAGTACTCTTCTATCCCAGTACACTGGGATAGAAGAGATTAAAGATAGCATTCACCATAGGGGAATGATAGTCACGATATTAATGGATGGGTTAAAAGAGAATTTAAAAACTCGGGTTCAGACCTCACAGCCTGGCTGGCGGGGACTTACAATAGATAACCTCATAGAGTCTGCCATAGAACATGACAAAAACATCTCAAAAAAGAGGGAGACCCAGAGCGAAAAATTAATGGCTGTCAGTATACAAGCTCTGGAGGGAATGACGATAACATCACAGCCAACAGACACGCTTGCACTTGCACACACACTTACACCTGCCCTCATTAACCTCACACAACAACAAACACAGCTCTACCCCACTAACCCAATACAACCACAGGTCCCAGGATATCCACCCACTTCTTTTCCCCCACAATACCCTTACCCTCCCTATCCTTACCCATATCCACCACCTTTGCCCTCTGCTCAAACTTCACAACAACACATGTTTTCACCTGAATCACGGACATGTTTTAATTGCAAACAAGCAGGACACTTAAGTAGAAACTGCACAGTAAAAAGAGTATGGACCCCACACCAAGGGAAACCTGGATATCCCCATAAGGGATATGCACAGAGATCAGCAAATATTCAGCAAGCACCAGCTCCAATTGTAGCCGTAAATGCTTTATTCGAGAATGGTAGCCAACGCTAGGGGTCAGGTCATGCCTGTAGTCTACAGATAGTCAGGTTAACGGGAAGTACTAGGGAAGAACTGGTCTTGATGGTTGATGTAGCTGGTACTGAATATCCTTTTCTTGTAGACACAGGGGCGACCAAGTCAGTGATGAAATCTCCCGTTAATTTACAAGTGACCAACGAGACAATACTAACAATGGGTGTGACAGGTAAAGTGGAATGTTATCCTTTAACCAGACCCACAGAGGTTAGTATTGGGCCGTTGTATACCAGACGTTCTTTTCTCCTGGCTGCCGCGGCTCCTACTAACCTGCTGGGCAGAGACTTGTTATGTAAAATGGGATGTGTCATATATTGCACCCCTGATGGTGTATATTTAGATATCCCAGAGAGAATGGTATACGAGGTGAGGGATATGTTAGACACCCCACAAAGGATAATGCACCACTCTACAGTTTTAAAAGAAAATCCATCACAAGTAGATGAAATGTTGTCCCAAATTCCAGATTCCCTTTGGACAAAAGATGGACAGGACACTGGATTAATGGCAGATGTAAGCCCGGTAATGATACACTTAAAAAGCGGTAGGCAAGCTCCAAAAATTCCCCAGTACCCACTAAAACAGGAAGTAGAACTAGGGGTGTTTCCAATAATCGAGCGATTATTGCAACAGGGAATTTTAGTTCGTACAGCTAGTGTAGCCAACAGTCCCATCTTTCCAGTAAAGAAGAGTGGTGGGAGGGGTTATAGGCTGGTGCAAGACCTTAGAGGTGTTAATAAGGTAGTAGAGAGCCAATTCCCTGTAGTGTTGAATCCAGCTGTCATCCTGATGCAGATCCCACCAAATGCAACCCATTTCACTGTCATTGACCTCTGTTCTGCTTTCTTCTCTGTGCCTCTCCACCCTGACTGTCAGTACCTATTCGCATTTACATACAGAGGTGTGCAATATACATGGACACGATTGCCCCAAGGTTTCATAGACAGCCCCAGTATTTTCTCCCAGGCATTGCATGACTGTTTACAAGCTTTTCAACCTGCCAATGGATCAGTTCTAATTCAATATGTGGACGATTTATTGCTATGTTCTGACTCATTTATGTCATGTGTGAATGATACTAAACTTTTGTTACTTCATCTCTCGCAAACAGGACACAAAGTGGCTAAGGACAAGTTACAGCTGTGCCAGCCCAGAGTAAAATATTTGGGACATTGCCTAACCCAGGGGTTACGACATCTCACAAATGATAGAATCCAGGCCATACAAAACATGACACTACCGCAGAATCAACAGCAAATTCGTACCTTCTTGGGAATGTGTGGATATTGCCGAATGTGGATCCCAGGTTTTTCTATTTTGGCATTGCCTTTACAGGAACTAGTCTCTTCCTCAAAGCCCGATCGCGTCACACACACTGAGGAATCAGACCAGGCTTTTCTTAATCTTAAGGATAGCCTGACAAAAGCTCCTGCATTGGGAATACCCGATTATGAAAAACCTTTTGATTTATATTGTACGGAAGCTGATGGTTGTGCTGCAGGTGTCCTTACACAAAAACATGGTGATGCCAGTAGGCCCGTAGCATACTACAGTGCCCAATTGGACACGGTAGCAAGATCACTCCCCACCTGTTTGAGAAGTGTAGCAGCTACCGCTTTATTGGTGAGTAAAAGTGAAGACGTAGTATTGGGCCATGATATGATTGTCTACACTCCCCATGCTGTATCTGCTCTGTTGAACTCAGCTCAAACCAGACACGTCTCCTCAGCTAGGTTCACCAAATGGGAACTAGCCCTAATCGCTCCTGCAAATATTACAGTTAAACGTTGCAGTACGCTGAATCCAGCAACATACCTGCCATATGTACAACATGATGTACAAAGGGTGGAAGGAGAGGAGTTGCTGGCGGGAGGTGAGTTCAGCAGACATGATGACACCCACGATTGTATGACATATCTGAATCAGACCTTTACTGCTAGACCTGACATACATGACACACCTTTAGAGAATGTGGATGTGACTTTCTATACGGATGGGAGTTGTCATAGACAAACAGACACCGGTGAATTATGTACAGGTTATGCTGTTGTAAATGACACAGACATCATGGAAGCTAAACCTCTCGGTCCTCCTCACTCAGCCCAGGTGGCAGAGTTAGTAGCACTAACTAGAGCATGTGAACTGGCAGCAGGCAAATCTGCTAACATTTACACTGACTCGAGGTATGCGTTCGGGGTGGTGCACGATTTTGGGGCTCTATGGCGTCTGAGAAATTTTATGACAGCAGCAGGCACACCAGTTGCACACTCCCGACACATAAAACATCTCTTAGAAGCAATCCAACTGCCCAAAGCAGTGGCAGTAATTAAATGCAAAGCCCACACATGTGAGGATGACCCAGTGTCACTGGGCAACAACAGAGCTGATGAAGCTGCAAAATGGGCAGCGGGGTTAAAAATGCCTTCTCCAATTGAAACAATTATGTCATTCCAAACCATTGATATGCTGAAATTAATTGAGATGCAAAATTTGTGTTCAATTCAGGAAAAATCCATATGGAAGTCCAAGGGGTGTGGGCAAGAGTCCTCCGGGCTCTGGAGGGACGGACATGGTAAGCCAGTAGCCCCCAAGGCATATTACCCCAGCCTGGCTGAAGCAGCACACGGTCTGACTCATCTGGGTAAACAGGGCATGTGCAAGTTGGTGAGGGCATACTGGTGCGCACCAGGGTTTTCTTCACAAGCAGAGAAGATAGCAATGTCCTGTCTGACCTGCTTGAGAAAGAACATAGGGAAAGCGATCCCTACCAAACCGTCCCACATTCCACCGACTGATGGACCTTTCCAGGTGATACAAATTGATTTCATCCAATTACCACCCTGCAGGAGCCTTAAGTATGTATTAGTGTGCACAGACGTATTCTCTAACTGGGTTGAGGCCTACCCAGCAGCCACTAATACTGCTGCGTTTACTGCCAAGAAAATAGTTCAGGAATTTGTATGCAGGTACGGTATCCCTAGAATCATCGAAAGTGATAGGGGTACCCATTTCACAGGTGATGTTTTCCAAAATATGTGTAAGCTGATGGGTATTAATAGCCGACTTCACACCCCCTACCGACCGCAAGCCAGTGCCAAGGTAGAGAGGATGAACGGGACTATTAAAAATAAGCTAAGTAAAATCATGGCAGAGACTGGACTAGGATGGCCAGAAGCTTTACCTTTGGTCCTACATAGAATAAGGACCACTCCTAGACCTCCTCTGAATCTGTCCCCATTTGAAATATTGTTTGGTAGACAACCTCATTTGATTATAAAGGTCACAGGAAGATCTAAAGGGTAACAACGAGGTAACTGTGAAGTATCTAATATCAATGAGTAAGCAGTTAAAGCAACAGCAGCAGAAACTGAAATTGTTGTCCCATGATATGCCTGAAATTAACTGCCATGATGTTGAACCAGGAGAATATGTAATGATCCGAAATTTCTTACGTTCAGGTTGTTTGACTGATCGGTGGGAAGGTCCGTACCAGGTGCTGCTGACAAGTACTACAACTTTGAAGTTGGCCGAGAGAGATACCTGGGTCCATTCCACTCACTGTAAAAAGGTCTATCAACCGGTGGAGAAACAGGTCGGAGACAAAGCTGATAGTGTGGATCTGTCACTCGCGAGCTTGTTCCGGGAGGATTGAAAAGGTTGTAGTGAGATACCTGAACTGAGAGAAATTTGCAGGTCTTGTTGTGACAATGGACGGGCTTGCTGTGTTCATTTTCATATTCTCTTTTAGAGTGTTCACCATCCTGGTCAGTTCGGGAATACCCAGTGTCTGTGATGGGGGACCTATTGAGGAAACAGGAGCTGATGGCAGTGCTGATGGAGTGGAGAAAGGAGGAGTGCAATGCCAATCAGGGGAGTGTCTGACCAATCTTAGTACTGTTATTGTTAAGAGAGCTGTCATTCCGGATACTCGGGGAAGGTGTGAAGGGTTATCGTCTGAAGATTCCTATATTTGTGAGTTTTGTAGGTCCCTAGTTGATGAGAACTGTATTCAACGGTGCCAACCTAAATATAACCCGTACTGGGGAGGGTATCCTTTAGAGGATTATCACAGCATGGTAGGCAAAGTGTTAAATCAAACCGATTGCTGGGTGTGTTTACATGTGCCACAGGGACAGCATAATGTAGGGTTGGTGCCATTTCCGCTGAATATCACGGAAATTTTAGAATTACAAAAGGGGAAAACATTGGATGAAAAATTCCTCTCATCCAAACCGCCTCATTTCAAACTCTATCAATTTCAAGTAGATAAATCACTTTTGTGTTTAAACATAACCAACCCCAATAAACCCGGAGGTTGGGAAGTGACGGGGAATAATCAGACGATGACCTTCTCACAAAGAGCTGATAATGAGTCCATAAACTATGATCTGCTACGCTCAATTAAATCAAGTGGGAAATATTTTAGGTACCGGTATACATTGAGTTCCACCAAAGAAATGATTGGTAAAGTACCAGATGGTTATTGTGCTAAAATAATACAACCAGAAACTTGCATATACCAGATGGAAGAGCCTGAGATAGGATTGTTTGCAAGAGAAATGTGTTTAATGATAATGATGCATACCATTCCTTATATTCTCCCTGATAAGGTATATTTTATATGTGGAAGAAAAGCGTATAAATGGCTCTCCCCGAGTTCCGAAGGTTTGTGTTATCTGGGAAGAGTTGTCCCAGAAGTTATGACCCTCACACATGTTGAAATGTTGGGAATACATAAAAGCACACCGTCACCATATCTTCACACACAATATGAACACAGAGGCAAGAGAAATATGATACCTGGTGATATGCATAAAGCCGCTCAGTTAATCAGTGAGACAACTGGCTTCCAAGTTTTAGTCGCCCTGGATCCCACTAGAATTGCTAGGGGTACATTAAATTTTAGATATATCCAGGAACTTGCTAAATTAATAGATAATATCACCGAGATGTACGATGACACATTCAGGTATACAGGGAGAGAATTGCAAGCGTACAAGAAAGAACTAGTGCAACACAGGCTAGTGTTGAATTATTTAACTGCTGTTACTGGAGGGTATTGCGTAACGTTAGCCACCCAATTTGGAGTAAAGTGTTGCACTTATGTCACCAATGATACCAGCGACCCTAAGGAGGTGATAGACCAGAAGATGGATGAGATTCTGCCGCTAAAGTGGGAATTTCGTAAGAACCATAACGCATCAGTGGCTGAAGCAGGGGAAAAGATAGAAGGATGGGTGTCATGGCTGAACCCAGTGAAATGGTTCTCGGGTCTAGGAGAGTGGGTCCAGGAAGTGGTCGCCAGTGTAGGCAAATTCTTGATCCTTATACTGATTGTCATCATAGTAATTGGCATATGCGTCCGGTGTGTTCCTATTGTGTTGAAGTGTGGAAAATGTGAAAACAGAGTGAAACGAAGGGATGAAACTATGATGGTGGTCAGAAATGATAATATGTATACCGAGGTAGATACAGAACTGCACTACAACCCTGAGCTAGGAAGTACCATCATTTAAATGTATAATATTTAGACATGCATAGAAGATATTATTGAAATGTTATTTATAGAACACCCAGACAATGTAAAGTCTCAAATTCCCCTTCAAAACTACTGTTATAAGACTGGTGCATCCCCACATCTGTCACATGATCTCCCAAGATCCGCGGTGTGCATATAATAGTAGTTTTATGCCCCCGCCTAGAGACACATTGTTGATGGATTAAGAACCACCTTGTGCCATCCCATGATAACACTAAATAATATGTGAATGTAAGCCCAAAATAAATTTTTATAGCAGATTGTGATAGCATGTTGTTTGCTATCAAAGGGTGGACTGTCGAAGCTGAATAATTGGCTGAGACAAGTTCAGTTTAAATTTAATCGTGGCGACGCCATCTTGCGAATGGCCGCAAGACTCCATTTTGGAAATGAGATCGCAAGACACCATTTTTGTGGTCAGCGTCAATTCAAGTTATAACTCAGGAGCTAAGAACAGATGGCAATGTTTTTGCTAACCTACCAAGGGCAACTGGAAAAACAAGCTTTCTGAGTAAAAGAAAATAAGAAGAGACAATGGGTATTTTTACATACAAATTGGGAATCCCTGGATGCAGATAAAGTATAGTTGTGGCAATTGTAATATAATATCTACACAATTGGATTTGTCTGAATCCTAGACAGGATGGCCCCAAATTCCACAGCTTGAGGTGGTAATACATTTGCATTTCACACAAGAGTCTGTGAGAACAAAAGAGGTTTTGTTTTCCTTTGAACACACAACAGGTGGGGGCCTGCTGACAGAGGGCATGTAGAACTACAACCCTCAGCCATCCACACTGCTGGATGTTCACTTCGTGTATGAGAAATGATGCACTTAAATCTCACCCATTAATAACTAGCGTCCTTATATCAAACCCCGAATACTCACACACTACATATTCGCACACAAGGTTCCATTAGCATCAAATTGTATGATTCAAGTTGGTTAAGTTAGTTTAAATGCTAAGAAATAGAGGTTTTTGATATCTAAGGTATTATACATGATAAGCAAGGTGTGTTTGGTTTCGTTCTGATGCGTACGCTTTTTACAGAATCCCGGTGTTATCGGTGGAGAGATCGCATCATGCAAACTCAAGTTACGGATCGCAGAACTTACAAGCAACAAAATGTTTAGTTGATGGAATGTTACAGGAGGCGTTACCAGAAAGACTCCGGCTGTTAGAGGCAGGGAAAGTCTATTTGAAACAACCTGTTAAATGTGTCGTTATATATGCTTCTCCTCTGGGAACCAAGGAGATCAGAAGGAAGTTCCCCCTTTGTCCTGTTTCAGTCTGGGGGGGAATAAATACATGTGTCCGAACACTGGTTTGCCAGTTCATGCTGAATTTTGGGTGAACTGAGGATATCTAGTCAGAAGTCTATCTCTGGGTCCAGAGGCGCAGCATATGTATAACCGTACTTGGGTCTGTATTATTTCCTTTTACGCCTAACTTGTGTATGTATAGATTGCGTGTAACTGACTGTACTTTTACCTGAATAATACTTGTGCGTTGGAAACACAGATTCCACTCCTGTCTTTATTTGCGGTTAAACTGCGTACGCAATTAGCGTTCTGTTTAGAGGTTTTAGGCAGGGTTTTGTCTTAGAGGTTCTAGGCAGGTGAATCTTAGAGGTTTATAGGAAGGAATATATTAAAAGGTTTATTGACGAATTCAACAGCATGCGCAGTGGGGAACATCGACCCACTTGCGAGCGTACTGCCGCTCGTGAGTGGGTCTGAATGACCCTCTAAATTCCATAACTTATTTTCTTCAGTTAGCGCCTTCCCAATGCATACGCTTTACCAAATGATGGAGAGGAAGACTGGACGCAAACCAGTGTCCGTTCACCAGTCTTATTACATTCACCCCCAGTGTTGCACCTTCACAAGTCACTTCTGTTGTGTTGCTATGTTTGTTGCTCAGTAATGTATTCACAGACAGACTGATTCCCCACAGCAAGTTGTGACTCACGCCGCGCACCTTCATATCCTATTACATTGCTGTCACTATTTATAGATTCAAAGTAATGGTAAAACCTGGAATCCAGTTGTAAAATGGTAACAGTGCGACACATACACCTGGCTTATATCTCCGCATACCGGCCCTGAGCAGATGTTGTAAGTGAGGTTCTGCGCTTACTTATAGCGGTATAGCTGTCATATTATAGCCTGGTAACTGGGCACTATTAGCCTAATAACCGCACAGTATGGTGTTATAATGTTGCTGGTAAATATACCTGTGATACACGTCCAGTTTAGCCAACAATGTTTCTGTTGGAGTATAGATGTACCGATAGCTGCAGTTACAGTATACACCAGTGGAAGTCAGAAAACTGCCCAGTACTTAACCAATAAGTGGGTTTATTTGGCAGCAATGTAGAAGTACTCACAGGTATTTATTATTTATTTATTAACAGTTTCTTATATAGCGCAGCATATTCCGTTGCGCTTTACAATTGTAAACATTAATAGAACAAAACTGGGTAATAACAGACAGATATATAGGTAGGAGGGCCCTGCTCGCAAGCTTATAATCTATAGGGAAATAGGCATTGATACACAAGGATAGGTGCTATATATTGCATTTTGGTCCAGCCACAATGCAGTTTCTTGGTTGGCTGCATGATCCATTCACACCGGAAAGTCAGCCAAATGTCAGGAGTATGTGAGAGAAAGACAATGTGTGAGGCTGTGTGTGGACTGTGAAGGGGATGTAATTAGATATGGAAACTATGAAAGTTATGTGGGTGGTTCTAGGATCTGATAAGCTTGCCTGAAGAGGTGAGTTTTCAGGGATCGCTTGAAGGATTGGAGACTAGAGGAAAGTCGTATTGTGCGTGGTAAGGCATTCCATAGAGTGGGTGCAGCCCGAAGAAAGTCCTGTAACCGTGAGTAATGCATAGGGATGAAAGACGCAGATCTTGTGCTGAGCGGAGAGGTCGGGTTGGTAGATATTTTGAGATGAGTGAAGAGATGTATGTTGGTGTGGTTTGGTTAATGGCCTTATGTGTAAGTAACAGTATTTTGTATTGAATACGGTAGAAAACCGGCAACCAATGGAGGGACTGACAGAGCGGGGCAGCAGACGATGAACATTTGGCAAGGAAGATAAGCCTCGCAGCTGCATTCATAATTGATTGTAATGGTGATAGCCTGTTTTTGGGAAGACCAGTAAGGAGACTGTTGCAATAGTCAATGCGGGAAATAATAAGTGCATGGATTAGAGTTTTTGCAGTGTCTTGTGTGAGATATGGTCGAATTTTGGATATGTTTTTTAGATGTATGTAACATAACTTTGAGACAGATTGAATGTGGGGAACAAAGGACAGTTCAGAGTCAAGGATGACACCAAGGCAGCGAGCTTGTGGGGCAGGGTGGATGGTCAAGGTATCAACAGTGATAGAGAGATCAGGTTGGTAACTGTTGTTGGCTCGTGGAAATATAAATAATTCTGTTTTAGAAATATTAAGTTTCAGGTGGCGAGATGCCATCCAAGATGAAATTGCAGAAAGACATTCAGTGACACGGACCAGTACAGTTGGTGATAAATCTGGGGAAGATAGGTAGATTTGAGTATCATCCGCATACAGATGGTACTTAGATGAGACGCAATCTGAATAAGATTAAGACTATATAAGAGTCCTTAGTTTTTTGTAATTGTGTAGAATTTGGTCAACTGTTGCTAGGTAGAGTAGTTGAGGGGATTTATTGGGTTGGTTGGTTCTGACCACGTGTGATATATTGGGAGTGGTATATGTGGACTTTATAAGGCTGGTGTACGCCCAGCAACTTCCTTTCTGGACAGTGTTTGTCCCTCCCTCCCCTATCTCTTTCTGATGCTCTTTATATGTTGTGTTCTTAGTACTAACACTATGTTATATTACCATGTTGGGCGGGAAGGTGCTACAAACCAGCGGCCACGTAAGGTGTAAGAAAAAGCTGTGGAGCACATTTCCTTTGAAGGGTCATAGTATGGCCTACCTCTGCGGGAGGACTTTGGGCGTCCATCTCTGCGGACATGCTCATACTATGCAATATTATAAGGGGTTGTGAGTCTTTACAGCTCAGCTTACAATGACCACAGGGGGGGCGTTTCAGTCGCTCCCTAATATTGGTTAAATAACGCGCTCAGCTTACAGTCGCTCCCTAATATTGGTTAAATAACGCGCTCAGCTTACAGTCGCTCCCTAATATTGGTTAAATAACGCTCAGCTTACAGTCGCTCCCTAATATTGGTTAAATAACGCTCAGCTTACAGTCGCTCCCTAATATTGGTTAAATAACGCGCTCAGCTTACAATGACCACAGGGGGGCGTTTCAGTCGCTCCCTAATATTGGTTAAGTAGCGCTTGGATTACAATGACCACAGGGGGGCGTTTCAGTCGCTCCCTAATATTGGTTAAATAACGCTCAGCTTACAGTCGCTCCCTAATATTGGTTAAATAACGCTCATCTTACAGTCGCTCCCTAATATTGGTTAAATAACGCGCTCAGCTTACAGTCGCTCCCTAATATTGGTTAAATAACGCTCAGCTTACAGTCGCTCCCTAATATTGGTTAAATAACGCGCTCAGCTTACAGTCGCTCCGTAATATTGGTTAAATAACGCGCTCAGCTTACAATGACCACAGGGGGGCGTTTCAGTCGCTCCCTAATATTGGTTAAGTAGCGCTTGGATTACAATGACCACAGGGGGGCGTTTCAGTCGCTCCCTAATATTGGTTAAGTAGCGCTTGAATTACAATGACCACAGGGGGGGCGTATTAGTCGCTCCCTAATATTGGTTAGGTAACATATGGCTGGAGCTGAGTGTTTGTAGCATCCTTCTTTGCCTCCCAAAAGTAATTGAAAAGCTCTGGGTCATACCTTCAATAAAAGCAAGTTATGACCATTTAACCAAAGCAGTCTGTGTCCGTGTCTTTATTTTAGTGTAAGTTAGTTGTAAGTTGTTATATTGTTTTTAATTGCAATAAATTTATGGACACCTTATGCTTGTAACAGACACTCATCATGGAATGAAGCATATAGACCGCCAGCCGGTGTCTGTAGGTGGGTAGCGGTGCAGGATATAAGGGGTGAATAGCATGTGGACAGCAGTATACTGCCGGGTCTTACTGAGCTAAGTGGAACCCATCCATGTTGTGGAGCTCTAACACAGTGGCAAGATGGCGCCGCTCATTAACACAAGACGAAAGGGCGGCCATCTTGGTAAAGTATTTGATGCCTCCCTGAAGTAGCGCCATGGAGACTGCACAGTAGTTACTCTCCAGTCTTTAAAAGTTTCTGTGCACCATAAGGGAAACTTATGTCTCCCATTCTCGTGGAGGACACTGCACCCAGTACTCAACCCAGCCAGTTATAATTAAACAGGGGCCGTTTTATTTAATACAGGAAGTAGCCCGTGTGCAGCTGTCCGTCGGCCTCCTAGCCCCTGGGGGAATAATGTGATGTTGGCACAGGGACAGAAAGAGACGGTGGTGGAGTTTTTAGCGCAGGCGCCATATTTCTGTCACTATCTTTGGAAATATGGTACCGGAATAATAATGGTGCGGGGGGCAGCAGATAAGTATATGCCATAGGTAGGCAACCTGTGGCATTCCAGCTGCTGTGGAACTACACATACCAGCATGCCCTAACAACAAAAGGATGGCAGAGAATGCTGGGATGTGTAGTTCCACAGCAGCTAGAGTCCCACCGGTTCCCTACTCCGTGTGAATGCATTGGGTGCAGGATGTGTGAAGCAAAGAACATTACTATAGATTGTCAGTTTCTAACTACTGTAACTTGTGCTAAGAATTCCATGGTAGTAAAGTACTTAGTGCTACTTCGTGCCTTGTGGACATATTCAATTAGGGGCGAAAATATCAAAAATCCTGCACCTGCGAGGTTTTTCCTGCAGGTGCAGAATTTTTGCTATTCAATTAGGTGCGAAGTTTCCAATTAGCTTAATCAGTAATTCTCACCTTCCGAAGCACTATCTTCTCCCTCCAGCATCGGGCCCCGGTCTTCTGCAGCAGTGGTGAGTATGCAGTAGTGTGTGAGTGTGTATGAGTGTGTGTGTGAGTGACCCCGCTGTGTGCGACTCCCCCCTTGTAACTGGCACTGGGAGAACTACATCTTCCAGCAGCCCTTGCACCTCCCAACAGCCCTGGGAGCCCCCCAACAGCCCCCTCCTCAGTGACAAGATGGCGGGGAGGCCACCGGGAGCCGCGGAGACCTATGTAAACTCACACCTTTTAGTGCGGCTAGCATTAAAAGGTTCTAGTTATACAGAAGCCTTCACAGATCAGTGAGATCCGTGAAGGCTTCTGTCTGTGTGTTTTTAAAAAAAATAAGACGTGCACCCCCTCCCCAGAAGCATAACCAGCCCCGGGCTCTGTACAGCATGTGCTAGTTTTTAAAATACAGGGGCCAAAATGTGTAGGGGGGTCTTGTATTTTAAGAACCAGCACCGGGTTATTTAAAGCATGTCCTGGTTCTAAAAATACAGGGGCCAAAATGCGTAGGGGGCCCCTGTATCTTAAGAACCAGCACAGGGCTTTTCTGATCCGGGCCTGGTGGTGGAAATACAGGGGACAAAATGAGTAGGGGTCCCCTGTACTTTCCATAACCAGCATCGCACTCTTTCTAGCGGACTCTTTCTAGCAGGGGGGGTAATGCCACATCCAGGGAAACCCATTCACCGGATACCCCGGCAAAAGTATTACCCCTGACCACTAGTCAGCCCAGGCCAGGGATCCATGGGGAGGTGAGGGTCCCCCCCACTACAGGGGTCCCCCTCTCCAGGGCACCCCAGGTCTGGTCTGATTGCCCGGGACTATCCTCGGCACCCCTGGCCGGTGGGTGTCGGGTTCATAGTGTAGTGTGTTGTAAAACTTTGAAAATATTGTCTTTTACTGTGGGACTATAGGTCCCAGCAAGCCTCCCCTGCATGCTGGTACTTGTAGAACCACAAGTACCAGCATGCGGGGCATTGAAAACCACAGAACACACACACTGACAGTAAAAGTTTATTATAACATACATGCACTCTCACTCTCACACATACTCACCTAGTACCGCTGAAGCCATCATGTCCCCTTGTCCAGTAGGAATCCATAGGGTACCTGTAATAAAAAATCCATACACACCTCTCCTATGCGTTATTAAATTTCTACTTTGGTCCATGTAGGCATCCGGGGGGTTAAAGAAAAAGAAAATGGAAAAACCCGAAACCATGCTGGACAGGAGGAAAGGTATGCGTTTACACTTTATCTACCTTTGAATCAGGCCCAATATCTGGGTGCTATACAAATAAATAATAGTATACAGAATAAACTAACTTGCTATTTGACAGACGGGCCACTGCGCTGGTCTAAAAAAAAATCAGAACCACCGAAGAGCTCCACTGGGACAGGGACTGATGTGAATGAGAACATTTCCTCTGTAAATGCCTACCCTCCTTCCTCATAAATTTACTTCAGAATCCAAAAATTCAATTAAATTTACTATCAATCAATCCTTTCTTCTTACCCTGCCTTCAACTACATACATACTCCATCTCCCTCTGTGATCTAGTTCTTGCTTAATAGAAACATTTTTGGGTTCTTCCTATGGGGTCGTATAGTTTATTAAACTGCCATACTGTCTGTCACTGCAGTGCCATTCTCTTTCGTCGATGTGCCTAAATTATATGATTTTAGCAGTTTTTATCATAGTTAAAAAAAAAAATACAGATCCAAAACCAAAACACGACGTTAATCTAAAATCAAAACACGCACATCTCTAATATTTTAGTGTATATAACAAAGGTCAATAGGATATGATTTATTACAGCCTCATAAATAATCTTTTTTTTTTACATTCATCAGACTATAGAGCATCCAGCTCCTGTTTAAATAACATTGTAGGATCATTAGGAAGGACTTTATACGTCTGGGTGTCAGCTAATTGGTGACTAATCTCTGCTTTATCACCATAAATATTTTGTATCACTATAGAGCCCCCTTTGTATTAGAACAATGTCATCATAGCCACTTACATTTTGCAAAGTACAACGTTCATTATAAGACAAATTCCAATGTATAGGTTCTTTCACCACAGGAGAATCACTGACAAAATGACCAAGAACTGCCTACAGACGCGGTAAGCTTGTGTCCCCCCCTCCGCTCACCTGCACCCCCCCCCCTCCTCCCCCCGCTCACCTCCCCCCCGTTCAGCACTTACCTGCTCACGCAGCAACCTCCGGCTCCATCTGCTATGCGGTCACGTGTTCTCCCAGCAGAGCACACAGTACTGTTTAGAAACATGACCGCATAGCAGACGGAGCCAGAGGACGCACCAGAGCGCCGGAGGGAGACGTCGGGGGACCTGCACAGCTGTAAGCAGGTAAGTGTTACCTGCTATTCGCCACCTCACAGTGGCGAATAGTAACTCCATCAATTTCCGAAAATACAGAATTTTCAGAATTTGATGAATACCATAATTTCCACATCCCCATACTAATGTACTAATGTACCCATACTAATGTACTAATGTACCCATACTAATGTACTAATGTACTAATGTACCCATGCTAATGTACTAATGTACTAATGTATG
The DNA here is from genome assembly GCA_031769625.1 of Taudactylus pleione. Taxonomy (NCBI): domain Eukaryota; kingdom Metazoa; phylum Chordata; class Amphibia; order Anura; family Myobatrachidae; genus Taudactylus; species Taudactylus pleione. Next base: position 173,118 of record JAUIMM010002198.1, read on the forward strand.
GGGAGTATGGAAATTAACTCAGGGGGACTTAGCAAGGAGATATCAGTGTTATCTCCTGTGCTAAGTATCTTCATGAATACTAAAATAACGTTAATTAAGGAAAATGTCCGTAAAAACGTTATTTTAGTGTTGATGAATAGGCCCCATAATGAGATCTACAACCTGTGACCAGGCCCGCTGAGAGCCGCGGCGGGCCCGGGTAATAGGGGGCGTGGCCTAATTGCGGGAGGCGCAGCCACGCCCCCTTCCCGGGAAAAAAACAAAGATAAGCATCGCCGCGAAGCGGCGCTGCACGCTGGGGAGGGGAGCACTCTGTGCCCCCTCAGCCCTGCTCAAAGCCAGGTCGGGGCGCGATCAGTGTGCTGGGCTGCTGTGAGGGAGGGGGAGCGGCGCCGGACCCGGGCCCCCGCCGGGCCCCTCAGAAAGCCCGGGCCCCGGTAATCTGTACCCGCTACCCCCCCCTCTTGGCGCCCCTGCCTGTGACCATTCAGCCTGCAGACCATACAGAGAGAAAGAAGTGAAGCTAGAACACAGAAAGAGGGAGGTTAGGGACAGAGGGCCTGATTCAGAGCCGGACGCTATGACAGAGCGCTCGCTCTGAATCAGGGCCGGTCTTTCTTGTTTTTCAGAGTGGCCTCCTGGCCGCTCGCATAGTTGTGGGTGACCACCCACAGCTATAGCGAGCGGCCAGGAAGATGGTCGCAATGGTCAAGACCATCGCGACCATCGGGCTTGCGACGAGACCCTTGTGGTAGGGTCTCATTGCTGCAAGCCCCAGAGTGCTTTCGGCTCTAACAGCCCCACTGACATCACTTGTGATGTCAGTGGGGCCGGCCCCAGACGGTAGGCGTTCCCATGGGACCGGCTCCGTCTGGGCAGCCACGCTCCCGGCCCGCCCACCAAAGGGGACGTGCTGTCACTCAACATCGACAGCATGCCCCCTTTGGTACGAGACCCGGAGCGACGGCTTGCCCGTCGCTATCCGGGTTTCGTGCATGCGCACGACGGAGCCGGCTCCGTCGTGCGCATGCACACTGGGCCACCATCGACCCGCTTGTGAGTGCATAGCGCTCGTGAGCGGGTCTGAATCAGACTCAGAGGCCATCAAGACCATCGCGACCATCGGGCTTGCGACGAGACCCTTGTAGTAGGGTCTCGTGGCCGCAAGCCCCAGAGAGCTTCACTGGTGATGTCAGTGGGGCCGCCCACAAACGGCAGGCGTTCGCCTCCGTTTGTGCAGCCCCCCCCCGCCACGCCTACAAAATGGGGTGAGCTGTCGATCAACATCGACAGCCGCCCCTTTTGTAGTGAGCCACGGAGCAATTGCTTTTTGCGCTCGCTCCGGGGCTCGCGCACACACAGCACGTGCGCACTGGGCCACCATCGACCCGCTTACGAGTGCAATGCGCTTGCGAGCGGGTCTGAATCAGGCCCAGAGTTAGAAAGAAAAAAGTATATAAATTTATGCCTTATAAGTGCAAAAACAGCTCCACAACCTTGAGTGTGACTATAAACCTCCCATCGTCTGAGGATTGACCTGCGTGTGAATCAGTGACAATAACACAACTCAACTGAAATAAAGACACAGAGACTTGTATTTGGCAGAGTTTGTTAGCTATTTATTTAAAAACATATAATGAATTAGTTACTATATTAATTAAATTAATTTAAATATGGTGGCATAGAAAGAACGGCTAACAACAGCCCAAGCCTAACACTATAAACACTCCAACCACAACACAATACGCTCAAGCCTTCTACCTTGACTACCCACCCGGTAAGGTGATGATGCTGCCCCCGGCAGGGTGGTCCAGCAGACTTTAAGAGTCAACGAAGGTGAGCAAAACTATGAGTAAACAAATATTCACAGTGCTAATAGGTAACCTGCCGTTCTTTCCCGCCTAAAATAGCCAACGAAACAATCACCAAACCCAAATCAAAAAGAGCCCATAAAAATAAACTTTAGGGAGGGAGGGTGGGAAGACAGGAACAAAAGAGGCTGACTCCGCCTCCAACAAACTCTGATATCCCTGCTAAAACCTAAACCTAAAAACCCATTGGCCCTACATGACACATGATTCCCCACTCCGGTCCGCCCCCAGCCTAGGAGGTTTAACCCTCTCCACTCCTATACAGTCATTTCGTTTATCTTCTCCTTGAACTTGCAGATCAGAATCAAAGACGCGGGATATGTCTTCAGATAGTACCCATACTCCCAGTAACCACTCCCCCTAAGCAACAAACAACCTATCCCTGTGACTTTAACAACTGCCAATTCTAAATTACCCCTCCTTTCACTTAATTAACTCCATCCATCCCTGTCTAGAGGTTAATTTTATATGCCCTCTGGGCCTGATTCAGAGCCGCTCGTTCGCTCCGAGCGATGTTCGCACAACTGCGCATGCGTATGGGTCGTAATACGCATGCGCCAACGTGTCATTGCGGTCGGAAATCGTGCGCTCGTAATACAGCGAGGGGCTGCTAATTTGAGTGACAGAATGAGGCGTTTGTGGGTGGTAACAGGGGAAGGTGCTTGAAAACGGGGGAGTGGAGATCCGAACGCAGGCGTGCCAAATGGTCAAAACGGGCGTTTAATGGGTGTGCATAATTAGTAAAGGAGCGTCATCGACCACGTCACTTGGTTGTCTTTTAGCCTGAACTGCTCGCAGTGATTGCGGGAAGTAAATCCTACCACAAGCACTGCGAGCAGTTCAGACTCCTTTCGATGTTCCCGATTAATCTAATAATAGCAGAGATGACGTATGATGCGAACGGCAAAGGGGCGTCTTTAGAAAATAGCGAGCGCATTTTTCGGACGCTCGCTCAGACATAGAGGCGTCAACAGACCGCAAAGAGCGAGCGCTCAATTTACATATCCGGCCCCTTTTTAAGAACGAGCGTCCGCAAATAGCGTCCGGGTCTGAATCAGACCCTCTATTCTTTGCAAACCTCAGTTATCTTTGTAAGGAATCAAAACTTTATTTTCACTTCCTGTGAACTGACGAGAACACAAATTAAAGATTAAGAGGGGTACTCAATATGAAACGTAAACTTCGCTGTCGAAGTTTACGTTTCATATCGGAGAATTTACCTGCGTTAAAGTATCGGGCGCGCGCCCGCTTATCCCCGTATTCAATATGAAATTAACGAAAACGGGAGCCTGCGAAGTTGGATTTGCGTAAAGTTACGAATTTTTCCTTAAAAAAATTGTAGGACCCCCCTAAAGTTGTAAAAAACATGGGGGATCACTATGGGTACCTCCGTTTTAGCCTTTAAATGAAAGTCGGGGATTTAAATAGCCGCAGCAGGTGCTTTTTCCCGACATTGAAGAAGTGCACTTAGGTTATTTTTTTCATTTTTTTAAGTGGTCCCATCAATTTTGGGGTACATGAAAATGGGTACTAGCATATTTTTAAGTCCCTAAAGTAAGTTTTTAAAAATTCTGCATTTGTGCACCTGCCGCTATAAATCTACTCTAGAATACACCTGCCGCTATAAATCTACTCTAGAATACACCTGCCGCTATAAATCTACTCTAGAATACACCTGCCGCTATAAATCTACTCTAGAATACACCTGCCGCTATAAATCTATTCTAGAAAACACGTGCCGCATACTTGCAGAATAGCCCTGAACCTATTTCCCTATTGTTAATCAATTTTTTCCCATTTTTTTTTTTCCACCCCAATTTTTTTATTACATTTTTGGGGTGTCCCTATTTTTTTAAAAAACTTTTTTTGACACAGTTCTTTTTTAAATGTCATTCCCAGGGGTGCAGGCTATTTTTTTAAGCCTGCACCCCTAAACCCCAATTCTGCACTTTTTTTCGACACCTATTCAATGGTGAAAAGTTATCCCCGTTTTTTATCAAAGACTTTTCTAACCTGCGAAAAGTCTTTGGGCTCTATTTATTAACATTATTTTTACTAAAATAAAGTGAAAAAGGGTGTTTTCACACCCTTTTCACATTATTTTAGTATCACCTATAGTTACTACAGGGCAATTGGAGTAGAATTCATTAAATTCTACTCCAACCCCTAAGTATCACTTATTTTTAGTAAAGCAGATCGCATTTCCCATAATTGTAATTGTAATGGGAAATGTGATCCGACCATAGTTACTAAAAATAAATGTGAAAAAAATATCGGGGAAAGCCCTGTGATAATAAAGCCACCTGGAGGTGGCGTTATCCAGGGTCTCCCCCGGTTACCGGCCTCCTGCTCTGCTCTAACGGGGAGAGCAGAGCCGGGAGTCGGTCCCAGTAATCAGCTGTATGGTCTATACAGACTGCAAGCTGATTACTGTAAAAAAAGAAAAAAAAAAAATAGTAAAAAAAAATTACTTAACTGACTCCAGGGACCGGTGATCGGGCCTCCGGTGATGACTCCCCTCCGGTCAGCTGGTCTCCCACAGTGCACTGCGGCCCGGTCATCAGGTGATCGGGTCCCAGTGCAGTATGGGAGATCACCTGACTGGAGGAATGGAGAACATCACCGGAGGCCTGGAGCATGCAGGGAGAGGGGGGTCGCGGGGGGGAGGGGCGGTCGCGGCGGTTCCGCAATCGCGGGGGCGGGGCTTAGCGCCGGAGGGGGGATAGCAGCGCTGACCGGTTGGCGCATGCGCGGGCACTTAATCACGGTATTTTTTTCGAAAATACCGTGATAAGTCTCCGAGGGGGATTCGCAGGGACAGAGCTTTATCGCAAGCTCTGTCCCTGCAAGGGATTTGTAGTAAATCCCTGTGATATTGCCTGAATTCGCAATGCGAATTCAGTCGGTAATATCACAGTACAACATTACAAATGCGGATTGTAGTAAATAGAGCCCTTTGAAATTGAATACGGTGTAAAACTAAAACCTGCGATAATGACGTCATAAATGCGATATTAACGCAAAAACGATGTTATCGCTCCCATATTGAATACCCCTGTTAAGCTTACGTTGGATCTGAGTTTTTTTGGAAGCAGCCCTGCCTCTTATTTTGCTCTCCTCTCCTTGTGGGCTTGCATCTGGACCCATACCCATGTCACTGGGTCCTTGTGCGAACCCCTAAAGGTTGCTAGCTTAGACCCAAGGCCCTCATTCAGAGCCGTTCGCTATTTGCGGTCGTTCGTTTAAAAACAAGGGGTGGCTATTCAAATGATCCGTACGCACATTGTAGTCTGTTCACACCTCTAAGTCTGAACGAGCGAGCAAAACATACGCTCGTTTATTTGTTAAAAACGCCCCCTGGCCGCTCGCATCCTACGTCATGTCCGCTATTTATTAGATTAATCGAGTACATCGACCAGCGTATGAACTGCTCGCTATTCTTGTGGTTGGTGTTTGCTACCACAAATTTGCGAGCAGTTCTGGCTCTAAAATAACCCAGTGATGTGGTCAATGACGCTGCTGTTTTAAATATACACACCCATAAAACGCCCGTTTTGACCTTTAAGCACGCCTGCGTTCGGATCTCCACTCCCCATTTTCAAGCACCATCCCCTGTTACCACCCACATACGCCTCATTCTGTCACTCAAAATAGCAGGCACTCGCTATATAGCGTACAAACGATTTTCGGCCGCACTGACTGGTTCGCGCATGCGTACTAAAAACCGTACGCATGCGCAGATGTGCAAACATCGCTCGGAACGAGCGTACTGCCGCTAACGAGCGGCTCTGAATGAGGGCCCATGTCCTGCATTGTTGGAAGACTGGCTATCACTGTCACTAAAGGGTGGTATCCCCAGAAGTATCTATAGGATGTCGTTGGTGCGTACGTCTGGAAAGTGGTCTTTCCTGCTGACGAGTATGTATACCCATAGGCCACCCATATACACGTTGAAACTCATAGTCCTGGTCCACTTTAGGATTTTATCATTTTTAAAATGTATCATATCAGCTTTGCATTTATCAACTTGTTGTGTCGATTTATTCAACCAGTCACTAGGGGTATCCAATAGCAACGTGTTATAATGTGAAGCCTCAAAATCAGCAATTTTGCTTTTAGTAACAGACAATTAACGCTTATATTGTTCCTGAGCACAGGTAAAGGCCCCCATACATCAGCAATTGATTGCAGCAATCGTGCAATTTGCAATCGATTGTGTATAAAAATCTTTCCCTTTTTCAATCGATTGCAGAATTGCCACAATCGATTGAAAAAGGGAAAGATTATTATACACAATCGATTGCAAATTGCACGATTGCTGCGTTCAATTGCTGATGTATGGGGGCCTTAACTCCAGCAATTCATATCCAGCCTCAGACTCACTAAGACTGAACTTTGCACCTGGTGTCAGATTAACCCGTCGATGTCCTTTCTCCATTTCAGTGTGTTAAGGCCCCCCCCCATACATCAGCAATCGATTGTGGCAATTCTGCAATTTGCAATCGATTGTGTATAGAAATCTGCAATGTATGAGGCTTCACAGATCGCAGAATGCAACCAAAAAGTGATTGGTATTGTTTAATCAGATTGTACAACATGTTGGATGTCACAGATGGATTGGGGCTGTAGATTGCTAGTGTATGGACATGAACAGCAGATTTGCAGACCATTTCTAGCAAAATTATGGACCTTTCAAGATTGGCAGATCTGTGTTTGCTGCAATCGATCTGCAAATCACTGAAAAAGATCTGTAGTGTATGGGCGCAGATTGCTAGATTGGGAAATCCTAAAATCAGGCAATAAATCTTCAAATTGTTCAATCGTGGTTTTCAGATTGCTAATGTATGGGGGCCTATAGTCATTGCCTCAGATTACTGATGTATGGGGCCTATAGTCATTGCCTCAGATTGCTGATGTATGGGGGCCTATAGTCATTGCCTCAGATTGCTGATGTATGGGGGCCTATAGTCATTGCCTCAGATTACTGATGTATGGGGGCCTATAGTCATTGCCTCAGATTACTGATGTATGGGGGCCTATAGTCATTGCCTCAGATTGCTGATGTATGGGGGCCTATAGTCATTGCCTCAGATTGCTGATGTATGGGGGCCATAGTCATTGCCTCAGGTTGCTGATGTATGGGGGCCTATAGTCATTGCCTCAGATTGCTGATGTATGGGGGCCTATAGTCATTGCCTCAGGTTGCTGATGTATGGGGGCCTATAGTCATTGCCTCAGATTGCTGATGTATGGGGGCCTATAGTCATTGCCTCAGATTACTGATGTATGGGGGCCTATAGTCATTGCCTCAGATTGCTGATGTATGGGGGCCTATAGTCATTGCCTCAGATTACTGATGTATGGGGGCCTATAGTCATTGCCTCAGATTACTGATGTATGGGGGCCTATAGTCATTGCCTCAGATTACTGATGTATGGGGGCCTATAGTCATTGCCTCAGATTGCTGATGTATGGGGGCCTATAGTCATTGCCTCAGATTGCTGATGTATGGGGGCCATAGTCATTGCCTCAGGTTGCTGATGTATGGGGGCCTATAGTCATTGCCTCAGATTGCTGATGTATGGGGGCCTATAGTCATTGCCTCAGGTTGCTGATGTATGGGGGCCTATAGTCATTGCCTCAGATTGCTGATGTATGGGGGCCTATAGTCATTGCCTCAGATTGCTGATGTATGGGGGCCTATAGTCATTGCCTCAGATTGCTGATGTATGGGGGCCTATAGTCATTGCCTCAGATTGCTGATGTATGGGGGCCTATAGTCATTGCCTCAGGTTGCTGATGTATGGGGGCCTATAGTCATTGCCTCAGATTACTGATGTATGGGGGCCTATAGTCATTGCCTCAGATTGCTGATGTATGGGGGCCTATAGTCATTGCCTCAGATTACTGATGTATGGGGGTCTATAGTCATTGCCTCAGATTACTGATGTATGGGGGCCTATAGTCATTACCTCAGATTGCTGATGTATGGGGGCCTATAGTCATTGCCTCAGATTACTGATGTATGGGGGCCTATAGTCATTGCCTCAGATTGCTGATGTATGGGGGCCTATAGTCATTGCCTCAGATTGCTGATGTATGGGGGCCTATAGTCATTGCCTCAGATTGCTGATGTATGGGGGCCTATAGTCATTGCCTCAGATTGCTGATGTATGGGGGCCTATAGTCATTGCCTCAGATTACTGATGTATGGGGGCCTATAGTCATTGCCTCAGATTACTGATGTATGGGGGCCTATAGTCATTGCCTCAGATTGCTGATGTATGGGGGCCTATAGTCATTGCCTCAGATTGCTGATGTATGGGGGCCATAGTCATTGCCTCAGGTTGCTGATGTATGGGGGCCTATAGTCATTGCCTCAGATTGCTGATGTATGGGGGCCTATAGTCATTGCCTCAGGTTGCTGATGTATGGGGGCCTATAGTCATTGCCTCAGATTGCTGATGTATGGGGGCCTATAGTCATTGCCTCAGATTGCTGATGTATGGGGGCCTATAGTCATTGCCTCAGATTGCTGATGTATGGGGGCCTATAGTCATTGCCTCAGATTGCTGATGTATGGGGGCCTATAGTCATTGCCTCAGGTTGCTGATGTATGGGGGCCTATAGTCATTGCCTCAGATTACTGATGTATGGGGGCCTATAGTCATTGCCTCAGATTGCTGATGTATGGGGGCCTATAGTCATTGCCTCAGATTGCTGATGTATGGGGGCCTATAGTCATTACCTCAGATTACTGATGTATGGGGGCCTATAGTCATTACCTCAGATTGCTGATGTATGGGGGCCTATAGTCATTGCCTCAGATTACTGATGTATGGGGGCCTAGAGTCATTGCCTCAGATTGCTGATGTATGGGGGCCTATAGTCATTGCCTCAGATTGCTGATGTATGGGGGCCTATAGTCATTGCCTCAGATTGCTGATGTATGTGGGCCTATAGTCATTGCCTCAGATTGCTGATGTATGGGGGCCTATAGTCATTGCCTCAGATTACTGATGTATGGGGGCCTATAGTCATTGCCTCAGATTGCTGATGTATGGGGGCCTATAGTCATTGCCTCAGATTGCTGATGTATGGGGGCCTATAGTCATTGCCTCAGATTACTGATGTATGGGGGCCTATAGTCATTGCCTCAGATTACTGATGTATGGGGGCCTATAGTCATTGCCTCAGATTACTGATGTATGGGGGCCTATAGTCATTGCCTCAGATTGCTGATGTATGGGGGCCTATAGTCATTGCCTCAGATTGCTGATGTATGGGGGCCTATAGTCATTGCCTCAGGTTGCTGATGTATGGGGGCCTATAGTCATTGCCTCAGATTGCTGATGTATGGGGGCCTATAGTCATTGCCTCAGATTGCTGATGTATGGGGGCCTATAGTCATTGCCTCAGATTGCTGATGTATGGGGGCTATAGTCATTGCCTCAGGTTGCTGATGTATGGGGGCCTATAGTCATTGCCTCAGATTGCTGATGTATGGGGGCCTATAGTCATTGCCTCAGATTGCTGATGTATGGGGGCCTATAGTCATTGCCTCAGATTGCTGATGTATGGGGGCCTATAGTCATTGCCTCAGATTGCTGATGTATGGGGGCCTATAGTCATTGCCTCAGATTACTGATGTATGGGGGCCTATAGTCATTGCCTCAGATTGCTGATGTATGGGGGCCTATAGTCATTGCCTCAGATTGCTGATGTATGGGGGCCTATAGTCATTGCCTCAGATTACTGATGTATGGGGGCCTATAGTCATTGCCTCAGATTACTGATGTATGGGGGCCTATAGTCATTGCCTCAGATTACTGATGTATGGGGGCCTATAGTCATTGCCTCAGATTGCTGATGTATGGGGGCCTATAGTCATTGCCTCAGATTGCTGATGTATGGGGGCCTATAGTCATTGCCTCAGATTGCTGATGTATGGGGGCCTATAGTCATTGCCTCAGATTGCTGATGTATGGGGGCCTATAGTCATTGCCTCAGATTGCTGATGTATGGGGGCCTATAGTCATTGCCTCAGATTGCTGATGTATGGGGGCCTATAGTCATTGCCTCAGATTGCTGATGTATGGGGGCCTATAGTCATTGCCTCAGATTGCTGATGTATGGGGGCCTATAGTCATTGCCTCAGATTACTGATGTATGGGGGCCTATAGTCATTGCCTCAGATTGCTGATGTATGGGGGCCTATAGTCATTGCCTCAGATTGCTGATGTATGGGGGCCTATAGTCATTGCCTCAGATTGCTGATGTATGGGGGCCTATAGTCATTGCCTCAGGTTGCTGATGTATGGGGGCCTATAGTCATTGCCTCAGGTTGCTGATGTATGGGGGCCTATAGTCATTGCCTCAGATTGCTGATGTATGGGGGCCTATAGTCATTGCCTCAGATTGCTGATGTATGGGGGCCTATAGTCATTGCCTCAGATTGCTGATGTATGGGGGCCTATAGTCATTGCCTCAGGTTGCTGATGTATGGGGGCCTATAGTCATTGCCTCAGATTGCTGATGTATGGGGGCCTATAGTCATTGCCTCAGATTGCTGATGTATGGGGGCCTATAGGTGCTGATATAATCAGGGGCGCCGAGAGGGGGGGGAGCGGGTACAGATTACCCGGGCCTGGGCTTCCTGAGGGGCCCGGCGGCACACAGAGTGTGCTGAGCTGCAGTTGGAGACTGCTCGTGGCTACTGAGCAGCAGCCACAGCGGTCTGCTATGCCTGTGCGGGGGAGCGATCACACTGATCGCGCCCCCCCTGGCTTTGCGCCGGGCTGAGGGGGCTCAGAGCGCCCCCCCTCCCCAGCGCTTCGCGGCGCTGCAAATCTTTTTTTTTATCGGCAAGGGGGCATGGCCACGCCTCCCACAATTAGGCCACGCCCCCTATTACTGGGGCCCGCCACGGCTCTTGGCGGGCCTGGATATAATGTCCAGTGCAAATACTGTAATAAAAGTCCATGAAGCGACAACTCCCAGGTAATGAAGTGAAGGATTTGTAGGTGTATCTGACGTAGGTAATATTAATAATAGTCAGTAATATCGTGGTGCCTATTCAGCACTATCACACACCACCGTGAGGTAGAGGCGTTACCAGCACAAGCAAATGCAATGATGGACGCCGGCACTCGCAGATGTACAGTATACAGGTATATTTACCCAAGTGACAGAAACACAGGAATGGCGGCACAGGAATGGCGGCACTCCTGACCAAGTAACGGAGACTTCAAACTTCATGTCTCAGCGCTCTGCTCAAGGCAGCTCACTAGACTGCAGGGTGCTGTTCCAGTCAGAAGGTAGTGGAAATCCCTGCTGTGGGAAAGCATCTCGATGGTAAGTATTGGGGTTAGGGAGAATGTTAGGGTTCGGCAATAGTGGGAGGGTTAGGGTGTCAGTTTACTAACCCTGTCAGGATGGCAGCGTAAGGATTCTGGCTGCCAGTTCCCGAGCACCGGCATCCCGTACCCAACCCGTTCAGGTCATCCTGTAAGACATCTGCTAGTGCCATGGAGTAGCAAGGGTCACCTAGGCCCTGCACCGAGACCTCTTGCCTAGCCCTAGTTATGCCCTGTATATACTGCCCCTGCTGGGTGTGTGCAGGTCTGCAGCTGTGCAATATGCCTGAGACTTTGGGCTCTATTTACTACAATTCGCATATTGAATGCAGATTGTAGTGTGATATTAACGACTGAATTCGCATTGCGGGATTTACTACAAATCCCTTGCAGGGACAGAGCTTGCCATAAAGCTCTGTCCCTGCGAATCCCCTTGTGACAAAGTGCCTGCGCATGCGCCGACCGGCCGCCGCTGCTACCCCCCCGGCGCTAAGCCCCCTCCCACTAAGCCCCGCCCCCCACGATCGCGGACCCCCCTCCCTCTCCCTTACACTTACCTGCATGCTCCAGGCCTCCGGTGATGTTCTCCATGCCTCTGGTCAGGTGATCTCCCATACTGCACTGGGACTCGATCACCTGATGACCGGGCAGCAGTGCACTATGGGAGACCAGCTGACCTGAGGGGAGACATCACCGGAGGCCCGATCACCGGTCCCTGGAGTCAGTTAAATAATTTTTTTTTTTACTATTTTTTTCTTCTTTTTTTTACAGTAATCAGCTTGTGGTCTGTTTAGACCACACAGCTGATTACTGGGACCGACTCCCGGCTCTGCTCTCCCCGTTAGAGCAGGGCAGGAGGCCGGTAACCGGGGGAAAACCCTGGATAACGCCACCTCCAGGTGGCTTTATTATCACAGGGCTTTCCCCGATATTTTTTTCACATTTATTTTTAGTAACTATGGTCGGATCACATTTCCCATTACAGTTATGGGAAATGTGATCTGCTTTACTAAAAATAAGTGATACTTAGGGGTTGGAGTAGAATTTTACGAATTCTACTCCGATTGCCCTGTAATAACTATAGGTGATACTAAATTAATGTGAAAAGGGTGTGAAAACACAAAACAGCCTTTTTCACTTTATTTTAGTCAAAATAATGTTAATAAATAGAGCCCTATGGCACAAAATGCATCCAATTATACATGTAACCTTATTGAACACTTGTGAAAATTGAATATTGCAAAATCCCTTCGTCTATCTTGGACTTTCACACACACCAGTTGGCTCTTGACTTTGGTTTCTGGACGTCTTGAGGTTCACTAAATGCAATTATCGCATGGCCACGCCCCCTTAGGAAAAAAAAACCCCAAACATTTTACGGTGCTGCCCGCTGGGAGGGGGGCGCTGCATAGGAGACTGCTCCAGCTGCTACGAGCAGTCTCCCACTGCAGCCAGGCCCGCCGAGAGCCGCAGCGGGCCCGGGTACAAGGGGACGCGGCCTAATAGTGGGAGGAGTGGCCACGCCCCCTTCGAGGGAAAAACTAAAACAACAAGTTACGCGCTGGGGAGGGGAGCGCTCTTAGCCCCCTCAGCCCAGCGCATAACCATAGGGGGGTGCGATCAGCTTGATCACTCCCCCCCACAGGCATAGGAGACTGCTGTGGCTACTTCTTACCAGCCGCAAGCAGTCTCCCAGTGCAGCCCAGCACACAGCAGCGTGTGCTGGGCTGCTGTCATGTAAGAGGGGGGGGGAGCAGTGCCGGACCTGGGCCCCCGCCGGCCCCTCCAGCAAGCCGGGCCCGGGTAATTTGTACCCGCTCCCCCACCCCCCTCTTGGCGCCCCTGCTCTTTATCTCCAACATGTTCACTGTGGAGAAAGGAGACAGCAGGTTGTCTGCAGAGCTAACACTCTACTATTGTTTCCTGGGTCAGATCACTGTGTAGAGAGGAGACATCAGCTTGTGTGTGGAGCTGACACTCTACCATCATTTGCTGGGGTCAGATCACTGTAGAGAGAGGAGACAGCAGGTTGTCTGTGGAGCTGACACTCTACCATCATTTGCTGGGTCAGATCACTGTGGAGACAGGAGACAGCAGCTTGTCTGCAGAGCTGATACTCTACCATCATTTGCTGGGTCAGATCACTGTAGAGAGAGGAGACAGCAGGTTGTCTGCAGAGCTGACACTCTACCATCATTTGCTGGGTCAGATCACTGTGGAGAGAGGAGACAGCAGGTTGTCTGCAGAGCTGACACTCTACCATCATTTGCTGGGTCAGATCACTGTGGAGAGAGGAGACAGAAGGTTGTCTGCAGAGCTGACACTCTACCATCATATGCTGCCTGGGTCAGATCACTGTGAAGAGAGGAGACAGAAGGTTGTCTGCAGAGCTGACACTCTACCATCATATGCTGTCTGGGTCAGATCACTGTGGAGACAGGAGACAGCAGCTTGTCTGCAGAGCTGACACTCTACCATCATTTGCTGGGTCAGATCACTGTAGAGAGAGGAGACAGCAGGTTGTCTGCAGAGCTGACACTCTACCATCATTTGCTGGGTCAGATCACTGTGGAGAGAGGAGACAGCAGGTTGTCTGCAGAGCTGACACTCTACCATCATTTGCTGGGTCAGATCACTGTGGAGAGAGGAGACAGAAGGTTGTCTGCAGAGCTGACACTCTACCATCATATGCTGCCTGGGTCAGATCACTGTGGAGACAGGAGACAGCAGCTTGTCTGCAGAGCTGACACTCTACCATCATATGCTGCCTGGGTCAGATCACTGTGGAGAATGGAATCTGCAGTTGTCACAACAGAATTGGGGCCAGTTTCAGTTTCGTTTCTCTGATCAGTCAGAGGAGGAGGATCCGCCCCGTCCCCGGGATAATAACAGTGCAGTCCCGACATCACAGGGACAGTCCCTCCCTATTCCTCCAGCACTCAGAGGCCATCGCTGGGCCCCGGCTGTAGGTGGTGACCCCGGGGGCCCAGGGCCATGTCAGACCCCACGGTCACCGCCTTCCTGACCAAGCTGCTGTGCTCTCACGGGGGGCGGCTGCCGAAGGAGAGACTGACGCAGCTGCTGGAGCTTCCCCCGGAGCAGATAGAGCTGATCCTGCAGGATGAGGCGCAGAGGTTCCCCCAGGTGGGAGAGCTGGTCCTGGCCCAGAGCCCCATCAGGATCTGCCCCCGGTACCTGAAGAACGAGGGGGAGGAGGAGGAGGAGGAGGAGTGCGGGAGACTGCACCTGTGCCGGCGCTACCTACAGGGCAACTGCAGGCAGAGCAAGAGGTGGGTACTGACTGGCAGCATCCTATACACAGAGAGGGGGCAGGAGGTGGGTACTGGCAGCACTGCTATACACAGAGAGGGGGCAAGAGGTGGGTACTGACTGGCAGCATCCTATACACAGAGAGGGGGCAGGAGGTGGGTACTGGCAGCACTGCTATACACAGAGAGGGGGCAAGAGGTGGGTACTGACAGCACTGCTATACACAGAGAGGGGGCAAGAGGTGGGTACTGACTGGCAGCATCCTATACACAGAGAGGGGGCAGGAGGTGGGTACTGGCAGCACTGCTATACACAGAGAGGGGGCAAGAGGTGGGTACTGACAGCACTGCTATACACAGAGAGGGGGCAAGAGGTGGGTACTGACTGGCAGCATCCTATACACAGAGAGGGGGCAGGAGGTGGGTACTGGCAGCACTGCTATACACAGAGAGGGGGCAAGAGGTGGGTACTGACAGCACTGCTATACACAGAGAGGGGGCAAGAGGTGGGTACTGACTGGCAGCATCCTATACACAGAGAGGGGGCAGGAGGTGGGTACTGGCAGCACTGCTATACACAGAGAGGGGGCAGGAGGGGTACTGGCAGCACTGCTATACACAGAGAGGGGGCAAGAGGTGGGTACTGACTGGCAGCATCCTATACACAGAGAGGGGGCAGGAGGTGGGTACTGACTGGCAGCTGTACACAGAGAGGGGGCAAGAGGTGGGTACTGACTGGCAGTTGTACACAGAGAGGGGCAGGAGGTGGGTACTGACTGGCAGCATCCTATATAAAGAGAGAGGACAGGAGGTGGGTAGAGACTGGCACCTGTACATAGAGAGGGGCAGGTGGTGGGTACTGGCAGCACTGCTATACACAGAGAGGGGGCAGGAGGTGGGTACTGGCATCACTGCTATACACAGAGAGGGGGCAGGAGGTGGGTACTGGCAGCACTGCTATACACAGAGAGGGGGCAGGAGGTGGGTACTGGCAGCACTGCTATACACAGAGAGGGGGCAGGAGGTGGGTACTGACAGCACTGCTGTACACAGAGAGGGGGCAAGAGGTGGGTACTGACTGGCAGCTGTACACAGAGAGGGGCAGGAGGTGGGTACTGACTGGCAGCATCCTATACACAGAGAGGGGGCAAGAGGTGGGTACTGACTGGCAGCTGTACACAGAGAGGGGCAGGAGGTGGGTACTGACTGGCAGCATCCTATACACAGAGAGGAGGCAGGAGGTGGGTACTGACTGGCAGCATCCTATACACAGAGAGGGGGCAGGAGGTGGGTACAGATTGGCAGCATCCTATACACAGAGAGGGGGCAGGAGGTGGGTACTGGCAGCACTTCTATACACAGAGAGGGGGCAGGAGGTGGGTACTGGCAGCACTGCTATACACAGAGAGGGGGCAGGAGGTGGGTACTGGCAGCACTGCTATACACAGAGAGGGGGCAGGAGCTGGGTACTGGCAGCACTGCTATACACAGAGAGGGGGCAGGAGCTGGGTACTGCCAGCATTGCTATACACAGAGAGGGGGCAGGAGGTGGCTACTGGCAGCGCTGCTATACACAGAGAGGGGGCAGGAGTTGGGTACTGGCAGCACTGCTATACACAGAGAGGGGGCAGGAGGTGGGTACTGGCAGCACTGAGGCAGGTGAGATGACAGAGGCTGGCAGAAGTTATAGGGGGAGAGGCAGCTGAAGTGATGTTAGAGGCTGGTACAAGTTATAGGGGAGAGGCAGCTGAGGCAGGTGAGATGATGTTAGAGGCTGGCACAAGTTATAGCGGAGAGGCAGCTGAGGCCGGTGAGGTGACATTAGAGGCTGGCACAAGTTATAGGGGGAGAGGCAGGTGAGGTGACATTAGAGGCTGGCACAAGTTATAGGGGGAGAGGCAGGTGAGGTTACATTAGAGGCTAGGCTAAGAAATACTAAGTGAGCAAGAGGTGATGCCGGTATTTGCCCAGGGCTATGGATGTGTTATGGGGAAGCCTTATAATGTATGGACAGAGGGCAATGAGGGCAGTAGGGAAAAGGGTAAGAGTAGAATGGGCATCAGCAGGTACATGAACAGATCAGTCTCAGTATATTATTATAGTGCTGGAGGTGGGTGCGGCATTGCAGGACAAGGGTAAGAGTAGAATGGGCATCAGCAGGTACATGTAGAGATCAGTCTCAGTATATTATTATAGTGCTGGAGGTGGGTGCGGCATTGCAGGACAAGGTTTGGGTGTGTTACATACTGAAGCACATACATCATATATAGGTAAAGGGACATATGGTCTCTGTATGGGAGCAGGACGGGGCTGTGTGTTACACAATGTTCTATAGGTAATGTAGCCAGGAAAATTCTCTCTAAGGGGCCTATTTATCATTATCTATGGGGGGAATATTCCCTGAAAGTTCCCCATTTTGGGGGATACCCACAAATATTAAGTAACCTCTAAGTGCAATATCGAGGGATGGAAGCAAATATCCATTTCCGTAAGTGGCTATGGTTTCTATGGGGTGAGAATCTGTCAGAGTTACCAGGCATCGCGTTCTGGAGTCTGCCCCCTGCAGCTAAAGATGGCGTTCTGCCGCTGTAGCCCATACTCGCCGACATTCTGGCTGCTCCCTCCGGGAGTATGGAGCTGTGGGGAGCTGGGGTGTGTGGTGCGGCATAGGGGGCGTGGCTGGGGTCATTACCTGGCGTTATGGGCGGGGCTGTGCAATTGTGTCATCGTGGGCCCATTGCTGCTACACAATGCTGAGTTCACCGCCATTGTGAAGCAGGGGGCGGGGTCATGATGATGCGATTCAGCTTCTTGTGTGAGGGGGTCCAAGGGTAGGCGGCTGGGAGACTTACCCGCTTTTCTGGGCGGCCGAGAGCACCACCTGATTTTCGGGAGCCTCTTTGGGCCGTTTTGGGAGAGTAGGGTCAATATGCTGTAGCCTATGGGCGACACTTTATAGCGCCTATTTCCCGGCAATGGGTGGTGCACATGCGTGGTCAGGAAACGTGCGCAGAAGTCCCAATCGAGGAGTGATGCGGTCACTTCACTCCAAGCACAGCATGGGGACGTGCTCCTTTCCGAGCCCGTCACCGCGTGACTGCGTCTGCTATGTTATACATGTGGAAGGTGACACTGCATACTACAATGCATACTTGCCGACAATCAGCTCCAGCCTTCCAGGAGGGAGCTGATTGTCGGCTAATAGCGGGGGGTGGGGCCTGCCATTGGGGGCAGAGCGGCCATTTTGTGTCACACTGGGGGCGGAGCAGGGGCGGGACCGCACGATCACATCATCGTGACTCCGCCCCCTCTTCACAATGCTATGATTTTCGGCATTGTGAAGCAGGGGGCGGGGCCACGATGACGCGATTCTGCGCGAATCGCGTCACCGGGCCCCCCGCTGCAGGTATTTTCTGTTTTTTTCAGGGGGGAGGTGGGGAGGGTCGGAGACTTCCGGGAGGCTTGCCTGCCTTTCCGGGGGGGCCGGGAGCAGCACCCGAAAATCGGGAGCCTCCCGGCCAAATCGGGAGGGTAGGCAAGCCTGCTGCAATGCGATCATGGGCGCTAATATTGCATTGAGTGTGCGATTAAGGATAAATGGGCCCCTAAGATGTGTACAGTAGCGCGCTGTGCTGGAAAGTGAAGCAGCAGCTATTCCATACTTCTCCCGGAAGTTGCGCGAGGCTCCAGATTTTTCGGGTAGTCCCCCGCAACTCTAGAAATGCTGCATATTTTGCTGCACACCCAGAATGTGATACATCTCAGAACACGGTCAGAATGTAACCTCATATTTCATATACTACCTCAGTACAGTGAGGCAGCAATGCTAACCACTACGCCAACCGTGACATGCTATATAAGAATAAACACTGAGAATTAGATCCGGCAGAGAAAATATTAGAAGAAGAACCTTATTACTTTGTCTGACACTGTACTGGACCTGAGCAGCCGGCAGACTATCACCACTGGTGCTGGAGGGGGATGGTATGGCGGTATCGATTCCTGCCTGTCTATACCTTCTAACATGTATTCCTGCCTATACCTTCTAAAATTGTTGCTATATAGCATTATGAGTCGCACCAGAAATAAATGCTTTGAGACTTTGATCCAAAGCACAAAAAGATATTATTCAATATAAAAACAGATGGTTACACGCTGTATTCTAAATACAATTAGCGCAAATAAATCATACAGACCCAAGGTACAGTTGTTACATATGCACGCGCTCTGGACCCAGAGACCGGCATCAGCATAGAAACCTCCGTCAACAGCACAGCAAGAAGACTCAAGACTGAGTTCAGAGAGCCCACATATATACACTTACAGGGATAGGCAATACAATAGAACAGATTGGCATGATTCCATTGGTTTTCCTTCATGGTGCTTCTGTTAGAGAATAGTTCATAGGTCAATTTGTATGGACACAACTCAGCCTCCAACAGCCCTTTGTGTCCTGTTTCCTGCTGCATACTAATCTAAGCTGCTAACATTACAGAGTACATTTTAATGTTTAACGCTCTATAGTCCATAATTTGCAGACACATGTTGCGATCTTCTCACCGATGATACCGGAAATCTGTTGAGACACAGTGGATCAGTACAACACCAAACACGGTCTGCTTACCATGTATTAAACCTTAGCTAACAACTAACATTTATTTCACAACATTAGTGATAAATGAATAAACCTTGAACATTACACTTTAAAGCTATGGAACCTTTTATGTAAGTGTGCAGTGTGTAAGTATTGAGATTTTGGGAAAAGACGCTAGTTAGCGCTGTGCGACTACGTGTTTGTGGAGTACACCATGGTACGTGTTTTGCAGGGTTGATCATTTTAGATGTTTTAGTGACTGTATTTATGTGGCGAGGACTTTTAACTTCTTTCTCTTGCGTGGGAATCGCACAACGCTAAATAATAGCATCGCCGTATGTACTTATAATGGCGAGTTTCACTAAAATGGCGCTGGACGGCCAGTCGCAAAATGGCATCTCAACGCCAGTCGCAAGATGGCGTCGTGCAGAACTAATTTAAAACCAATCCTGTCTCAGCCAATTATCCAGCTTCGACAGCGGTGTGGCAGCCACCGGACAACAGTTACAGGTCACCTCTGTGGTCTCTATTCTGCCCTCAAAAGAACAGTCAGGGAGGAAAGAGGGGCGTGACCATGTCCTTATCCTAATTTTGCCATGATGCCATACTTACCGACTTTCTTTCTTTCCGGGAGCAGCCAGAGAGGACCATCTTCTCTCTGCTACAGGGGGCGGGGCCAGACTATTGCCTGCATTCTGTCCCGCCCCCTTTACAGGAAACCACCGACGATTTGCTAGTCCGCATGGAGGGGGCGGGACTAAACAACGCGATTCTCCTCATTTAGCCCCGCCCCCTTCCTACGGACATGCAAATTTAACGGAAAATCTCCCCATCCTGCCCACTTCATTAGAAAGTGGGTGGTATACGGGAGATCTGCTTACTATTCCGGGGGTGCAGGGGGTTACCCGAAAAATCGGAAGCCTCCCGCGACACGCGGGAGAGTAGGCATGTATGCATGATGCCCTGTTTCTGCACTGAATATTATGCAATCCAGCAAAGCTCGTTATAAAGGAAAAAGTACAAGTGCCACCGGGTAACGTGAAAATATACAGGGTATCTATGGAGCAAATATATCAGGCCTTGTAAAGAAGTGGAGAAGTTGCCCATAGCAACCAATCAGCTTCTACCTATCAGTTTATAGAATATACTTGATAATTGTTAGCTAGATATGAGATCAGCAAGTGCGTATGGTGCAGGCTTGCCTACCCTCCCGATTTGGCCGGGAGCCTCCCGATTTTCGGGTGCCGCTCCCGGCCCCCCGGAAAGGCAGGCAAGCCTCCCGGAAGTCTCCGACCATCCCGACCTCCCCCCTGAAAAAAACAGAAGCACCAGCAGCGGGGGGCCCGGTGACGCGATTCGCGCAGAATCGCGGCATCGTGGCCCCGCCCCCTGCTTCACAATGCCGAATATAACGGCATTGTGAAGAGGGGGCGGAGTCACAATGATGCGATCGCGCGGCCCCGGCCCCGCCTCCAGTGTTACACTAAATGGCCGCCCCCGGCTCCGCCCCAATGGCGGGCCCCGCCCCTGCTATTAGCCGACAATCAGCTCCCTCCCGGAAGGCTGGAGCTGATTGTCGGTATGTATGGTATGGTGGCTCAGAGCAGGTTGTGCCAATATAGAAGTGAACAATTATCTGTGTAATAATCAGGTGACAGACATGTTATTAGGTCAGATAAACCAGCATAAACATGTGCACTACTTGGGTCAATGTAAAGTTGTGAATTGTTTGTACTGACGTAATCTGTTGTTTGTTGTTTGCTTTATTTGGCGCTGCGGAACACTTGTGGCGTCTTATAAATAACAGACAATAATAGTAATAATGCACCACTCCCCCTACAGTCCTCTGTATAGTAGTAGTTGTTTCATCAATTTAAGCCATACAGAGTTCAGTAAAATGGCGGCTTATTCAGAGTATGGGAGGGGTAGCCAGTAAAAATGCGCGGGGTCCATGGCAGGGTGACCTAGCACTGCCCCTCTTCACCCCCGGACCCCGTAGTGGCAGCACCTCCCTGCTGGTATATTTGTCCGCCACTGGCTCAATCTATTTTTTTTTTTGTATTTTATTTAAATTCAGCTTCAGCTACTTTAATATTTGTTTTGCTTGTGTCTCAGGTGCCCGTTGAAGTTGTCCCATGATATATTATCAGATCACAATCAGATGGTGTTAAAGTCTAAAGAGATCAGCGGACTGAATGACCAGGAATTAAAGGTTCATCTGCTGCAGAATGACAGCCAGCTGCTACCGGAGGTGAGAGTTACCGTCGCAGTGATGGGAGGATCGGTCCTGTGGCCCTGTAGTAGTAGCACTGGCGCTATTAGTGTTTATGTCATGTTTTCCGGCCAGCAGGCGGACTTTGGGGTTGATTCAGCATTGCACGCACGTGCAATGCTAAACGCAGATTCCCGATTGTCGGGAATCTGTGCGTGCGCAGGACCCGTTCTGCTCATGTGCAGAATGCGTCCTGCGTGATCGCATGCAGCTCTTGCTATGCCTCTGCCTGATTGACAGGCAGAAGCATTTACGGGGCGGTGCGGGGACGGAGATGGCCGGTGTTTCCAGATACAGGGCCGCGTCGCTCCTGTTTTCCGGAATGTTCACGATGGTTATCCTTGCCTGCAACGTTGGCCAAAGTGCTGGTATCACAAATGCAGCGGGGGTATCATACAGGGGGTATCATACAGGGGGGTGTCATACAGGGGGTATCAGACACCTCCTGCTGCATTTGTATATTTGCAAGGACTGAATTGCAATGCTGCCTGCATGCCTGTGTGCTGCCTGTGTGCCTTTGTGCTGCCTGCATGCTGTCTGCGTGCGTGTGTGCTGCCTGCGTGCCTGTGCGCTACCTGTGTGCTGCCTGCGTGCCTTTGTGCTGCCTGCATGCCTGTGTGCTGCCTGCGTGCCTGTGTGCTGCCTGCGTGCCTTTGTGCTGCTTGTGTGCCTGTGCGCTACCTGTGTGCTGCCTGCGAGCCTTTGTGCTGCCTGCGTGCCTGTGTGCTGCCTGCGTGCTGCCTGCATGCCTTTGTGCTGCCTATGTGCTTGTGTGCTGCCTGCGCGCTACCTGTGTGCTGCCTGCGTGCCTTTGTGCTGCCTGTGTGCCTTTGTGCTGCCTGTGTGCTGCCTGCGTGCCTGTGCGCTACCTATGTGCTGCCTGCGTGCCTTTGTGCTGCCTGCGTGCCTGTGTGCTGCCTGTGTGCTGCCTGCATGCCTTTGTGCTGCCTGCGTGCTTGTGTGCTGCCTGCGTGCCTGTGCGCTACCTGTGTGCTGCCTGCGTGCCTTTGTGCTACCTGCGAGCCTTTGTGCTGCCTGCGTGCCTGTGTGCTGCCTGCGTGCTGCCTGCATGCCTTTGTGCTGCCTACGTGCTTGTGTGCTGCCTACATGCCTGTGCACTGCCTGCGTGCCTGTGTGCTGCCTGTGTGCCTGTGTGCTGCCTGCGTGCTGCCTGCGTGCCTGTGTGCTGCCTGTGTGCTTCCTGCATGCTGCCTGTGTGCTGCCTGTGTGCTTCCTGCGTGCTTCCTGCGTGCTGCCTGTGTGTTGCCTGTGTGCTGCCTGTGTGCTGCCTGCGTGCCTTTGTGCTGCCTGCTTGCCTTTGTGCTGCCTGTGTGCTGCCTGCGTGCCTGTGTGCTGCATGCGTGGGGCGCTGCAAATCCGTCCTCTGCTGATCAGACCCTTTGTACACATATACAGTATATTGTTGTAAAAAAAATTTAAAAAAGTGATTTTATTTACCTCAAGAAGGAAAATGTCGTCAGAGTTTCTCATCCCCAGTAAATCTGTTTGTTTGTGGGACAGTTTTTGTTTTGTAAGGTACCCATAAGGGGTGTGGCCTCACCTGAAATAGGCGTGGCTTGGGTAGATTAGGGTGTGGCTTGTGCTGGTTGAGGATATGGCCTAATTATTTCTAATATATAACTAGTTGTGTTGTCAGGTATGCTCTAATATATTCTAGTAGATTATTTCACTATGGGGCCTATTCATCATCGGAGGCCGTATTGCCTCCGTTGATGGTATTAAACTCGCTGTGAAGGATACTTAAGTATCCAACTCGCAGCGGGGGAAACGTGACATCGGAGCAATTCATCATTACTCCGGTGCGGGGACAACTGCTCCGAAAAGCACCTGTCCCCTCGGTTAGTATCTACTGTACATCTGTAGCTGCGTTACTTACCTCCTCCCCATCTGCCCGGCTACGTATCCGTGACCAGAGGTCATGCAAGCGCACAGCCGCCGGGGAGCTGGTGAGGAGGCCGTGGAGGGATCCGCTCGGATCCCTCTTCGCATCCCCGGGACGGGGATACAATAACAATCGTCGCCTGAAGATGGCGCTTGTTCTCGGCAGCAAACTCCGAAACTTTTAGCAAACTTTCAGTTTTCGGAGTTTGCTGAATATCAGGGGGTCCTTTTCACACCCCTGATGATGAATGGCCCGGTAGCTAAAACTAGCGTTTCCACATGGTTACCGGGCCATTTAGTGTTGATGAATAGGCCCCTATGCTCTTTATAATGCATATGAATTCTAAACGCACATGTGTGTATTCAGAAATGGACGCAATCGAGCGATTGTTTGCCATCGCGCATGCGTATAAGAGGCACTGCGCGTGCGCAGCGATCACACTGCGATGACGGACGCACATAGGAATCCATCACAGAGTGAGTGACAGGCAGTCAGCGTTTGGGGGTGGTTACGGGGGAGTGGTCTGAGAAACGCAGGCGTGCCTGTCCGTGAAAACGACCGTCACATGGGCGTGCGTAATAAATGAGCCACTGCGATGTCATACCCAGATCTGTGTGTCTGAGGAGCACTCAAGGCTTCGGCAGGTCAGACCTGCCACAAGGCCAAGACGGCCGCCGATGTGCATCAATCTGACCGATATTTACGCAGATAAGAAGGCAGCGGTGGGCAGACATTAGTATATTTTCGCTGATGCGTTGCGTGCGAAATCTCAGATGCGATCGCATGAGCGTCCATCTCTGAATCGGGCACTAAATGGCACTACAACTGTTACTGCCGTCTCCGATGTTTAGGGGTCTGCACATGTGCAGAACGGGTCCTGTGCGCTTGCTCGCATCCCCTCATAGCCCCAGCATATCGCTTTGAAGGCATGGCGAGTCCAGGGTCTGCGTCGTCGCCTGTCCTTTTCCGTCAGCCAGGCTGAGTAAGCTTCAGTGTACAGTAAGTAGCCTGACCACAGCTGCGACCATCGGTGATCCGAGGAAATGCCTACGGACGCTGCGCATGGACCACAGATACAACGCAGGAGGAGCGCATCTCCGGCAGACACCTCCTGCTGCATTTGTACGGTATTGCACAGCTGGTTCTGCGATACTGTCCATCTCTGCATCAGGACCTCAGACCGCATCAATGTGGTTAGTCCCATATAGGACCAGTTATTACAGATGGGTGGATAAATGACACGCGGCATTAGTGCTCTCCGTCTCTGTGTATCACTGAGCACATTTCCATCTCGTCCCATGATCACATGCGTGTTTGCGGTCCCATAGTCAGGAATTGCACATACGGTATGTGTGTGTTTTGCTGTCATACGGTGGCACTTCTGCGTAATTATACAAACCGCCTGTTCTGTGCTTTTTAAATGTGCCCTACAGTGACCTCATCTCATCCTGTCACAAGACTTAGGGGCCTATTCATCATGTTAATTATCGGGGTCCGGACAGACCTCGATAATTAACATTCTAACTTGCCGCTGCTACCGGAGCAATTCATCAGTGCTCCGACGCGGTGACAGCTGATGCGATATCAGCTGTCCCAGCGAGCGGCTTCATTGCTTCTTTTTGGAGCAGTGACGGGACTGCGCATGCGTGGCCTACAGGTCACGCATGCGCACAAGGGCCCCGATGTGCGTCGGAAGGAGCCGGACAGGGGCGGAGGGATCCTCTTCGTATCTTCTTTCCATAGGCAAGGAGCAGGTTGCGATGCCGGAGCAGGAGCATTAGCCATCTGAATTGTGCATGAGGGACCGATGTTACCGATGTGTACGCAGGACTACAAGGTATTACGGATGCGAGATAGCGCTAATCAGAGGCAGTGGGCGTCTCTATGCTGGCAGTGCGACATCATCGTGATAGCATTCATTAGCATATTTTCGCAGCAGACCTGCATGCGATTACGAAGCTGCGATCGCAATAGCGATCCTTATTGAATCAAACCCTGAGTTTCTGCTTCAGTATGGACATGGCCTAGAGAGGCGGCCCGGGCTCCATTACTGACGGCGCCGTGGCCTAATCACGGGAGATAGCCACGCCCCCTGAAGTATAATATCCTATTTGCTGTGCGGCATTGTGCACAAGTGAGGGGGGCGCTGTGAGCTCCTCAGCCCGCTGCAAATCCGGGGGGGCCCGATTAGTGTGATCGCTCCCCCCCCCCCAAAGGCTGAGGAGACTGCTGATGCTGGTCAGCAGCAGCGAGCAGTCTCCATGGTCTCCCAATTCGGCAGCCCAGCACACAGTAGGGTGTGCTGGGCTGCTGACAGGTAACGGAGAGTGGGGGGCCACATTGGATCTGGGTTCCTGCCAGGCCCCTCCAACATGCCTGGTTAATTAGTACCCGCTCCACCCCCTCTCGGCGCCCCTGAGTATACATTCCGGTTGCTAATGACTGGGTGCTGGATGTAGGTTCCTCCCTCAGGGTTTAGGCTCCAGTCACCCAGCTATGGTAATCGGGTTTTCAGCATCAGTTAGCAGCAGGGCCGTTACTAGGGTAGCATACCTCCCAACATTTGTCCTCCAAGATGCGGGACTTCCGTTCGACCAAAAAGGGGCGTGGCCTGAACATAAAGGGGGTGTGGTCTAATGGCATCTATTCTCGCTCTGCATACCCGCGGCTCTGCATAGCAGAGCAGCTGTGCATGCTTCCCCCAACTCCCCCCCCCCCCCCCCCACACCGCAGGAGACTGCGGCCCACGGGTGGGACAGTGGGACAGTCCCAGAAAAACGGGACTGTTCCGCTGAATGCGGGACAGTTGGGAGGTATGGGGTAGTGCGACCTGTGCCATGGCACAGGGCACCGCAAGGCGCACCCTGTTGCCACTCAATATGATAAAAAATATTTCTGTTGCTCTTTAATGAAAACCCGAGAGGGCCTGTTAATAATTACCTAAATGCGTACAGAGATTAGAATGTATGCGATGTAATGAATCTGTAATTACATTTTTATAAGTAACCTCTCCCTTGCTTCCCAATAGACACCCGGGAGGGTTTGTTAATGAGTGTATGAGAAGCAGGGAGATCAGAACTAACGCTGTGCACAACATTTTGCATATATGCTTCCCATGAACACTCTTATGGAGCTGGTCCATATAAAATCAGTGCTATGCTAAATGTGACAAGTTTAATATGTGTATATCCATAATCTGGGATAAATAAAAGTGACACAGGGGAGACACATTAATCATTGTAATAAACATATATTAACTTTGATTGCTATAATCATATAAGCAATCATTGAATAATATGCTTTAATTTTTGATTGTGTTCATCTGTCTAAAAACAGATTTTAATGGTTTAATAGTAATTACAGCATTTAGGGCTCTATTTATTAACATTATTTTTACTAAAATAAAGTGAAAAAGGCTGTTTTGTGTTTTCACACCCTTTTCACATTATTTTAGTATCACCTGTAGTTATTACAGGGCAATTGGAGTAGAATTAGTAAAATTCTACTCCAACCCTAAGTATCACTTATTTTTAGTAAAGCAGATCGCATTTCCCATAACTGTAATGGGAAATGTGATCCGACCATAGTTACTAAAAATAAATTGTAAAAAATACCGGGGGAAGCCCTGTGATAATAACGCCACCTGGAGGTGGCGTTATCCAGGGTCTCCCCCGGTTACCGGGCTCCCACTCTGCTGTAACGGGGAGAGCAGAGGCGGGAGCCGGTACCAGTAATCTGCTATGTGGTCTAAATAGACCGCAAGCTCATACACTGCTACACAGACCGCAAGCTGATTGCTGTAAAGAAAAAAAAAATTAAACATTTTTTTTTTTTACTTACCTGAATCCAGGGACCGGTGATCGGGCCTCCGGTGATGGCTCCTCTCCGGTCAGCTGGTCTCCCACAGTGCACTGCTGCCCGGTCATCAGGTGATCGGGTCCCAGTGCAGTATGGGAGATCACCTGATCGGGAAGCCCGAAGAAGTTCACCGGAGGCCAGGAGGATGCAGGTAAGTGTAATGAAGAGAGGAAGGGGTCCGCGGGGGGCGGGGCTTAGCGTCGGTGGGGGGGTAGTAGCGGTGGTCGGTCGGCGCATGCGCGGGCTCTTAGTCGCGGTATTTTCTACTTCAGGGTCCATAGGGTATCCACAGGATACCTTGGGGTATAGGTGTGACGTCAGTCGCAGGGCACCAAAGAGTTAAGCTTTCAGCCTCCCAGGATGCACTAGGTCCCCCTCCTATACCCCGCCCCCGAGCCAAGGCACCTCAGTTTAGTTTGGTGCCCGGCCGGAGTCGGGTGCACCTGTTGGAGTGGGGGCTAGAAGAGCCCCTGAAGCTTATTCTTCATGCAGCTGTGGCTGCACAACTGGATGAACAGCATGGACAGTCAGTCCTGACGTCCATGCTGTCTTCCCTACACCCCGCCGGTACCAGAACGCCGGTACTGATCCGGGGATGCTGGTGGGCGTCTGGGGTCACAGCTAGCGGTGACCCCAGATGCTCCGGACCATGGCCGGATTCAAGGGGGACAGAGGTAAGCAGCGGGGTCCCGCGGTGGGTCCCCGCTGATCACATGGTCCTAAGTCCCCAGGCAGGGGGCTCCCTGGGGACTGGCTGCAGCGTGGAGCCAGGCGACCAACCTGCGCTTCCACTACCCCCTGGGACAGCGGACCGCAGCAGAGCGGTAGCGCTGCGGCGTCCCAGGGGTTAAATGCATGCCAGGGGAGCGCGCCTTCCCTGTCTCACAGCCGGCGCCTCCCCCGCTGCACACAGCCCTCTCTGCTTGCTGCCGACTGGTCCTGTGGCAGCGCTCCTCCCCCAGGCCAGCCTCCTCTCTGCTCCTCGGCGGCCATCTTCTCCAGAACGCATGGTGAACGCTGCTGGAAGCGCTGGAAGGAAGCATCGTGGTCTGGGTCCCCCCGCATACCTCTCCTCCGCTGTGGTCAGGTCTGTGTATGCAGCGCTGTGTCCTACCAGGCCCTGTGTCTGTGTAGTTGAGTGATCAGCGCTGTTAGTGCAGGAATTGTTATTTTTCTGCATTGTATGTGACTGTGCTAGCGCTGCTGCCTGTAATCTTTTCTTCTCTAAACTGTCAGCTTTATTACTGTCCCTGTTCTTTCTGCTAAAGCCCTTGCGGTGCGGTGCTGCAGGGTGGTCTCTCGCCTATTTAATACTTAATTGGTGAGAGAGGTCACATACGTGGTGCCATCATGTCTGAAAGTGATTTTCCCCTCCGGCTACAGTGTACCACGTGCAAAGTACCGTTAGCGGAGGGGGAGGGTAGCGCGGAGGGCCTTTGCCGGCAGTGTTTGTCCATGGCGCGGCCTATTACGGTTACAGCACCGGTACAGGAGCCGCCCTGGGCTTGTTTCGCTCAGGCGTTAACAGCTTTAGTGGGCCAGTTAGCTCCGCAGCCCGCGTTTACTCCGATGGGTTTGTCCCAGCAGTCTGTGGTGTCGTCACCCATGCAGGGGTTCCCACGACAATTGGTGGTACCCCACAGTCTCCCTATTTCCCCGCTCCCGGGTTCTCAGGAGCCAGCGTGGGTTAACTCCCTGACGAGTTCTGTACAGCACTTGTCGGATGTGTTGCAAGGGGAGTCTGTGATGCGGTCTCATAAAAGGCCGGTGGCGTCTCTGTCCGCTCCTTATGAGGATGACGAAGGGACGTCTGATGATGGGGAGATTCTAGATCCTTACGATCAGGAACCTCTCCATACTAAGGACGCTGATGCTAAGTCCAAAGTATATATTCCTGGACTTATTCGGGCGGTCCGCACAGCCTTGGTGATTGAGGACGAAGTTCCCCCAGCGGCTAAATCTAAGTATGCCTTTTTCAAAGATGTGAAGGGCGATGCCACAGTCTTTCCTCTTTCGGGTCAGTTGGTGGACCATTTAGAGGAGGCGTGGAAACAACCTGGCAAAAGATACCAGCCGCAGAGACGCCTGGCGGTGGCTTATCCGTTCGCGGGTAATTATTTTGCGAAGTGGGAATCCCCTCCACAGGTGGATTCTCACGTGACCCGTCTTGTCCGTAGTGCCACATTGCCGATGCCATCCATGTCCTCCCTTAAGGATGCTACGGACCGCAAGGTAGAAATCTGCCTGAAGTCCGCTTATTCCCTTGCAGGGGGGGCAGCACGCCCGGCTATGGCCATTTGCTGGGTTGCCAGAGCGATGGAGCGCTGGGCGGATTCATTAGAGGCTTCTTTTGAATCCGACTGTCCGGCCGATCAGGCGGAGTTGATTGGCAATCTCTGTGATTCGGCCACCTACATCAACGAGGCGGCTCTAGACATTAGTACTCTGGTGTCTAGAATTTCTTCAGCAGCGGTAGCTGCTCGTCGCACCTTGTGGCTGCGATCCTGGAAGGCGGACGCAGATTCCAAGAAAGGTCTGGAAGCGTTGCCGTTTACCGGAGAAGTTCTCTTCGGTCCGGATCTAGATAAGATTGTGGCCACGCTGGCGGCAGCCAAATCTGCCTGTCTCCCGTCGGCCGCTGCTCCTTCTGGTTCGGGACCATCGTCCTTTCGGTCATCTAGGGCCCAGGGCAGGCCCAAACCACAGTCGTTTCCTCGACAGGCTGGCCCTAAGAAATCGGTCAAGCCCCGGAAGCAGGCATGGAGTACCAGACGTCCGGCCCCCAAGCCAGATGACAAGCCTGCGGCCTGACGGTCCGGGCCTCCCTTTGGGGGATCCCAGGGTGGGAGGCCGCCTGCTACAGTTCGCCCAGTGTTGGTCGACCACTACGACAGACACTTGGGTTGTGGAGGTGGTTTCCCACGGATACGCCCTCTCCTTCCGGCACAGACCCCCGGCTCGCTTCTTCACCACGGGTCTCCCATCAGACCGGAACAAGGCTACGGAGCTGCGGAAGGTATTGCACACTATGCTCCAGGCTGGAGTTATAGTGGCGGTTCCATTCTCCCAGAGGGGCCAGGGTTTCTATTCAAATCTATTTTTGGTACAGAAACCCAATGGGTCATATCGTCCGATTCTCAACCTCAAAGCACTCAACAAGTCTTTGCGGGTCCCGAAGTTTCGGATGGAGACCCTACGGTCCATCATTCTGGCGCTGGAACCTGGGGACTACTTGGTGTCATTGGACATACAGGACGCTTACCTGCATGTCCCTATTCTTTGGCGCCATCAACAGTTCCTCAGGTTTGCAATCAGCAGCGACCACTTCCAGTTTCGGGCGTTACCTTTTGGCCTGGCAACAGCACCACGTGTTTTCACCAAGGTCATGGCGGCTTCTCTGCGGCTGCAGGGAGTCCGCATGTTGCCGTATTTGGACGACCTGTTATTGGTGGCAGGATCTCCAGAGCTCCTGTTACGCCACTTGGACCTGACCATTGCACTGCTGCAACGGCACGGCTGGCTAATCAACTGGCAGAAGTCCACTCTAATCCCGTCTCGGAGGATTCTGCATCTTGGAGCCTTATTGGACTCGGGACAGCAAAGGATCTTCGTGACGGAGGACAAGATCTCTGCTTTACAGTCAAGGGTGCGCAGTTGTCTGCACAGCCGCCGGGTGTCCTTACACTCGGCGATGAGGTTACTGGGCTCCATGGTGTCGGTGTTCGACATGGTGGAATACGCCCAGTTTCACTCCAGACCTCTGCAGCACCTGATCCTGTCCAAGTGGAACGGGCTGACTCAGTCTCTGAAGTCCCAGACGATTGTGCTCACCCAGGAGGTTCGCCTGTCCCTTACGTGGTGGTTACAGACGACCCACCTCAACAAGGGACGTCCGTTCTGGGTTCCAAATTGGGTCCTGTTGACAACGGACGCCAGTCTTCGGGGCTGGGGAGCAGTTTCGGGTCCACACTTGTTCCAGGGCAGGTGGACGCCGACAGAAGCGGAGCTTCCAATAAATATCTTGGAACTCCGTGCGGTCTTCAATGCTCTCCAGCAGGCACAGCGGTTTCTCCAGGGTCGCCCGGTGCAGGTCCAGTCGGACAACGCTACCACCGTGGCCTACATAAACAGGCAAGGAGGAACTCGCAGTCGGGCGGCTCTCGTAGAGGTCTCTCGGATCCTGGTTTGGGCGGAGCGCAATCTTCCGGCCATATCAGCGGTCTTCATCCCGGGAGTGCTCAATTGGGAGGCGGACTTTCTAAGTCGCCAGGACGTTCATCCGGGGGAATGGTCCCTGCACCCGGACGTTTTTCAACTACTGGTGGACAGGTGGGGTCTTCCAGAAATCGACCTCATGGCGTCCCGGCACAACAACAAGTTGCCGGTGTACGGGTCTCGCACAAGAGACGAAGGGGCGTCTCTGGTGGATGCTCTGTCCGTCCGGTGGACGTTCCGGTTCGCATTCCTGTTCCCTCCGGTCTCCCTTCTTCCACGGGTAATCCGGAAATTCAAACAGGAAGGAGGGACGCTCCTGTTGATAGCTCCCGCGTGGCCCAGACGGCACTGGTTCTCAGACCTTCAGGGTCTGTCCGTGGACATTCCTCTGCGGTTGCCGCTACGACCGGACCTTCTGTCTCAGGGTCCTTGCCTTCACCCGGACCTGACTCGGCTGTCTTTGACGGCGTGGCTGTTGAGACGGCCATGCTGAGGTCCCGGGGGTTTTCCAGCTCTGTGGTGCGTACCATGTTGCGAGCTCGGAAACCGTCTTCCGCGAGGATATACCATCGCGTGTGGCATACGTTCTTCCAGTGGTGTCGACCGAGAGGTTATGCACCGCGGGAGTTTCGTCTGTCTCGGATTCTCGCCTTCCTGCAAGCGGGACTAGATCATGGGCTTCGCCTTGCTTCTTTGAAGGTACAGGTTTCGGCCCTATCTGTCTGGTTTCACCGTAGGATTGCTACAATCCCGGATGTGCGCACCTTTATGCAGGGTGTTCTCCGCATTCAGCCGCCCTTTGTTCCACCTGTGGCGCCTTGGGATTTGGCTGTGGTCCTGAGGGCTCTCCAAGGACCGCCGTTTGAACCACTGGGCTCAGTGGATCTTAAATGGCTAACAGCTAAGACTGTTTTCCTTCTGGCCATTGCTTCGGCCAGACGTGTTTCTGAGTTAGGGGCTCTTTCTTGTAGACCCCCTTTCTTGGTTTTTTATGGGAACAGGGCAGTGCTCCGCACTCGGCCCGAGTTTCTTCCCAAAGTTGTTTCCCAGTTTCATATTAACAAGGAAATAGTTGTTCCGGCCTTTAACTCACCGGGTCTTTCCGTGGGTGAGGCCTCTTTGGATGTTGTGTGGGCCTTAAGGACTTATGTTGACCGCACTTCTTCGTTTAGGAAGTCGGACGCTTTGTTTGTCCTCTTTGGCTTCCGTAAAAAGGGTTGGCCTGCTTCAAAGCAAACTTTGGCAGCCTGGATCCGTATGGCTATTTCTGAAGCTTATCTTCATGAAGGCCTACCGGTCCCTCCTTCTCTGAAGGCTCATTCCACTAGGTCTGTGGGTCCTTCGTGGGCAGCTCGACGTGGTGCCTCGGCAGTTCAGATCTGCAAGGCTGCTACGTGGTCTTCTGTCCATACCTTCGTGAGGTATTACAGGTTTGACACCTTCGCCTCTCAGGATGCTTCCTTCGGGCGGCGGATTCTCCTTTCTGCACAGGAGCGTCCCCACCCTTAAAGGATACTGCTTTGGGACATCCCCAAGGTATCCTGTGGATACCCTATGGACCCTGAAGTAGAAAATATGAGATATGGTAAGAACTTACTCTTGTTATCTCTATTTCTACGAAGTCCATAGGGTTCCACAGGACTCCCGCCCTGTCGCACCTGTGCTGCAGATGGGCTTTGCTCTGGTCACCGGTTTTCCGTCTCCCTCTGGTGAGAATGTGATTCTTGTATGTGTCCAGATCTTTGTTCTCTCTCTTCCTTCTCCTCCTCCGGCCTATGGCTTGGTAACTAACTGAGGTGCCTTGGCTCGGGGGCGGGGTATAGGAGGGGGGACCTAGTGCATCCTGGGAGGCTGAAAGCTTAACTCTTTGGTGCCCTGCGACTGATGTCACACCTATACCCCAAGGTATCCTGTGGAACCCTATGGACTTCGTAGAAATAGAGATAACAAGGGTAAGTTCTTACCATATCTCATATTTTTTCTGAAAATACCGCGACTAGAGTGCGGATGGGATCCACAAGGACAGAGCTTTATCGCAAGCTCTGTCCCTGCAAGGGATTTATAGTAAATCCCTGTGATATTGCCTGAATTCGCAATGTGAATTCACTCAGTAATATCACACTACAATCCGCATTCAATATGCGGATTGTAGTAAATAGAGCCCTTAATCGGTATTGGCATTTACAACTGCTAACTGTATATAAACAATACACTTGTATGCATACATGCTGGAATAACAGCAAGCAACAGGAATTTAAGATCGATATACATGGCATACCTTATATAGGATAAGTGCCATACATAACGATATTGATCTAATATATGGATTTGTGGAAATTCATATATTTTAATTCACTGAACTCATTACTTTTCACTCTTTAATTGTTTTAAATTTACGCTGTTCAGTTGTCTTGCTAGACAATATTAATTAGATTAATAAAAGTTATATTTTAGTTATTCTAGTGCACCACTTTAGGCTTTTCTTTTTTCTCTTTCTATATTTTTGTGGCTTAATACCCATTGCCTGTGGTAGCACCCCCCAACAGATTATAAATAATACTGGGGGCTACCATTGTCCCTTATTGAGGGGTACAATGTTTCTCTGGTGCGACTAGTTAACCCATATTCCGTCCTTATGAGGCCATGGCCTTTTTTCGGGTGTGCATCTTATGTCCCTATTTCAAAATTAGGGAGGGGGGGGGGGGGGCGCCAATGCTCTCTTTGGCACAGACCACCAAAAAGTCTAGTTACGGCTCTGGTGAGCAGATTCCATGCAGGCTACTGCTTACCTGTATTACTCGCTGCTCTGTTCCCTTAGTTCTCAAACACTGGTTCCGGACCCTTAATCCTGTACTCAGGGTGAGGGGTTGAGTTCCACTCAGTTGCTCCTGGGGCAGACTGGGAGCCTTCCAGGTGTCAGTGGCCTCTCTGAAGGTGCTAGGCCTATACCACATGGATCTCCCCTGTGAGTAAACCCCTGATTCAACTACCTCAGTTCCGCTACAGTCCATCAGCCCCGTCCACGGGTTCTGAATCGGATCTTTAAACCCAAAACGTGAGACACATCCCAAGCAACAGAAATTATCCAGACTGCTGTCAGGTGTAGATTCCAGGTAAAAGCATCAGGTAATTCCCCTGTGACGTATTGTACATACTGACATTTTATCGTTTAGCACTTGGGGTGGTGAATTATAACAGTGGTGGAAACTGCCCGGGGCTCCTGTAATAGGTGCCGCATGTCCTGTCTATTTTGTTGTTTCCTGGGCTTCACTGACCTGGGACTGAGGTTCTGTATGTGATGGAAGAGGGGCATCTGTATGCCCTCTGCCCGCCACCACCGGGCGCAGGTGTTCCCTCTGCTATTGGATACTCTAGCAGCTGTGTCACGGTGATCAGTGGCTCAGTAGGTCGCACTAAGCAGCCACTGATCCTCAATGTGGGCGTTCTGTGCAGAGCGTCAGCGATGTCACCAGAGCTTTGCTCTGTCCCACAAGGAGCTGCAGCAATGGGCACTGCTGTGTAGTGCCCTCCTCTACCGACACCACAAGGCGTTAAAGGAGGGAAGGGGTAAAAAGGACAAAGATAATTCATATATGTCACCTCAACAGGATAAAATGTGGCATATAATCACACATGACCCCCACCCTCTCTCCGGTTGTATTATATGACATGTGACAATGGAAGTGAGGCTGGGGGTGATGGGTAAAAAGGAGAGAGTATGGGGATGTGACAAGGGGAGAGTCAGGGGCATTAGTGGGGTGAGGAAGTAGGGTGCATATGTGACAATGGGTAGGGAAGTGGCAGATATGTGACAAGAACATAGAGAGAGAGCGAGTGGGGAGTATATGTGACATGGGGGGAGTGGGGACATAATGTGTCACCAAGGACGGAGAGTGGGGTGCATGGGGTAGGACCGGGCGTGGCAGGTACGTGATGCGTCACATGATGTGTGTTTATCATTTAATTTATGTTTAATATGTGCATGTGGGGACGGGGCCCCTAGCATATGCCAAGCACGGGGCCCCAGATAGCCGTAATCCATCACTGATCACATCCCATCGCTGCATAACATGTACAGCTAATAATCTCTTCTGTTACTGCAGCGAGTGTAATAAATATTAGTATGTACAATGTGAGACGGAGCAGTAAGAATAGTAAATATAGTGGATATTCTTAAGCCCAGACATTTATGTGCAGCAAACTATAAAGATATAATTGATTTGCACAAAATACGGGCGTAGGTCTTACAGGTCCCGTGTGCGGCAGAGGTGTGGGGCAGAGGTGTGCGGCAGAGGTGTGGGGCGGATCACTGTATCACTGACCCTTTTCACCGCAGGTCTGTGTGAAATACCTGCACGGCACCTGTGACCAAGCAAATGGGTGTACACTGATGCACGTCTGTGGATTTTTCACCCGAGGGGAATGTAATCGCCGTGTTTGCAAAAAGTCACACAATCTTCTGGATGCGAGCCCAGATCTGCTGCAAAATCTACCTGTCAACACTGTGCAGAGCTTTCAGATGCTCTGCGAACTCAAATACAACCAGCGGTTCCAGGAAGCAGGCAGAGACATGAGAAGGAGGGCACCGCGAGGCCCGAGGGGCACAGGAAGGGGACGGGCCAAATCTAGAGGCGGATCGAGGGGGAAGGGTCAAGAAAGACAGATGGAAGGAACAGGTATCTGGATAATAAATTATTTCATAAATAGAAATATTGATATGGCCACTGTATAGGACATATTTAAAAAACAAATTTACCATACAATTGAATTTGTGGTGCTAAAGGTGATTTGTGATAAAAGGGGGTTTGAAAGATTAAAATTACCGTATATACTCGAGTATAAAATAAATCGACCCGAATATAAGCCGAGGTACCTAATTTTACCACAAAAAACTGGGAAAACTTATTGACTCGAGTATAAGCCTAGGGTGGGTAGTGCCCCCAGTAGTAATATCCCCTCCTGGTAGTGCCCCCAGTAGTAACCCCCCCCGGTAGTGCCCCCAGTAGTAATATCTCCCACTGGTAGTGCCCCCAGTAGTAATCCCCCCCTGGTAGTGCCCCCAGTAGTAATCCCCCCCTGGTAGTGCCCCCAGTAGTAATCCACCCCCCTGGTAGTGCCCCCAGTAGTAATCCCCCCCTGGTAGTGCCCCCAGTAGTAATATCCCCCTCTGGTAGTGCCCCCAGTAGTAATATCCCCCCCTGGTAGTGCCCCCAGTAGTAATATCCCCCCCTGATAGTGCCCCCAGTAATAATATCCCCCCTGGTAGTGCCCCCAGTAGTAATATCCCCCCCTGGTAGTGCCCCCAGTAGTAAACCCCCCTGGAAGTGCCCCCAGTAGTAATATCTCCCACTGATAGTGCCCCCAGTAGTAATCCACCTCCCTGGTAGTGCACACAGTAGTGATCCCCCCCTGGTAGTGCCCCCAGTAGTAATCCCCCCCCCCTGGTACTGCCCCCAGTAGTAGCCCCCCCAGTAGAGAGAGATGTAATAAAAAAATAAAAAAAAAACTTACCTGAAACCCCGCTCCTGGTCCCGACGCTGCTACCGGCTCCTCCGGGCGCTTTGCATTATGGGAGAGACGTCGTCATGACGTCTCTCCCATTACCCACTGCGGGAGGTGGAAGATGGCTCCCGCAGTGGGAGCAGCTGCAGCCGATGAGTCTGACAGACTCTCATCGGCTGCTGATTACAACAAACACACAGCTGCTGGCTCCGGCGGCTGTGTGCTTGTGCTGTGTAGCGCTGACCGAACTCCGTCCGGTCAGCGCTACACACGCGGTGCAGCTTTGTCACAGAGACACAGTCTGCACCGCGGCCCGCATGGTACGCTACTCAGCTGCGTACCATGCGGGCATGACTCGAGTATAAGCAGAGGGGGTGCTTTTTCTGCACAAAAAATGTGCTGAAAAACTCGGCTTATACTCGAGTATATACGTTATATCATAAAAAATTTATTCTAATCATCTAAAACATTGTTTGTTTTTCTATTCCAACCAGGGGCCAAATGTAATAGGGTGAGAGTTTAGGAAATGTGAGAGTTTAGCAGTAACCTCTCACATTGGTCTAGTTTTATCTTCAAAATGAAAAACACATCTGGATGAGAGTTTAAATAGTGAGATTATTTTTAGTCTAAAAACATGAGAGTTTCCATGTTCTCTGACTATTACATTGGGAGAGTTTCCATGTTCTCTGACTATTACATTGGGTGAGTTTCCCTGTTCTCTGACTATTATATTGGGCGAGTTTCCATGTTCTCTGACTATTACATTGGGTGAGTTTCCCTGTTCTCTGACTATTACATTGGGCGAGTTTCCATGTTCTCTGACTATTAGATTGGGTGAGATTTCGTGTTCTCTGACTATTACATTGGGCGAGTTTCCATGTTCTCTGACTATTAGATTGGGTGAGATTTCGTGTTCTCTGACTATTACATTGGGTGAGTTTCCCTGTTCTCTGACTATTACATTGGGCGAGTTTCCATGTTCTCTGACTATTAGATTGGGTGAGATTTTGTGTTCTCTGACTATTACATTGGGCGAGTTTCCATGTTCTCTGACTATTACATTGGGCGAGTTTCCATGTTCTCTGACTATTACATTGGGTGAGTTTCCATGTTCTCTGACTATTACAATGGGCGAGTTTCCATGTTCTCTGACTATTACATTGGGCGAGTTTCCATGTTCTCTGACTATTACATTGGGCGAGTTTCCATGTTCTCTGACTCTATTACATTGGGCGAGTTTCCATGTTCTCTGACTATTACAATGGGCGAGTTTCCATGTTCTCTGACTATTACATTGGGCGAGTTTCCATGTTCTCTGACTATTACATTGGGTGAGTTTCCATGTTCTCTGACTATATTACATTGGGCGAGTTTCCATGTTCTCTGACTATTACATTGGGCGAGTGTTCATGTTCTCTGACTATTACGCTGGGTGAGTTTCCATGTTCTCCGACTATTACATTGGGCGAGTGTTCATGTTCTCTGACTATTACATTGGGCGAGTGTTCATGTTCTCTGACTATTACATTGGGTGAGTTTCCGTGTTCTCTGACTATTACATTGGGCGAGTTTCCGTGTTCTCTGACTATTACATTGGCCGAGTTTCCATGTTCTCTGACTATTACATTGGGCGAGTTTCCATGTTCTCTGACTCTATTACATTGGGCGAGTTTCCATGTTCTCTGACTCTATTACATTGGGCAAGTTTCCGTGTTCTCTGACTGTTACATTGGGCGAGTTTCCATGTTCTCTGACTATTACATTGGGCGAGTTTCCATGTTCTCTGACTATTACATTGGGCGAGTTTCCATGTTCTCTGACTATTACATTGGGCGAGTTTCCATGTTCTCTGACTATTACATTGGGCGAGTTTCCATGTTCTCTGACTATTACATTGGGCGAGTTTCCATGTTCTCTGACTATTACATTGGGCGAGTTTCCATATTCTTTAGACTCTATTACATTGGCCGAGTTTAAAAAGTGTAAGAGATCTAAACACTCACCCTATTACATTTGGCCCTTTGTTTTTTATTTAAATTAAATAATTCCCCTATTTTTCATAGACTTCATGCACCCTAATGAAACCACAGAATTTACATTTTGGTTCTTCTATTTAGGGTCCCAGGTTCGGGGGAGATCTAGCAGCCGACCAGCGTCTGAGAGTGGTGAGAGTCATCGTTGTGGGTCTGGAGTAGATGATGATGGCGATGATGGTGGACATCAGAAAACTGAGCTAGACAAGTTAATGGAAGACTGGTTTTTACCCAATACATCCGGATCTGGCAACACACAAGTGGGATCAGATAGACGACCCAAATTAGCTGTAGCCTCATCCAACCCGCCCAAAGCGCGTCCTGTGCAGTCCGATACTACTATACCTAATGCAGCGCAGGCTTGTGTAGAGCAAATATCATCGGCTAGATCAAACAAAGCAATGACTGCACCAATCGCTCCACTTACAGGATCCAGTCAACCAATCAGACCATCCCATGTTCCACCAACATCTTCTGGTGGACCGAACTCAAATTATTCCTCTGCTGGTGATTCCAGTTTTAAAACGGTCACATCTACAAGAGATGGTTTATATGCTCCTCACCCAACAGCGCTCGTAGGATCTACTAAGCCAGTAATTACGCCAATCTCTGCAACGTCAAGTGCATCACCCATTGCCCAGCCCTTGACACAGTACAGTAGAATAAAAAGGACAACATCATCTGCAGTAACGCCTCCATTTGCCGCAACAGCACTTGAGAAACTTTATCAATCAGACGCAGAATCCAAATTAACAGCTGCATCATCCAACATGCTAACAGTGCATCATGTACGACCAAATACTACTTTACCTAATGCAGCACAAATCAGAGCGGAGCAAATATCACCTGCTACATCCAACAAAGCAATAAGTGCATCAACAGATCTGCTTAAAACATCCAGTGAACAACATGGACCGTCCAGTGTTCCACCAACATCTTTGGTTAGATTAACCTCAAATCAGCCAACATCACTCACTGGAGTAAATTCAATATCCAGCAAAGTGTCTAGTAATCTGAGCAAGGGGGCATCCGGCCTTCCACCAGTACCAGCTTGTGCTTTATCCAATGCTACAGCACCTGCTGAGACAGCAAAATCTCCCATTGGTAGTTTCCACAATCTACGCCTTCTTCTGGAGGAGAGTCCTGATTTACTGCAAAATCTACCTCTCGAGGCTGTGCAGAACTTTCAGATGCTCTGCAAACTCACATACAATCAGCAGCTCCAGGAAGCAGGCACAGCAAAAAGAAGGGGGGCACCGCGAGGCCCGAGGGCCAGAGGCAGAGGAAGGGGACGGGCCAAATCTAGAGGCAGAAATGGATTTCGGGGTGGATCGAGGGGGAAGGGTCGAGAAAGACAGACGGAAGGACCAGGTATCTGGCTAATAAATGATTTCATGAATAGAAATATTGATATGACCACTGTTAATGACATATTTAAATACCAAATTTACCATACAATTATTGAATTTTTGGTGCTAAAGGTGATTTGTGCTAAAAGGCGGTTTGAAAGATTACAATTATTTCATTGTTTGTAACGAACTGGATAAACCTTTAAAATGATTCTAATCATCTAAAACATGTTTGTTTGTTTTCTATTGCAACCATGGGCCAAATGTAATAGGGTGAGAGATTAGAGAATAGTTTATCAGTAAGATAAAAGTCGAGTTTTATCTTCAAAATGGGAAAACTTCTGGATGAGAGTTTAAATCGTGAGAGTTTTTTTGAGTCTAAAAACGTGTGAGTTTCCATGTGCTCAGACTTTATTACA
This sequence comes from Taudactylus pleione, assembly GCA_031769625.1. Lineage (NCBI taxonomy): Eukaryota > Metazoa > Chordata > Amphibia > Anura > Myobatrachidae > Taudactylus > Taudactylus pleione. The sequence continues at coordinate 213,759 of JAUIMM010002198.1, forward strand.
TTGGCCGAGTTTAAAAAGTGTGAGAGGTTACTGCTAAACTCTCATCCTATTACATTTTTCCCCTTGTTTTTTAATTAAATTAAATAATTCCCCTATTTTTCATAGACTTTACACACTCTAATGAGTCGACAGAATTTACATTTTGGTTCTTCTATTTAGGGTCCCAAGTTCAGAGGAGATCTAGCAGCCGACCAGTGTCTGAGAGTGGTGAGAGTTATCGTTGTCGATCTGGAGAAGATGATGATGGTGGACATCAGAAAACTGAATTAGACAAGCTAATGGAAGACTGTTTTTTACCCGATACATCCAGATCTGGCAACACACAAGTGGGATCAGACAGACGACCCAAATTATCTGCAGCATCATCCAACCCGCCCAAAGTGTGTCCTGTGCAGTCCGATACTACTATACCTAATGCAGCGCAAACTCGTGTAGAGAAAATATCATCTGCTAGATCAAACAAAACAATGATTGCACCAATTGCTCCACTTACAGGATCCAATCAGCCAATCAGACCATCCCATGTTCCACCAACATCTTCTGGTGGACTGAACTCAAATTATTCCTCTGCTGGTGAATCCAGTTTTAAAACGGTCACATCTATAAGAGATGGTTCAAATACTCCTCACCCAACAGCGCTCACAGGATCTACTAAGCCGGTAATTACGCCAATCTCTGCAACATCAAGTGCATCACCCATTGTTCAGCCATTGACACAGTACAACAATACAATAAACAGCACAACATCATCTCCAGTAACGTCTACATTCACCACAATACCGCTTGAGGTGCTTTATCAATCAGACGCAAAATCCAAATTAACAGCAGCACCATCCAACATGCCAATGGTGCTTCCTGTACAACCAAATACTACTTTACTTAAAGCAGCGCAAACCAGAGCAGAGCACATATCACCTGTTACATCTAACAAGGCAATGAGTGCACCAACTGATTCGCTTCAAAGATCCAGTCAACCACTTGGACTGTCCAGTGTTCCACCAACATCTTCAGTTAGATTAACCTCAAATCAGCCAACATCGCTCACCGGAGCAAATTCAATATCCAGTAAAGTGTCTAGTCATCTGAGCAAGGGGGCAGTCGGCCTTCCACCAGTACCAGCTCATGCTTTATCCACTGCTACAGCACATGCTGAGACAGCAATATATCCCGTTGGTGGTTTCCGGAATCTACGTGCATCAGGAGTGAGTAGGAACCCATCCAGGCTATCTGAGGGAACTGACCAACATTCAAGCAAGCTCCTCGCCAGCGTAAAACCAATGTCAAGACTTGACTTCACCCAATATTCGGGCACCAGATCAGCAGATGAAGTTCCCCAACATCAGCCGGTTGACAAAACAACCCCAGATAGACCTACGTCATCCAGCAAATGTAAGCTCTTGTGTCCAGTGTTTGTGGCAAGGCGGGGTTGTTTTGAAAGGGCTGAACTCTATTAAAATACAAACTGTGGACGGCCACTTAATGCTTAGATATTATTTATATGAAAAGTTCCATAATAATTTACTTTACATGGAAATATGCCTGCATTCGAGAAGCACTGGTCAGTCATTGAAAATATCGGTCTCCTGTTGAACTGACTGGGAAAGCTCCATAGTTCTTACCACCCCTCTATAGTTCTCTCTGCCTCTCTATATCTTTCATTGCCCCTCCATATCTCTCACCCCATTCATATCTCTCTAACTGCTCCTCCATAGTTCTTATTGTCCCCTCCATATATCTCTCACTGCCCCCCCATAGTTCTTACTGCCCCCTACATAGTTCTTACTGCCCCCTACATAGTTCTTACTGCCCCCTTCATAGTTCTTACTGCCCCCTCCATATATCTCACTGCCTCCTCCATTTCTCTCTTACTACCCTCCTCCATAGCTCTCTCACTGCCCCCCTCAATAGCTCTCTCACTGCCCCCTCCATAGCTCTCTCACTGTCCTCCTCCATAGCTCTCTCACTGCCCTCCTCCATAGCTCTCTCACTGCCCCCCCTCAATAGCTCTCTCTCACTGCCCTCCTCCATAGCTCTCACTGCCCCCCCTCCATAGCTCTCTCACTGCCCCCCCTCCATAGCTCTCTCACTGCCCCCTCCATAGCGCTCTCTCTGCCCCCCTTCATAGCTCTCTCACTGCCCCCCCTCAGTAGCTCTCTCTCACTGCCCCCCCCTCCATAGCTCTCTCTCACTGCCCCCCCTCAATAGCTCTCTCTCCCTGCCCCCCCTCAATAGCTCTCTCTCACTGCCCCCCCTCCATAGCTCTCTCTCACTGCCCCCCCTCCATAGCTCTCTCACTGCCCCCCCTCCATAGCTCTCTCACTGCCCCCCCTCCATAGCTCTCTCTCACTGCCCCCCCTCCATAGCTCTCTCACTGCCCCCCTCCATAGCTCTCTCTCACTGCCCCCCTCCATAGCTCTCTCTCACTGCCCCCCTCCATAGCTCTCTCTCACTGCCCCCCTCCATAGCTCTCTCGCACTGCCCCCCCTCAATAGCTCTCTCTCACTGCCCCCCCTCCATAACTCTCTCTCACTGCCCCCCCTCCATAGCTCTCTCTCACTGCCCCCCCTCCATAGCTCTCTCACTGCCCCCCCTCCATAGCTGCCCTCCTCTGTCTCTGTACCACTGTCCCAGCACAGCACCCCTGGCCTCATCCTGCACCCCACAACCAGCACAGCACCCCTGGCCTCATTATGCTCCCTTTCCCAGCACAGCACCCCTCAGTGACCCAGCACAGTCAGCACCCCTGGCCAGGCTGCCTCTATGCTCCCCTTTCCCAGCAGTCAGCACCTCTCAGTCACCCAGCAGCGCCCCTCTACCAGCTGAGAGCTGACTTACTTAGGGCCCCATTATCAATGCTGTAGATTAGTGCTCGCTAAAGGGGTTATGTCATCCTTTCTCTATTCAACAAACAGCCGCTATCCGGGAAGTGGGAGTTTCGGGGCCATAACTAGGCAGAGCTGAAAACCCCAGGACCACTATTTAATTAATTGGATACCGTGGGTATCGGGGGCGCGCATACCCGTGGTAATCCAAAATTGGGCGCAAGGTTTTTTCCTCGCTAAACCTCGTGCCCAATTGAATATGCCCCATAGTGGGCAGAGATGGGGCCTTTTACAGACGGATATTTTGCAAATCCAGATACTAATGATGGCGGCTGTGGATGGGGAAAACAGTGGGCAGGACAGGTTTCCACAGGCAGCCGTGCGGATATTCAGCGCACACTGGCAGACCCGCGCATTAGCACGAAGAAGTAAGTAGCTGCTGCGGCCAAACGGATAAGCGGTGACTCAGTATACGGCCCTAAGCGCTGTGCGTTTAACTAAGTGTCGCATATATGAAGTGTCAGCTGTAAAGCGGCCGCTCCACACATGGAAGCTGCTAATTATACAATGTATTTTTATTTTATCTCAGCGACGCCTGGAAAAGCCCCCGATATCTGTCCGTCCAATACCTGGAAGTACTGCAAGCTGGGAGGTAAGTGCTGAGGAGCCTAACACATCAGCAGAGAGACGTTAGGGGTATTTACTAAGCTGAGGATTTTCAATGGGGTTTAAAAGGGCAAAACTATTAAATGCAAAACCAGGTGCAATTTGCATTTACTATTATTGTCGTAATAAATACCACGTCCAGAACCGCCGACAGACATAGAAAGGCCGCCTCTTACTAAATATATCCCTTAGTCCCTTTGGGCTATAATGTGAAACAAATGGGTGTGGTACAAAATGGCGACATGGTCTGAATGTCCGCACTGTGCATGTCGCAATAAATGTTTTTTTCTCCCTAACCCTACACTAAACCTCACCCTATCTGCAGACTAAATCTGTGATGTCAGCATTGTGACATGCTCAATGTTGACAAAACATCCTGAATGTTAACATTCATACCATATATACCGAAATAAATATGAGATTCCTGAACCCCGTTTTAGCAATATAATTCATATAGCAACATAGTTTATTATATCAATAATATAAACAGCTATTCCGATAGTTTTTCTTATATTCATCCTAAACCTAACCTCCCTCTCCCCGCACCCTAAACCTAACCCTCCTCCCCAGTGTATAAGTCTAACCCTACCACCTAACCCTCCCCCTGTAGCTAACCCTAACCCTCCCCACCAGTGCCTAACCCTACCCCTAGTGCCTAACCCTAGCCCTCCCCATGTTGCCTAACTCTAACACCTAACCCTAATGCTAAGTCTCCCCCCAGTGTCTAACCCTTCCCCTAGTACCTAACCCTCCCCCTAGTGCTTAACCCTAACCCTCACCCTAGTGCCTAACCCTAACTCTCCTCCCCCTAATGCCTAGCCCTAACCCTCCCCCTAGTGCCTAACCATCCTCCCCCTAGTGCCTATCCCTAACCCTCCCCCTAGTGCCTAACCCTCCCCCTAGTGCCTATCCCTAACCCTCCCCCTAGTGCCTAACCCTCCCCTTAGTGCCTAACCCTCCTCCCCTTAGTGCTTAGCCCTAACCCTCCTCCCCCTAGTGCCTAACCCTAAACCTCCCCCTAGTGCCTAACCCTCCTCCCCCTAGTGCCTAACCCTAACCCTCCCCTAGTGCCTAACCCTAACCCTCCCCTAGTGCCTAACCCTAACCCTCCCCCTAGTGCCTAACCCTAACCCTCCTCCCCCTAGTGCGTAACCCTAACCCTCCCCCTAGTGCCTAATTAAAACCCTCCCCCTAGTGCCTAATTAAAACCCTCCCCCTAGTGCCTAACCCTAACCCTCCCCATAGTGCCTAGCCCTAACCCTCCCCCTAGTGCCTAACCCTCCCACTAGTGCCTAACCCTCCCCCTAGTGCCTAACCCTAATCCTCCCCCTAGTGCCTAACCCTAACCCCCCTAGTGCCTAACCCTAACCCTCCTCCTAGTGCCTAACCCTAACCTCCCCCCCTCTAATGCCTAACTCTGACCTCTCCCCCTAGTGCCTAACCCTCCTCCCCCTAGTGCCTAGCCCTAACCCTCCCCCTAGTGCCTAACCCTAACCCTCCCCCTAGTGCCTAACCCTAACCTCCCCCTAGTGCCTAACCCTAACCCTCCCCCTAGTGCCTAACCCTCCCCCTAGTGCCTAACCCTAACCCTCCCCCTAGTGCCTAACCCTAACCCCCCTAGTGCCTAACCCTAACCTCCCCCCTAGTGCCAAACCCTAACCTCCCCCCTAGTGCCTAACCCTAACCTCCCCCCCTCTAGTGCCTAACTCTAACCTCTCCCCCTAGTGCCTAACCCTCCTCCCCCTAGTGCCTAGCCCTAACCCTCCCCCTAGTGCCTAGCCCTAACCCTCCCCCTAGTGCCTAGCCCTAACCCTCTCCCTAGTGCCTAACCCTAACCCCCCCTAGTGCCTAACCCTAACACCTAACCCTAATGCTAACTCAGATAATATCATGTGTCCTCTGCCTGCAGGTAAATGCCCGGATATGCACTTCTACTTACCGTACCGCTGGCAAGTCTTCAACGGAGGAGATTGGGAAGATGTTTCCAATATGGAGAATGTTGAGAAGGCCTACTGTGACCCTAAGGTTACCAGGTAGGATCCCAAATCACGGCCTGAGGACTATGTTATGGTGCCCTCGGCTGGTGCCTGTACTGTTCTCATGTGTGGGGCTTATTATTGAGATGCTCATAGATCGGTGTGCGGAGGCCATAATTCTCATTTCAGTAACTATGGATAACATTGTGTTGGAAGAATCACACCTACTGGGAGGAGATAGATTTCATGAAAATTGACGTTTAAAGGGGAATTATAGGGAAAACAAAAGAAACCGCATACAGTAGCTATAAACCCCAGGAGTTCTGGGATACGGGTACATTGGGGAAGGGGCACAATCTTATTCCGTTGCAACCTGCGGCTACGATTTCACCATGATTTATCAAACAGCCGCGTTACAGCCGGCTGGCCTCATTGTACCTTTGTGTTGTGATTTTGGCGTATGCCTTTTTTGTTTCACATAAAATGCGCTAAGCATTGTGCATGCCCACCACTAAAAAAAGCGTGCGTCCGTACGTCAGTGTCTCCTATCCATTAATTACTCTATAACATGTACTGTAAATACATCGGTTTACCTCAGGCCAGGATGATATTGAGGCTGTGAATAAGGGCTGGCTGTAGAACTGAGACTACAGAACAGCCATGGAGGCAGGTACCTGAGATCACCGCGGGAAGCCGGGCATCCAAGCCCAACCCTTAGTATCTCAGTACAGGAGGCGGCGCGGTACAACCCTCCTCCAATTCAAACAGCTTTCGCCCACAGCTCAGTACGAGCTCCAGAAGGGGTCAGGGTGCATTTTCAAATCTGTAAAATGGGCAGGGAGCGGCACTGAACCAACCTGGCAGTAACCCTACACATCACACATCCTGGCCGGGATGTACTAAAGGAAAAATGCTGTAAAAACCCCGTTTTCTGGGTGTCATATGTACTAAGCCCCGGCCCCACTATTTTCGATGCAGAGGGTAACGTTTCTGGCGTTACCCTATATAAGCCTATGGGCTTCTTACCGCATCCCGCTCCCCGCCACCATGATGCACCGCAGTCGCCCAGCACCTCTCACTGCCGGACCCTCCTTATTCAGCCTCCTGCGGGCTCCTCCTGGGTCCCCCGCCTCCTTCTCCTCTCCTTCTTCTGGGTGCAGGAAGTAAGAGCCCGGGACTTCCTGCAGAGGTCACCAGCAGGAAGCTCCCGGGGCTAGGAGGGGGCAGAGACCCCCAGAGACCCCCTCACCCAGCGACGGCAGCTTCGCAAAGGGCAGCTCTTATCACAAGAGAAAAAAGCTAAATTCTGGTGTGTATCACGCAGGGAAACCTGTCACTACACGTTACAAAGTAACGATCTCTCCCTATAAAGAAATAACACTACCAGAAATAACTCTACCATGTTTCACAAATGTAATTAACGGATTCAATGTTAAACCATCTTGATCGCCAGGTTGTGACTGTGGGCCTGGGCCACGCTAGA